>JARHVA010006250.1:345000-460000 GCA_037957365.1 Torreya grandis | reverse complement strand
TTAACAAAAGTAAACCTATATATAATGAAGAGTGGAAAATCATCTAAAAAAATTGCTTGCATTTGATGGCTTATGAGTAAACGTTTGTGTAAAACAAATACTCTTAGAAGTTACAAGGATGCATGTGTTGTTGACTAAATATATGTTAATTTAGGGAATCTATGTAGTATTATTTTTTCATATTTCATGTTTTTTCTCACTCCCTCCATGAACATTTTCTCATTTACATGTGTATTATTATTAGTAGTTGTTTGGTACTATTGGTTTCATCCAACTCTTTTACTTCAATTAATGCTACAGTAATAGCTAATAAGAAATGAATTATGCATTGCATATTTTCTATTTTCTATTTTTTTACAATATTTTATTAATTTTTATAGTTAGTAACAAATCATAAATAATTCTTATAAATTACACCATTGAAAGTGTTTCATGTGTTAAAAAATGTGGAGCTTGGTCGAAGTTAGGTTTTTTTAACAAATACAACTTTAGACACCTAAATTTCATTCAGTGTTGAAATTCACGTAAATTTATTAATCATTATTCTTACATTAATAATTAATATTTCCTCTTAAAATCAAATAATTGATTAATTCAAACATTTTGAATAAGTCAATTGTGCACTTTTGAATCTTTATTTTAAATATTTAATTCCATATTTTCCACCTAATCAAACCTCTCCCACCTTTTTTCTCCCTCATTCCAACCAAATCCCTAAATATCTATAGCTCTTATGACTCCTCCCATGAATTGTCAAGCCAATTGACTAAGTCAGCTAACCAACCCCACTTTTTCCTCAACCAGGTTGAAATGGTTTACATCCTCATGGATGAGGACTCATCCTCAACTGTTGAACATTTAGAGCATTGAAAAATTCCAGATGATCTTCCACTATTGGATATTTTTCCAGGATTCCATAAATAAGCTTTTAAATCCCCATTTTCAACCATCATAATCAATTACAAGTTTGGAATTATCACAATCATACTCACAATCATAATATTATCTTTTTCCATCAAGAAATATTATATCCTAAGTAAATCAAAGTGAATAAAAATCATTCTTTTACATTGAAACGTTTCCCTTTCTCCCTTTGCGTTCAAGGAATGAGCACCACATTCTTGATAAAGTAAATTAGATTCAAATCAAAATGGAGGATTCTTGTATTCAAACTATGATGTTTTAATTATTTCTTTTTAATTTGTTGCTCTGGCTTAGTTGAATTTAGATTACATTAGATTATTTAATTGTCTTTGCATATCTAGATTTAATTCATACATTTTTGGCATACCTGGTGGGACTTACCCATGTCTTTTTAATCTTTTTATCTTCTTCTTTGACATTTATATAGCATTGATTTTTCAGTTTTTATTATTTACACTTTTCTTTTGTGTTTAATTTCATCTCTTTTTGAACTAGTATAGACCGTAAGTTATTGTCACAGACTTTATGTTTGTTTGTGTTTGTTTTTATTTTGTAATAATAAATTCAAAGGCTTTAACAATGAAATTGTAGGACCAAATAATGAAATCATTCTACCTTGCAGTGCAATCATCATTTTATACAATGAAAATGCTACTACCTTGTGAAAAATTGCTACTAGTTTCATTATTTCACTGCTATTTTTAATAATTTCATTACTACGATTAATAATTTTGCTTCTCTATTTCATGATTTTTCTACTAATGTTTTATTCACAATTTCGCTACTGTGCTTTCCAATTTTGTCACTGTGTTTAACAAACACACTACTAAGTTTAACAAAAATGCTAATAATTTTAACAAAAACACTACTAACTTTAACAAAAATGCCTTGCTATGAATTTGTCAAAGAAAGGAGTGAATTCATTTTTCATTTTGAGCGGCCATCTTCTTAAAGCCATAAATTTTGACTCCAGACTCCGTTTGAGCTCTCATTTTTTGAAAAACAAAGGTATCGGAATGGAAAATGAAACCATATAAAAATATTTAACTTTTGTATGATTTAAAAAATTAAAAAAAATAAAATTTATATCATAATTTCTTTCTTTAGTTTAGTTTTCTGTTTTTCACTAACTAACAATTTCACCCTTCTCTTTGATTGTGTAGCTGTAAGATCAATATAATTGAGTTGTTTGATCTTTTTTTTTATTTGGTTTTCTCTAACTTTTTGTTAATTTCCTTGAAGATCAACCAATTTTAAACTTTCTAGCTACTTGTTTATAGGGCACTAACCAAAGATAATTACAAAAATCAAAGAATCTAACAAAATATTTTATTTATTTTCAATAACATTTTTCATTTTTAGCATTTTAAGTTATTATTTAGGTCACACTTGAATTTATTTGCAGCAAAATTACCTTTTCTTATCAGCTTATTTTTTTATTTGCAATATTGTTTATGATCTTTCCTTGACATCACACTAGTGATGATACTTGGAAATCATAAATGATCTTGTAACTTATCTATTACCCATTTGACCTTGTGTATGCTCTTTCCTTGGCATCACATTAGTGATGATAGTTATAAATGCAAAACAAGTTTCAATGTTTTATGTTTATTTTCTTAGGAGATATAGTGACCATGGATTTGATACCCATGCAGTAGGCCAAACCCCATTTATTGGTAGGGTATATAAATCAAGACCCAGGTTTTTCAATTGCCTAAGTAGTTTTATGTTTTAAGCACACTGTAACATGAGGGGATTTCATGCTATAATACCCAGAGTTTCAATACCTGATTCAAGATTTGATATTGTCAATTGTTAACACACTAAGACCCCTATGGTTGTGTTGGGAATTTTGGGACAATTTATTATAGTGTGCATCTTCTCTATCGATTTCTTCCACTATTTTATTCTCCCTATATAATATTGTGTATACCTTAAGCCTAGGATCAGCTTTTTTCCATTTGAATTTGGAGCATTAGTTAGAGATTAACACTTAGAAGTAACTTTCACACATCCTTGAAACCAGACTTAGTGGGCCAAGGGAATGGTAGGATCCTCCATGGTTAGTGCCTTGAAACATTAGGGCATAGCTAAGAGCATGGATGAGTGAGTGACAATAGAAAGCCCAATAGTTATTCATAACCCTCCATCCTAGTTTTCACCCTTTTTGTGCAATTTTTATTTCTTTAGAATTAATTTTGTTGTTTTTTCCTTGTGTCTACCATGTGTTGACAAATATTTATTTGTAGAAAATTTATTTTTAGTTTAAAGGCTATTCAAAAAATCACAACTTTCTCTTTAAAAGTTCAAAAGCATTTACTTAGAAATCAAACTTTTAGTCACTTTGGTAATTTGCTTTACTAGTCTAATTTCATGTCTTTTTCATTATTCAGTCAAGCCTTTCTTTAGTAACATCATCCATTTTAAGAAAGTATTGATATTTGAAATAATCCTTTGACCAATTTCATCTTGAATCACAATCCCTATAGTCAATATACTCAACTAAGTTTCTATCCAACCAACTTTTATTCAAACACATATTTGAATCGAAGTCAAATCAATCACCCAACAAATACAAATCCAAGTTTGAATATGTATTCATCCTCATCCATCAATAAATAAAATCCAAAATTGAATAGTCATTTAATTTTTCAAAATCAACCTTTCTATAATAATTAGAATCAATCCTTTGAATTTGCATCTAGTTCACCCCAGAACTCAAACCTGAACTTCTTTACCAATCCATCTAGTTCCAAATTTAGCACCAATCTAAATAAAACTTTTTATTCACCTTCACCACATGTTTCAAATCTATATTTAAAACAAAATCCATTCGTAAAGTAAACTCCCATTCAGTCCAATCTAAATACGTTCCATCCAAATCAACCTTTAAACTCCTATACACTTCAAAACCAACCATTCCCAATTAATCAAAATCAACCACTTGGTTCAATATCCAACCCACTCCCGAACTTGAACCACACTACATCAAATTCACATTTGTTCACAAACCTAACAAATTCAAGTCCATCAACCTTCACAAATCCAACAACTCCATCCTTCCAAGATAAATCTACCTCTCTAGTCCACTTCATTGATAGGGAATCACAAAAACATAGTTGTATATCCAAACACCAAATACTTTGAGCTAAATTTCCCAAAACTTGAGATGTATATACATAATAAATATTGTGATTACCACAAAATTGAAGGTCATTATATAAACCATTGTATGAGACTAAAGCAATATATCCAAGATTTGATTAACAAAGGGCACATCAAGGTAGAGCCAAGTGTATCCATGTCCAAAAATCATAGCTTGGGGACATACCAAGATATCTTTCCTAAGCCTAATCAAGGCACACCACTTCCATGTCAAGTTCATAACCTTCCATTTACTTATCAAGATCCCATTTTTTACACATCCATTTTTATCCAATCTAGAGCTATTCAACCTACCTTTTAAAACCATAGTTTACCATCCATTTTTGATGAAGACCCCATCTTTATAGAAGAACCTATCTTGGTCATTTTATGACCAAGATCCTATATTGGACAAAACCTCCTTCAACCAACATAGCCTATCACCCATTGTTTAACCACCTAAATCCTTATCACCTATTGAATCTCCCATCATCCCACAACATGCACCCCAAGTGATAGAGGTAATTATAGATAAAATAATCCACGATCAAGGAATTATCAAACCCATCCATTTTGAAGTAAATTTTGGATCTCATAGCATTAGATAAAAATAAATTGAAATTTAATGTAAAGATGTTAGTGGTAATTTTATGGTTTTTAGGGTAACTTTATCCATAATGAAAATAGGATCCATTCATGGTCTCTATGAGGACATTATTTCCATCACTCCTTTCATAAACATTATTAATCCTACCTTCCATCTTGAAATCTAGTATTGTGCACCTTCTAATTGGGATCAATGATCTTAATTACAATTAACTTCCTTCTATGATGATAAAATAATTACAAACTTCCTAGTTGGTCTCCTACCAAAAGAGTATCATGGAACATCTACATATTCTAAATAAAAATAGGTGAACATCAATAAAAATAAATGCTACAATATAAATATAAAATTCCCACCCCATAGTGAAGACCTATATGAGGCACTATTAGATGATCAAAATACAAATTGCAGTCAAAATTCAAATCAAACTATAAAAAATAAAAAATACGAGTCCCTTAGTGAAAACCTCTTTCTAGTGTTATTGAACAATCCAAATCAAAATAATTGAGAAGAATATTTTGGTAAAAACCTTTCTATGCACCAATAAATGAGAAAATTAATATATCCTTTGCACTAGCATAGTTGCAGGATGGATCCCCATCACAAGATGACGATATCATTGAAGAATCATTGAATTCTCAAATCATCCCACTTGCAGATACTCCCAATTTTTTTGAATGTGAGATTGTTGGTCCCATTTACCCTTTAAAACATAACCCATATACTTATACCAATTATAATTCCATCCATCCAAATACTTCATGCACTCAACACACATCCTTCATCCAACATACTTTTCTCTTCACCTTGTATGGAAATGGCCTCTATCGTAGGGGCTATGACAATATCCTGATAAATTTGGAAGAAGCCAACTTAGAAATAAATGAAGTTACTGAAGACATCTCTGGAGTGAATACCTAAAATACCAATAGTGGTAAGCATCAATGCATCTCAAGCCCTTTTATAATTGAGATGCCAAAATTTTAAAAAAATAAAATAAAAGCAAAAAAAGAAGAAAAATAAACAAAAAAGAAAAACTAAAAAGAGAAATAAATTCATTTAAAGGTGAAAACCATTTATATGGCACCTTGGGCAAGTACTAGGATGAAAACCAATTTTTTGACATCATGCATAAAATAATCAGTTATTTATAATTACCCTACACTTGGGGGCAAGCTCATTCCATTTCAAAATTATGAATTCTGAATCATCCCTCCATCCTTACCCATCCTACAACATTTTTAATCCCGTCCTTTTATCCTAAAAAGTTATCCTAAATCATACTTACCCATCCTACACCTATCCAATCCATCCTAAACTCCTCCTCAACCAACATGCACCATCCTTGAGTACCCGTACCTATCCAAATGCATATTTATCCATTTAATTCCAAATCCATCCAATCCTTGCCATCATAAAACCATCATTCTTCCCATTTTTACCTTTATAAGGAAGTGGAAATGTCTTGAGACATGTTCATAGAAACAACTTGGTGTATCCTTGTAATGCTATTTTGATGACTAGATACTTGGTTCTTACCTCATATGTTCCCTATAGTTTATCATCTTAATTTAAGTCCATATATATTCATCCATACTCCATATATAATGTATTCCTTTCATCCCCTACCACTCATTCCTAGGTGCTAGAATATGGTTTTCCCTTTGTTGGTCTTCCTTGTATATAAGCTTAACAATCCAAAAAAAAAATTATAAACTTCAATGAAAATACAAAAGGTTATAAAATATAATAAAATACAAAAATAAAATCCAAAAAACAATCAACAAATCCCTTGTCCTTAGTTACATATGCTAGTTATCCCTTATACAGATTACTCATCGGACAATTCAACATTGTCAAAAATAGCATATGCCAAAGGGTTCTAATTTAGCCAAGGAAATCCAAAAAAAATAAGTTACTTGTTTTAGTTATTTTCTTACCTATTTGTATAGTCGTTTACATTATTTTACATCATGGGTGGTTACTTGCTTCCGTAGTGTTTATTTTACTTACATCATTTTCATTGTTACAAACATCTCTTTTTATCTTATCTTTATTGTTTTTTCTTGTGTCTAGATCACTATGCACATTACTAATTGTTTTTTTATGATCTTCCATATCATGATGCATTATGTTTTGTAATCATGAATCTATTATTCCTTATGCTTATCACATGATAGTCATCATGGTTTTTCTATACCACTAATGCATATTGTCATACACAATATCAAAAATTGGGTTGCTCAACTCTTACTCAGTTTGAATTATTGTAAAGAACAAAATAGACAATAGGCAGCTATAAGACCATCTCACATCAAGCATATGTTTCTCATCTCTTTCATCCATCTATCTTTATCTCATCCATATTTTCGAATCATTTGATCCATCATCATTAATCCATATGGTTGCTTTATTTCTTTGTTAATGCTCACATACCAATCATCCATAATCATTTCCTAATATTTCCATTTAATATCTCACGCTTGTCAATTAAGAATGATGAAATCAAATTTTCCATCCTTTTTCCATCATCAAATAATAATTTGTAATCATTAACTTAGATATGTCACTAAAATCCATGGGCCAATCTTACATTACATCATCACTTCTCTTCATGCATTGGGAGAATTACATATGGTCTACTATCCACAAATAGACATTGTTTAAGTGGATTACATAAGCAACACTTAGAGACATGGGGTCTCTAGGGTCATTTTAGCCACTACATCTACCATCATCTATTTAACTCATTTAATCCACACTTGCTACTATCATTTAATCAAAGTGCTATATCTCATTATCAATTCTTACAAATATCAATTTTGTAAATCTTTATCACAAAATCTGAGCATAATCCAAGCATATAATCTATAAAGTGGGAAATGTGCCATTTCCAATCTCTTCTCTAGCATTTAATAGCTAGGGGTAAATAGTTTTACATGCACCATGTAGAATTTTGCAAACATTAGTATTGAAATAAGTATCTGTATTATTGATGATAGTTTTCTCATTTTCATCCCTTCATAATTCTCATTATTCATCAATTTTGAACTCTTCAAAATCATTAAATCAATTTATTTTAGATTGTATTCAAATTTTTGTAATCATTTATTAGCGTAAAATCCACAATAATTTGCAAAGTCAATACCTTTTTCTATTTATAGATCCATAATTTATTATTGCTAGGAGATATCATTTCCAAACCTGCTCAATTGAACCCTGAGTCATTAAAAAACAAAAATAAGTGTGAAATCTTGAAGTGGTTAAAATGATTGACTTTCAAATCAAAACTCTAGTTTTAATTAAGTAGATGCAAACCTTTTATATTATCAACATCTTGCAAAAAAATGACATCAATTCTAAAGTAACTTGATTTATTATGTGTCAACCTTATTTTTACTTATTTCCTCTTTTCATCAATTTGAAGTTTGTCCTTTTATCACACATACCCTCGAGGGAACATAATCACACTCATTTTCAATCATTTCGTGCAAAGTTTTGCTTGTCCATCATCGACACCCTACTTCATCTAGTCTTTGAAATTATATTGATTTACAAACACCATTTCAAAGAGAGGAAAATGTAGACACCCAAATTTCATTTAGTTTTTAATGCACCTAAATTTATTAATCAAACTTTTTACATTAATAATTAACATTTTCTCTTAAAATCAAATAATTGATTAATTCAAACATTTTGAATAAGTCAATTGTGTACCTTTTAATCTTTATTTTAATTATTTAATTTTGTATTTTTCACCTAATAAAACCTCTCCCACCTTTTATATACCTCATTTTAATAAAATCCCCAAATATATCCACCTCTTATGACTCCTCCCTTGAGTTGTCAAGCCAATTGACTAAATCAGCTAACCAACCCCACTTTTTCCTCAACCAAGTTGAAAAGGTCTCCATCGTCATGGATGAGGACTCACACTCAACTATTGATCATTTGGAGAATTGAAAAAGTCCAAATGATCTTCCACCATTGGATCCTTCTCCAGGATTCTATTAATAAGCTTGCAAATCCTCAATTTCAACCATCATAACCAATCAAAAAATTCAAAGGACACATATGCCCTTCTAGGTAGTGGTGTGTCAACTAAATGGATTTGAAATGATTTGGTGTGGAAGAAGGTCAGAGTGAAGTCCACCTATGATGGTGGAATATTCTTGGCACCTTTCATTTCTTTTATTTGTTAGGTGAGTTGCATTGTGAAGTTGAGTTACTTTGAGAACATAAGATGCACTACGAAGCCAAGCAAGTCACCTTATGGATATGTCAGTTTTAAAGAAATTTATAATGCATAGCACGAGGGAGAATTTAATCTTATTTGAGGTTATCTATTCTTTTATTTGTTTTTAAGGTTTGGTTTTGGTGCACACATCAAATAATGTCAAGATAGAGGCTGATGTAGACCACTAGTGGGCTGGCAAAGGAAGCGGTTCAACTAGATAGTATTTTATTATATTTATTTGTCCTTTGAATAAAATGAAATTTATACTTACATGTAGATTTTTCAAAAATATAGGGTAAATTTTTAATCCTATAGCTTCCTCATTTTTGTGTTTATATGCCTTTTATTATTTTAATCAATGAGACCTTAATGATACATAATGTCTAATATAGATGCATATGCTAAATAGGACCATTTGATTTTAATAGAGCTGAATAAATATAAATTGGATAGGCATGGAATTTTTCTATAGGTGTTTCCATTTTTAGAGATTGATTCATATATATCCTAATAGATATATAGATACTCTCACCAAGGAATATGATTATGGAAAATAATTTTGTTATCATTCATGTAAATTTTTGATTTTACAAAACTAAATACATTACTATATATTTATAGTATGGCAAGGATATCAATAATATCAATATTAAAAAATAATAATAAATAAATCATTATTCTACATATTTTGTAAATACTTATCTTAGCCCTACATTTAACCCCTCTACTTAGCAATATAATTGAGTTTTTATCAATGTTTCAAACAATTAAATGTATGATATTTTTGGCTTCCACTTGCCACCATATCTTATTGGAAACTCTCAATGTGTGAGATACGATGATAGAGAACAGAGTTGGTTGCTAAATTCAAAAAGTAAGCCTTAGCATTTTTTATTTATTATTTTTTTTTTTTTGAGAAATCTCTTTTCAAAAAAATGTATATTGTTCCATTATTTTTTATTAATTTTTTATTCTTATTGAGTCTTGAGCATTTTGAAGTTAGTAGAAAGATGAATCTTCCAAGCTTTAAACTTGTAATGTTGTTAAGAGCTTAGAAGCCCAAGAATGACTTACAATTTGAGAAAAGGCAAGAGATCATCTTCAAAGAATCCTTCCATTAGCTTTATAAGCATTATAAATTTTTTTTTGACTTCCATAAAAAACTTCTAGATAGATAAATAGATTCCATATGAAATCATTTTGGTACATTATAAGATAATGAGGTTCTTTACTATCAATGACACCATAGTAAACATTTTTCTTATCAATGGATATCTTAAATAGAATTTGTAGTGTAAGAATAGGTATCACCATGCCATTAATGGTACTAATTCTTTCCAAAATAAAAAATAATAAAGTATTAGAAAATCATTTCTTTATTAAGTAGCTTATAAAATATATTGTTATGTGTAGGTGAATCTGACGCAGGCTAGCAATTAGCATATTTATATAGTTTTTTATATTCTTATACAGTTATCAATTTAGAATTAACTGCATTTCTTTCACCTTTGTGGCCTACATTAGTTAACCAAAATATCTTTCTGACTGACCATTTTTGCATTGGAATAATGTTACTTTTCAATAGAACTCAAAAAATACATATTTTATCATGAAAATTTGCATAGACTCTACATCTTATCTAATTGGTTCTAACTGACGCAAACCAATCAGGGAACTTCTCAACTCAAGACAGGTACTAAAGCTACATCATAGCCCTTATTTTATTTTGTATTGCAAGTTATTGAAAGTCATGTTCATATTATTTAATTTTTAAAAGAATGTGATCCATCACCCTATGACTATAAAGTAGTGTCATATTTTGATGTGTTTTTTTATATCTCAAAGTATTTTTGAAATGTTGTGTTTTGGCTCAACGTGTTGTGAATATATATGAAACATGTTTATTTATTACGTAGGAAAAAATGTTCACATAAAAAAATATCAAATTAAAATTAAAATTTTATAAATTTATAGATTTATAAGAAATGAATTTGATAGTTTAAAATGATTCATTATATTTTTATTGTGAGGTAATAATAGATAATCATGTATTTCTCTTATATTGGACACAATAAAGGTGAAAATTTAAGAAAACATTGAATTCATTGAGGCACATGATACATGATTTTACCACGTAGCCAAAACAAATGTAAACATAGAAGGCACACAAACCTAATAAAATATAAAATTAGTTTAAATATCCAACACATCCACATAGTAGAAAGTGAATATTAAAATGGAATGAAGTACTCCATGACCTCGAGTCTATGGAATTATGATACATGAAAGGTTAGGTTTTTTGGATGTGAATAATGCGATGAACTCACAACTCAACAATGCTATATTATCCAAACATTGAAAGGTGATTAATAGACATATTCAACACCACTTGCCTTTAATTCACTATGTTGAGAGGTGAATCACATGTAACACATATGTGCATTTTGAAGTCCAAGAGAATAGAGAAAGCTAAATTTACAGGTGATGAGCCTAAAGTTTATGAATAAGTATTAAAATTATAACAAGTTGTACAAATAAAATAACAACTTAATAATTGTTGATCAATTCACAAATATTATGAATGTCAAAGTTTCAATTAGATGCATCTTTTGATCCTTACCATCCATGTGTGTCAATCTTTTAGTTTGGAGCTAATGACATCATTAAGTAGAAAGTTATTTGTTTTTTATGCAATTAATTTTCTATGAAATCCATGGATATGATGGATATTTTAATCCGTCTTTATGTATGCTCAATTTGGAATGTTTTATATCTTTACTTCTTATGTGGCCACAGGGTAAAATCATTCATAGTATGTCCTTGATCAGCTTCGAATCTTCATTCTATTTTACATTTATGACTGATACACTAGAAATATTTTAATAATTTGCAATCATGGAGTCATAGGACATAGATTTATATTAAATAATCTTAATCAATCACACAAAATAGTTTAATAAAATATGTGACCTAAAATAAAAAATGGCAACCATCCTGACATCCCTAGGTCATGCAAACATGGATTATCTAAAATTTTTACTGCAAAATTTATTAATTCCTTCAATACATTAAAAATATAAATCTAATTCATATTTGCATGCATCCATAGATTTGACATAAAGTCATTTGTAAATTTGGAGATACTCTTTGACCGCATAGTTATGAAATAATAATAAGTTGTCATGTGCATCACTTTGAGTGAACAAGGTAAATCTCAAAGAGAATGAAGACTTGGAACCCATCAAGGCCACACTATGTATATTTCATCATGTTGCCTTGACACTTGTAAAGATGGAAAGCATCTAGACTCGAGTAGATATGAAGGAAACTTTAATATCCAATACATCCACAAACTTTATAAAGAAGACATGGGCTCTAAAGAAAAATGATGCAAATGCAAAAGAAACAAAAAATGTGATTTAAAAATCTAATAATTTGTGTACTTTAAAAATACACATTTCAAAGTTGAGAGACACTTCATCATTGTAAGACAACACGAAGTTGCGACTTAAAAAAAATGTAAAGATTTTTGAATTGAAAACACCACAATAAAAACAAAAATAACTATAATAATATATTAAAGAATAAAATTAATGTCAAAATAAATTAAATAAATAAATAATAATGATATTCTAAAATATCAAAATATAATTTAAGGATAAGATGGTAAAACAATCCCATCGTACAATTTAATAAATATTCTTTAAACTAATGTCAATAATATTTCATATGTCCTAAAAAAAATTAATGTATCAAAAAAAAGAATAAAAAATTATTTAAAAATAAACACATTAAATTTTTTTTTTGGGAAAATAAAGTGATAAAACAATCCTATCATACAATTTAATAAATATTCCTTGAATTAATATCAACCTTATCTTATATACCTTAAAAAAAAAAACATATCTAAAAAAAAAAAAAACATGAAAAATCATCTTAAAATAAACCTTTTAAAAAAAAAATGAAAAAATAAAATGCTAAAACAATCCCATCATACAATTTAATAAATATTCTGTAAATTAATATCAACAATATTTCACATACACTAAAAATCATTTAAAAGTAAAACCATTTTGTTTGCGTAAAACAAATATTTTTATAAGTATACACGTGCTCTATTTATTTTTCAATGTGATGATATTTTTCAATCTTCCGTTTTCTAAGTGCAATTATAGTAGAATTTTATTTTGAAAATAAAAATGTTTTTGTTAAAAATAGCAAAGCATGGTGTAAAACCCAGAATTCTGATGAACGTCATATCACGGTGTAAGACTCAGAATTCTTTTATGGTGGCACATTTTTCAAGCATATGTTAATACTGAAATGCCAGTAATGTCAATCCAATCCAATCCAATTCAATGAAGACTCATGATGGCTTCTATGGATTTCATGCACTCCTGTAAATGTCAAGGATACCAACAATCATCCACTAGTGTAAATTTGTAATAAAATAAAACGTTGAATATTTGTGTGGCTAGGAACATACAGCATTCATGGTCCTCTTCATTTTCTCTTTCTACTGTTTTTATCTCTTTCTCTTAGCTTTTATTTTATGTTAGACATACACATAAAAAATGTATTAAAAGCTTTGGTGGTAAAAACCTAATCTGTTAGTATCAAACTAACTAATTTTTAGGGTTTGTGATGATAACAACTTAGTCTAAGAACTAGATTATTTTAAAGAAGTTTTTAAGAAAAAAAGGGTATAAAATTAAATAACTTTCAATATCATTCAAGTGAGTTAAGGAAGGTTATATTAGGCTACTTAAAATTGACACTAAGATCATATGTTTAGTAGTCTTATTATTTTTTATGGAAGGACTTTATAATAAGATTGTTAAGATTTTGAATTGATTAAATACTTTCACTATCTTTTTACTGGTAACTAATTTTAGCTAATTTATAAAATCAATTAATGACCTGGTTGAACCTTGGTCAAAGAGCGGGGTTTATAAAATAAACTGGTTTTGTGGCATTCCCTACATTGGTGAAATGGGTTGATCCTTCTTAACTAGGATTATGGAGTATTTTCCTAACAATAACATTGAAAATATAAACAAATCAACCCTCGCTAAACACTCTTGGAATGACAAACATTCCATTTGCATTGATAAGTCAAAGGTTCTTATTCTAAAGGACCACAATCAAAAATGCATGTTGGAAGAAGCCATATAAATAAACCAATATGATAAAAATTTAAATACAAATAAAGGATTAGGAATTAACCAAAAATGAAAACTTGATGTAGGAAAAATAGGCCATTCTCTTCGATACCATAAATTTTGACATGTAACTCCGTTTGAGCTCTGCCACATGCCAAAATGACCCTCTTAAAAAGTTCATTGTTCTAAGCCACTCTATCTACTTAGATTTGTGTTTGATATTTTTGAAGGCCATACATAATCATCTGAGGGTCCGAAATTATCATTTAATAATTTTTTTTTTATAAATTTTGTATTTTTATAAATTGTATATTTTTAGGACTGAATGTCAAATTCAATTGAATTTCACCCCATATGCTAATTTTAGTGTTTAGAGTATTTCAGGGGTTTTTTAGAGATGCACACACTTGCAAGCAAAACTTACTAAAAATAACAACTACTAAAAATAGAAGTTTTTTTTTTTTAGATTTCTTTTTTATTTTTTATTTTTATTTTTTAAATTTTACATGTCAACTCTAAATATGAGTCAAGGCTTATTTAAGCATGGTTCAGGTTGTAATTAAAATCTGTGGTGGTATAAAACTAATAAATTTTTAGGGTTTGTGATGATAACAACTTAGTTTAAGAACTAGATTATTTTAAATAAGTTTTTAAGAAAAAAAGGGTATAAAATTAAATAATTTTCAATAACGTTGAAGTAAGTTAAAGAAGGTTATATTAGGTTACTTAAAACTGACACTAAGATCATATGGTCAGTGGCCTTCTTACTTTTCATGGAAGGAGTTTTTAGTAAGATTGTTAAGAACTTGAATTGCTTAAACATTTCCATTACCTTTTTACTAGTAAACAATCTTACACAATTTATAAAATCAGTTAATGACCCAGTTGAACCTTCGTCAAAAAGTGGGGTTTATAAAATCGAGTGTTTTTGTGGCATTCTCTACATTAGTTAAATGGATCGATCTTTTTTGACTAAGATTAGGGAGCATTATATTGACAATTAGCTTGAAAATATAAACAACTCAACCCTCTCTAAACACTCCTGAAATGCCAAACATTTCATTTACATTGATAAGACAAAAATTCTTGTTGTGAAGAATCACTATCAAAAATGCAAGTTAAAAAAAAGCATAGAAATAAGCCAATATACTCAAAATTTAAATAGAAACAAAACATTAAGAATTAACCAAGCATGAAAACCATTAATTACTCAATACTCGTACATTTTCTTATTTATCTCAAACTCTTAAATTTACTAACTCATAAATACTTTAATAAACCATTAAATTGAAAATAAAAATAGAAATAAAGATATAAATATAAATTCAATCACAATCACAATGTTAAATAAATTTATATGGACTTTGTCCCATCCACGTAAGCATTCTTTTGGATACGAAACAAAACTTTCGTGTCATTTAATTAAATGTATCAACCACCTTAGCAAATGCCTTCAACGACACTCATCTTCCAATGACTACACAACAATAGTTAAGTAAAATTAATATCAAGGTAATTGTTTAACATCTAAAGAAGGTTAATTTGTAGTTTTATTTATGTATTTTCTTGATTATGAATTACCGTGGGGTGATTCAAAATGTGTCAGATCAAAAATTATGCATATAGTTTCACTTAGAAATTTACTACTCACTCTCATGGATTGTGAAAATGTCAAAACCCCTATTTTAATGAGATGATAATTATGGAGTGATAAAACATGCCCCCAATTCACCCATTTAGTTTTTATAAAATTTTCAAAGTATTGTGAGTTAAATAAAGTTTCAAGATGGAAATCAATATCTAAAACATTTGTGTAGTATTTTAAAATGAATAATATTTTTAAATACTAAGAATATCAAAATAAGGTTATTAAATTTGTTTCATAAAATATTGAAGTTTCCAAAAATAGACAATATGGTCTTAACAGTGTTAGGATATGATTATACGATTCTCATCATCCATAAAAACTTTTCTATCCATTTATTCTACCTTACTACTTAAACATGTTTCTCACTCTTAACCACCCTAATATTTTTAAATTTTCAAAATTATGTTTAAAAATCTTTTTTTACATTTTAATTATTATAAAATATTCGTTTATGTAATTATGTTTTATTTATTCTTTATATTAAAATAAATTTAGTTATATTTAACATTCACATCTTTTATAAAGTATAAATATAATATATTCATGTAAAAATAATTTCCCATTACCTAAGCACTCTTACCACCTCTGGGTTAAATTATGCTTCCATTATAGTAGATACGATTTTTATAAGATTTGTTTCATTAGTTTTCAGTCCTTAATCTTAACCCTTGCGGTAGCTCAAAACCTTAATTTGTTATGATTACGATTTGAACTTTAAAATGTATTCTCCATTGTGTTGTTCTCTCCTCTAAATTTTATTTTATCCATAGCAATGCATTTATTTAGGGTTATGTTATACCATATTGGCTTTCATTACCTTTAATGTCTCTATTTCTATTTCCTTCCTAAGGTCTTTTTTTACTTATATATTTACTTAGTTTATCATTAAATTTTGTGTATCTAGATATCTTTAAATTTTTTAATAGATATTAGTTTTTCTTAATATGATTCAAGAATGACATATTATTTAAATGGCATACTCCTAATTTATATGTTTTATTTTTTCTCATAATTTTATTGTACAAATATTTATGAAAATTCAAATATTTCTTTATAATAATATATTATAAAATGCAAACATATTTTAAACATCATAATTGGATTGTATGTGACAATGATAATATATCATGTGTTGCTACTTTTTTCAATGATAAAATTTTCCTTATACAAACATATTTTAAACATCATAATTAGATTGTATGTGACAATGATAATAAATCATGTGTTGCTACTTTTTTCAATGATAAAATTTTCCTACAACTATGTATAGATATATCCATCAAGATTATATTAATTTCCAAATGTATTATGAGGGTGAGGATAAGAAGTATGATATTTCTTATTAAAGAGACATTTTTAAAAGTGTTAAATTGTAAGAAAATATATTAATACTGAAAATTATGAAATATATATGATAGTTTTTCATTTTATTAATTTTTATTTTATATTATATATCAATTTACATATTATTGGGTTTTAATTTAAAATATTTTTTTTATAAATATATAAATCTATTAATATATTTTGGACAACATTTTCAAATTAGATTTATTTATTAAAATTATTAAATTAAAGATATCATTTATTAGAGAAGTGTTTCTACATTAAATTTATAAGTTAGTAATTTAGTGAAGAGGAATAGGATTTCAAAAAAGAGATCAATTTCTTAAAGATTTGTGTGATATTTTAAAAATGAATAATATTTTTAGACCCTAAAAATATAAGAATAAGGTAATAAAATTAATTTCATAGAATATTACAGTTTCAAAGAATAAATTTTACGGTCTTAATGGTGTTAAGATAGGACCATATGATTCTCGTCATCCATAAAAAAATCTTTGTCCACTTAATCCACCTTGATATGTAGACATGCTTCGTGTTCTTAGCATTCTTTGTTCAATTAATCCACCTTTATATGTAGACTTGTTTCCCATTCTTAATATCCTTTGACAGTCTTTATATTTGTAAACATTAAAAATTATGATTTAAAATTCCCTCTTACATTGTAATTATTATAGAATATTCATTTTTTAAAATATTAAACCGTAAAAAAATATTTTTAAATTAAAATTTATGAAATATATATAATAAATAAATTCTAGAGAATGGCCAAGGAGGAAATAGTTCCTCATGAGTTTCATTTAGTTTTGTTGTTAGTCTATAGCTAGTTTATAGCTTGTATGTAGCCTACATTGGTCACCACTGAAAGATGTGGTTCTGTTGGACTTTGAATACTTTATCTTCTTCTTGACTCTAAAGTGGGAAGGGACCTATCAATTCCCTCTTTTAATAATTCAAAATAAATTAGAAAAAAAGTTAAAGTTAAATTAATTTTTATAAGTAGTAATAATAATATTTTAAAATTAATGTAATAAAACCAAACGCTTCCATTAATAATAATAAATAAATGTAATTTTTTTTCGTATGATGGATTTAGGGTTAGATTTAGGTTTCCATAGTTTTAGTGATGGTAGATGCCCTTATGGTGACAGAAGTAACTGATGAGAGAGATCATAACAAAAAGGTAGATGACATGTCATGACAGTGTATGGAGGTGAAGGATTTAGAGGTTTTGGATGGAATGGAAACTTTAGGCAGGTTAAAACCTAGATTTGTAGTGGTGGATCAAACTCTTAGTTATATTTTGGCATCACATAATATGGTGCATCCAAATAAAAGGGTATATGCATATAGGGTGCTCTTTGCTACAACTAAAAAAATACGAGACATTAGTTCTATGGTTGCATTAAAGGTGTGTCCAAAATGGGATTCTCTAGTGGGTTCTAAGGAGTGTATCAATATAGATCCCATGGTTATGGATTTAGGCCATTTTTGTGTCTCATATGTAGATGTAGCTAGAAGAAAAATAAGGGATAAATATCCAGCCCCAGCAAAAGTGAACCCGATCTTTCATTTAGAAAATAGGGTTGTGGAAATGATTGAAATTATGGAGGAACATTTATCTATTTTCGTAATTATTTAAAAATTTGAGGTTTTATTTCCCTCTCTTAAATATTTACATACTTGGATTATAGATAACTGAAAACCACATATACATGGAAAAATAACCATTCTCCCCTATGTAAAAAGTATTTTCATTGCTATTTTTTAATCTGAAATTGAAAAAGATTTTATTTTCAATTGTTCATGGGATTGGGAGAAACATTAGATGGTATAAAAACCATGGTATTCTATTTTTAACACTGATACTGAAATATTTAATGAAAGACATGTTTGGATATGCTTGTCTAACCTTCCCCTATAGTTTTGGAATGTGGGAGTTTTTAGTATTATTGGTTATATTGTTGGAATGTTTAGGTGTTTTGATTACTTGACTACTAAATGAGGGAATTACACCTATGCTAGATTGCTTATCTATGTTGATCTTTTTGAATAACTTATAGCTCAGGTGGAGTTGGTGGTGAGGAACAAAACTTGGGTATAACTGATAGACTATGAGGGCCTCCCTTTTAGATGCCACATATGTTTCCTTACAGGACATATAAAAAATGATTTCCCTAGATTGAAACATAAAAGTGGAAATATTTGGAGGGTAGATGCAAAGTTAAAACATTTTATAGTTGAAGGAAATATATATTTAGGGGAAGATGAATCAGAAATGGTTCTAAAAACTCTAATTGAGATTTTGGTCAAGGATGTGAAGTCTGTGGTCATAGATCCTGAACGAAAACTGATACCAAATATAGAATCATATAAGAAGGAGCATATTTTAGCTTCTAAAACTCATATAGATAAAAGTGTCAAAACCACAAAAGTCTATAGCATGCCTTTAGGGAAGGTTTAATAGAAGTTATTGTAAACCAATGTTTAGAGGTAGCTTTGGTGTTATCCGTTATCATACTACCTAATTCAAAGGAAGGGAATGGGTGGAAGATAGTGAAAGTGAAGAAAGGAAGAGCTAAAAAGGAATTAATTTCATCTAATATGTCTCTTACATCTCAATCAAAAAATTGAGAAAGAGAGACTATCTTCTTTCTCTGGGTGTCACAGTAGTTATGGTATGACCTGGTTTGCTAGCCACTATTGTTTTGTTGCATTTTCAGGTTTGTGGGTAAGTTCCTTAAAAACCTTTTTTTGGTTATTCTTGGGCTGATTTTGGACTGTATGGAGCCCTTAGTATGCCTTCCTAATTTTTTTCTATTTTTCTTAGTTTTTGGGCGTTGTGTTTCCCTCTCTTGTTTGGATTGTCTTATAAGGTACGGGGTCCTTAGTTTAAAAAATCTCCCCTTTAACCTTAATAAAAAAAATATTTTAAAATCATAAATCTTTATTGTCATTTTTTAATGTAAAGAGGATAGGGATATGATTTTCAAAAATTGGTTGTAGAGTTAGAATGAACATTTGTTACTTGCCAAGCCATGGTTTACACCATTTAATACTTTTATGGAATCATTCATTGTTCAATCTATTTGGGTAAGGTTACCTCATTTACCATTTCATTTTCAATCTGAATGTATCTTCAAAGTTATAGGCAACCCCTTAAGTGAATTATTATTAACAGATTCCTTAATAAATTGGGTCATTTTACCTTTTCTTCAATCTTGGTTAATGTTGATATTTATTATTGTGAAGTAATAAGAGACTACTATGTGCTTCTTTCATATTAGATTTAATAAAGGTAAAAAATTTAGAAAAAAATGAGTTCATTGATGAACATGTTACATGATTTTACCACATGGACACAATAAATGAAATGTTATAAGGCACAAAAATCTAATAAAATATAAAAGCAATTAAATTATCCAACACATCCATATAGTAGAAAGTGAAGATCAAAATTGAATGAGGCACTTTGTGACCTGAGTCTATGGGATTATGACACATGGAAGGTTAGGTTTTCTGGATGTGAATAATGCCATGAAATCATAAGTTAATAATGATATATTATCCAAAATTTGAAGGGTGATTAATAGGTGTATTCAACACCACTTGCCTTTAATTCACTATGTTGAGAGGTGAATCATAAGTAACACATAATGTGCATTTTGAAGTCTAAGAAAGCAAAGAAAGCAAAATTTATAGGAGACAATCCTAAATTTTATGAAGAAGTATTAAAATTGTCACAAGTTGTACATATAACATAACAACTTAATAATTTTGGGTTAATTCACAAATATTTTAAATATCATAATTTCAATTAGTTGCATCTTCTGATCCTTACCATTCATGTGTCTCAAGCTAATGGCATCATGAAGTAGAAAGTTATACATTTGATATGCAATTCATTTTGTATGAAATCCATGGATACATTGGATATTTTAATTCATCTTTATGTCTACTCAAGTTGAAATGTTTTATGTCTTTACTTCTTATGTAGCCATAGGCTGAAATCCTGCATTGTACGTCCTTACTCAGCTTTGAGTCTTGATTCTCTTTTGCCTTTATGATTCCACATAAATTGATACATTGTAAATAGTTTGTTCATTTGCAACCATGGATTCATAGAACATAGAGTTGTATTAAAAAATAATAAAAAACCACACAAAATAGTTTAATAAAATATGTGACTTAAAAAAAATGCATGGCAATCATCCTGACATTTGTAGCTCATGAAAACATGGATTGTTTGAAATTTTCAATGCAGAATTGATGAAGTCCTTCAATAGATTCAAAATTTATATCCAATTCATAATTAAATGCATCCATGAATTTGACACAAAGTCATTTGCAAACTTGGAGAACTCTTTGACCACATAATTATGAAATAATAATAAGTTGTCATGTGGATCACTTTGAGTGGATCATTGTGTAAAAGGTATTTTCATTTGTATTTTTGAATCTAAAATTGAAAAATATTTTATTTTCAATTATTCATGGGATTGTGATAAATATTGGCTGGTATACAAACCCTGGTGTTCTAGTTTCAACGCTCATACTGAAATCTTTAATGAAAGACATGTCTGAATCCACTTGTCTAACCTTCCCCTATAGTTTAAAAATGTGGGGGTTTTAGTATTATTGGTAATGTTGTTGGAAATTTTTGGTGTCCTAGTTCCTTGACTACTGAATAAGGGTATTTCACCTATGCCAGATTACTTATCTATGTTGATCTCTCTGAAGAACTTCCAGCTCAAGTGGAGTTGGTGGTGAGGAAGAAAACTTGATTATATCTGATAGACTATGAGGGCCTTCCTTTTATATACCTTGGATGTTTCCTTATAGGACATCTAATAAATCATTGGCCTAGATTGAAACATAAAAGAGGAAATAATTGGTGGGTAGATGGAAAGTTAGAACATTTTTCTATAGAAATAAATATAGATTCAGGGGAAGATGAATTAGAAATGATTCTAGAAACTATAGTTGTGATTTTGGTCAAGGTTGGAAAGTCTATGGTCATTTATCATAATGGAAAAGGGACACTAGATGTAGAATCACATAATAAGGAGCATGTTTAAGCTTCTGAAACTCATATAGAGGAAAGTGGCAAAACCACAAAAGTCTTTAGCAGTTTTTTAAGGGAAGGTTTAATAGTTCTTATAAGCCAAAGTTCAGAGATAGCTTTGGAGTTATCCATTCCCATACTGCTAAATTTAGAGGATCAGAATGGGTGGAAGATAGGGAAAGGGAAGAAGGCAGAGGTAAAAATGAAATGGTTTCATCTAATATATCTCTTAGATCTTAATAAAAAAATTGAGAAAGAAAGACTCTCTTCTTTATATGGGTGTTACGATAGTTATTATATGATTTGGCTTGATGGCCACTATTGATTTGTTGTATTTTCAAGTTTGTGGGTAAGTTCCTTAAAAAATCTATATCTGTTATTTTTGGGATGCTTTTGGACTATATGGAACCCTTAGTATGCCTTGATAATTTTTTCCTATTTTCTTGGTTTTGGGCATTGTGTTTCCCTCTCTTATTTGGATTGTCTTCTAAGGTATGGGGTCCTTAGTGCAAAACACCTCCCCTTTGGCCTTAATAAAAAATATTTTAAAATTATGATTCTTTATTGTCACCTTTTATTGTAAAGAGGATAGGGATATGATTTTGAAAATTTGGGTCTAGAGTTGGAATGAACATTTGTTACTTGTGAAGCCATGGTTTACATCATTTAATACTTTAAAAGAATCATTAAATGTTAAATTTGTTTAGGTGAAGTTACCTCATTTACCATTTCGTTTTCATTTTGAATGTATCTTCAAAGTTATAGGTGACTCCTTAACTGAAATTTTTATTAACAAATTCTTCATTGAAGAAACTAGGTCATTTAACCTTTTATTCAATCTTGGTTAATGTTGATATTTTTTATTGTGAGGTAATAAGAGACTACTATGTGCATCTTTCATTTCAGACATAATAAATGTGAAAATTTAAGAAAAATAATAATTCATTGAGGAACATGATACATGATTTTACCATGTGGCCATGATAAATGTAAAGTTAGAAGGCACACAAATCTAAGAAAATATAAACTCAATTTAATGATCAAACACATCCATAGAGTATAAAGTGAAGATCAAAATTGAATGAGGCACTCTCTGACCTGAGTCTATGGGATTATGAAAAATCAAAGGTTAGGTTTATTGGATGTGAAAAAGGCCATAAACTCATAACTCAATAATGCTATATTATCCAAACTTTAAAGGGTGATGAATAGGCGTATTCAAAACCACTTTCCTTTAATTCACTATGTTGAGATGTGAATCATATGTAACACATAATGTGCATTTTCAAGTCTAAGAGAGCAAAGAAAGCAAAATTTATAGGAGATAATCTTAAATTTGATGAAGAAGTAATAAAATTGTCACAAGTTGTACATAGAAAATAACAACTTAATAATTGCAGATTAATTCACAAATATTTTGAATATAATAGTTTTAATTAGTTGCATCTTCTGATCCTTAAAGAGGATAGGGATGTGATTTTCAAAAATTGGTCTAGAATTGGAATGAACATTTGCTACTTTTCAAGCCATGATTTACATCATTTACCACATTGAAAGAATCATTTAATGTTCATTTTTATAAGATAATTTCACCTCAATTAGCATTTAATTTTTGGTTTGAATGTATCTTTGAAGTTATAGACAAATCCTTTAGTGCATTTTTATTAACATATTTAATGAAACCAAAAACTAACAAGAACAAGAAAATTACCAATAGGCCAATATCTTGAAACAATACTTAGAATTGATTTGTATTGATTGCTTGAAATAATTAAAAACCCAAACCATGCTTAAATATTCCTCAGCATAAAAATTTGAGTTTAAATTTAAAATTAAAAAAAACATAAATCTAAAAAAAAATGCCTACTTTAAATACTCCCAAAATAACCCAAAAATCTCAAAAAATATCTCAAACACTATAATTATACTAGGAGATGAAATTAAACTAAAGTTGATGTCTGATTCTAGAAATATATATTTTCTAAAAATTAAAAAAAAATGTAAAAAATTATTAAATCACAATTTTGGATGCTCAGATGATCACATATGGGATCCAAAAAAATAGAAAACACTTCTAGGCTAATAAAACCACCTAGGAGGGCAACAACCTTTGTGATACGGTCATTTTGGTGAGTGGAAGAGCTCAAACGAAGCTAGAGGTCAAAATTTATGGCCTCCAAAAGTTGGCCTATGTTTTCTACATTGTTCTCCTCTAATTGAAAACAAATCAGCTCCTACAAGTTGCCCTGATTATATTGCTGCCATTTTTCCTTATCAATCTTCTTCAGCTCCCATTCTATAATTCAAGTGTTTTCTTCTTTCTGCAAGCCTTACCACTACATGAAATCCCTGTTACAATTCCCTTTCCTTGTGCTCATTGTCTTCATATCAAAAACCTACACTATTTTCATTTATGCAAAAAAAATAGGCCAACTTATAGAGGTAATAACTTTTGACCTGTAGCTCCATTTGAATTCTTCCACATGAAAAAAAAAACTTTATAGAATTTTTTTTGATGTACTTGGTGGTTTTAATGGTCTAACTAAGTATTTTATATGTTCTGTATGCTGTACATGATCATTGGAGGGTCTGAAATTGTGATTTGATGATTTTTTTTAGGTTTTTTCTATTTCTAAAAATTGTATATTTTAAAAAATGGACTTAAACTTAGTTGAGTTTCATCTCATATTCCAATTACAATGTTTAGTATATTTCAAGAGATTTTTGGGTTATTTTAAGAGTTTTAAAAATAGGCATTTTTAAAAAAAATTAGTTTTTTTTTTAAAAAAATTTTGTATGCAATCTCTAATTTTTGAGTTGAGGCTTACTTAAGCATGGTTTGAGTCTATAATTATTTACAAAAATCAATACAAATAAATTATGAGTATTGTTTCAAGATCTTGGCCTATTGGTAATTTTCTTGTTCTTGTTAGTTTTTTATTTCATTATTTAGTATTAGAGAAAGTTTGAATGTTGGAGGAGAGAAGAATGGAAAGAGGACGAGGAGGTATGACACAAATGAACTTGAATATATAAGAATTATAGATTAAATTTCAATAATTAATATAGGTTATCACAAATCAACATAGAAGAGAAGGTGATGATTAGGAATACACAAATCATGATGAAGAAGTTTAGCAAGAAAAAGAACAATAAGAGTAGTCACCATTGATGGAAGAGAGGACGGTTCAAGATTTAGAAGGAAGGAATAAAGGAATCAAGGTTGATGTTATAGATTATAGAGGTAGTTTAAAACTAGAGAAGTTGCTAGATTGGATGAATATCATGGAGAAACTCTTCGAGTGGAAGACTATGAGAGAAGATAATAAGGTAAAGTTTGCATGCAAAAAATTGAAAGGTCATATAATGATTTGGTGGGATCACTTGCACAAAAAGAGACAAAAAAAAGGTAAAAAGAAGGTTAATTCATGGGAAAATATGGAGAAGAAGTTGAGGGAGAAATTTCTTCCTTTGGATTATGCACAAACCCTATATAAAAGATTTCAGAATTAGAGGAAAAAAGATCACATATACAAGAGTATACAGATGAATTTTATAAACTTTCCATATGAGTTGAGCATGATAAAATAGAATCGTATATGGCTTCAAGGTATGTAAATGGTTTAAAATTTTCTATTCAAGATGAATTAAGCATGCATAAAATACTTAACATGGAGGATTATCAATTAACTTTGAAGGGAGAAGGAAAACAAAATAGAAAGAATTTTAGAAGGACATCTAATGGTCAAAGAAGAGGTAGATCCCCTTCAATAATTGGACAAGGTGGGTTTAATACCACCAGAGGTGGCTTTAATGCCAATAAAGGTGAATTGTCACGTGGTGCAGAAAGATAAGATGATAATAGGCAAGGGTTTCAATACCAACAAAGAGGAAGAGGATTTCATAGAGGATAAGGTTACGTGGTGCTATAGGATGGTTTATGAATCAACATAGATCTTATGTTTTTTATAGATGTAGAGAAGAAGGGCATAGAGCATTTGAGTGTCTAAACTATCAAGATCAAGAAAGGAGGCTAGAAGATCATCCAAGAGTAAATCTAGTTGAGGATGAAATAGAAGAGCAAAATATTGAAATTGCACCTATAGATGTAGGAGAGAATCTCATGATGAGAAGAACCATGATCACTCCAAGGAAGGAAAAAGTGCAGAGTAAAAAAGGTGGTGATGCATGTCTATGATCAAATATTTTTTGAATAAGATGTACATTAGGTGGAAAGGTATGCAAAGTAATTATAGATGGTGGTATTTCTAAAAATATGGTTTCTAAATAAATGATTGAGAAACTAAATCTACAATATGAAAAGTATCCTAAACCTTATCAAACTTCATGGTTTAAGAAAGGGAATGAGGTTACAATAGATAAAATGTGCTTAATCAAGTTTTCCATAGGAAAAACTTATAATGATGAAATATGGTTTGATTTCACTTTGATGGATCCATGTCATGTGTTATTAGGGAGGGCATGTAAATTTGACAAAAAATTAGTTCATGATGGAGGAAAAAACACATACACTTTTTGGAAAGGTGGGGTAAAGGTGGCTTTATTACGTCTTAAAGAGGAAGAGAAGATAGAAAGAAAACTTTGTACTAAAGAATTTATCCAAGATATGAATGTAGAAAGTTGTTGTTATGAACTAGTAGTAAAGAATGAAGAAATAGAAATGGTATCCATACCAATGAACATATAAAGAGTTTTAATATAATATTCAAATGTTATGCCTAATGAGTTTCCAGATGGTTTACCACCGAAGAGAGATATTTAACATCATATTAGTTTGATTCCAAGATCAACTCTACCCAATCAAGTAACTTATAGGATGATTCCAATAGAACATGTAGAATTAAATACACATGTTATTGAATTTCTAAGGAAGAAGGTATCAAGGGAGAGTATGAGTCCATGTGCAAAACTAGAGTTTTTAACTCCAAATAAAGATAGAGGATGGAGAATGTGTGTGGCTAATAAAGGAATTAATAAAATAACAATAAAGTATATGTTTCCTATACCTCATTTAAATGATATGATAGATTTCTTGAAGAATCAAAATATTTTACTAAGATTGATCTAAGGAGTGGTTATTATCAGATTCGAATTCATCTAGGAGATGAGTGAAAAATTACATTCAAGACTAGGGATAGCTTATATGAGTGGATGGTGATCCCATTCAGATTATCTAATGCACCTAGCACATTTATGAGAGTGATGAATATAGTGCTATGAGAATATATTAGTTTATGGTTGTTTATTTTGATGATATTTTGATATTCAGTAAGACTGAAGAAGAACACTTAAAACACTTGAGAATGGTAATGGATTTATTAAGAAAGGAGAAGTTGTATTCAAATTTGAAGAAGTGCAAGTTTATGGAAAATAGTTTGATATTTTGGGATTTGTAGTTGTAGTAGATGTTGTGAAAATGGATGAAGAAAATAGAAAATAAATTTTTGAGTGGCCTATTCTAAGAAGAATTATAGAGGTAAAATGTTTCCATGGTCTAATAACTTTTTACATAATCTTTTTAAAATAAATTAGTAGTATTGCGGTAGCAATAACAAATTGCATGAGAGGGAAATAATTTGCATGGACTATAGAATCCATAAAAGAGTTTTGAAATTTTGAAGAAGAAGATTACAGAAAGACCAATTTTAGCATTACCAATTTTTAAAAAATTATTTGGGGTTGATCACAATGTTTCATTTCTTGGAATTGGTGTTGTGATAAGTCAGGAAGGGAAGCCAAGAGCATATTTCAGTGAAAAATTTAATAAGGTAGGAACAAAGTATTATACCTATGATGTTGAACGTTATGTAATTGTACAAGCATTAAGACATTGGAGGCATTACTTGGTGCCTAGGGAATTTATACTCTTTATAGATCATCAGGCTTTGAAGTATGTGAATACATAAAAGTAGTTGAATAGTAGGCATGCAAAATGGGTTTCTTTATTGCAAGGGTATACTTTTTGTGTTGAAACATAAATCAAGAAAATAGAATCAAGTAGTTGATGCATTGAGTAGGAGGGTAGCATTATTAATTGCTATGGTAAGTGAAGTAGTTGGATTTGAATCTATTAAATAATTATATGATATTGATCCATATTTTAGCAGGGTACTTGTGAAGTGAAATAATCCACTAACAAGTGGAAAAAATATTATTCATGATGAATATCTTATGCAAAAAGGTTATCTCTTCAAAGGGAAACAATTGTGCATTCTAGTTGGGTCTTTGCGAGATAATATAGTATGAGAATTACATAGTGGTGGTTTGTCTAGACATTTTAGTAAGATGAAGATAATAGATTTGGTAGAGAAAAATTATTTTTGTCTAAAGATGAATAAAGATGTGGCAAGGTATGTTTCAAGGTGTAGAACATGTCAGGTGCCTAAAGGACATGCACAAAATACTAGACTTTACATGCCATTATTGGTTCCAAAAGGGACAAACATATTTATGTATGGATTTTATGTTAGGATTGCCAAACACAAATAGAGGTAATGATTTTAATTTTTGTTGTTATAGATATATTTTTTAAAATGGTTCATTTCATCACATGTAAGAATACCAATGATGCCACTAGGGTTGCAAAATTATTTTTTATAGATATTGTGAGATTACATGGTGTTCCAAAAACTATTACTTTAGGTAGGAACACAAAATTTCTAAGTCATTTTTGGAGGTCTTTGTGGAAAAATATGGGTGATAAGCTATAATTCATTAGTGCATATCACCCACAAATAGATGGACAGACAGAAATTGTGAATAGGATCTTGAAAAATTTATTAAGATGCATAGTGGGAGAGAAGCCAAAGCAATGGGACTTGGCTTTACCAAAAGTTGATTTTGTGTATAATAGGTCAATGAATAGATCAATAGGAAAATCACCATTTAAAATTGTTTATGGAAGAAATATTATGGTTATTTTAGATTTGGTACAATTGACAATTACATATCAAAATAATGATGATGCAGAAGCATTTTTAGAGCATATGCGGTAGTTTCAAGGAGTAAGAAGAAACTTGAAGGAAAGTAATGAGAAATATAAAGAAGTAGAAAATGTCAGAAGAAGATTGAAGGTATATTTGAAGGAGATTTATTAATGGTTTACTTGAGGAAATAAATATTTTTGAAAGGCACCTACAACAAGTTGAAGTACAAAAAAATCAAACCATGCAGAATTGTGAAGAAAATCAATAATAATGCATATGAGGTGAGTTTACCACAGAATTTTGATAAATCTCTAGTATTTAATGTTTCATATTTATATGAATTCTATGAAGAGGATGGTGAAGATGACTAATATGAAGAATTAAATTGGGAGCATCAAGTTCCAAAGAAGAAGAAAGAAAAAATAGTACAGGTTTTGGATATGAAGACAATGAAAACAAGTCAAGGGAATTATAACAAGTATTTGGTATAGTGGGAAGGCTTAAAACAAGAAGACAACACTAGGATTACAGAATAGAAGTTGAAGAAAATTGACAAGGAAAAATAGTATCAATATAATCAAGCCAAGTCGTAGGAGCTAAAATATTTTCAACCAGAGGAGAATGATGTAAAAAAATAGGCTAACTTCCAGAGGCCATAACTTTTGACCCGTAGCTCCATTTGATCTCTTCCACATACCAAAACGACCATATTGAAAACGTTAGTGTTGTCCTAAGTAGTTTAATTGGCCTAGCAATGTATTTGATATTTTTTGGAGGCCATACGTGATCATTTGAGAGTCTTAAATTGTAATTTAATGATTTATTTAGGTTTTTTATATTTTTATAACCAGACATAAAATTTATTTTAATTTCATCATGTACTGTAATTATAGTGTTTAGGATATTTTGGGAGATTTTTGGGTTATTTTAGGAGTTTTAAAGATAGACATTTCTTATCTTTTAGTTTTTTTTTGAATTTTGCATGTAAACTCTAACTTCTGCGTTGAGGCTTATTTAAACATTGTTTGGGTTTGTAATTATTTCAATCAATATGAATCAATTCTAAGTATTGTTTCAAGTTCTTGTCCTATTATTATTATTATTATTATTATTGTTATTATTATTATTATTATTATTATTATTATTATTATTAGTTTTTGGTTTCATTATTTGGTATTAGAGCAAGTTCAAATCTTGGAGGAGAGAAGAATCACAAGAGGATGAGGAAGTGTGGCATAGATGAACCAGACTATATAAGAGTTGTAGAATAATGTTTAATAATTAATCGAGGTTATCAACAATTAGTAGAGAAGATAAGGTGGTGATGAGGAAGACACAAACAGTGATGAAAATGTTTAGCAAGAAAAACAATAACAAGAGCAGCCACCATCAATGGAAGAGAGGATGGTTCAAGCTTTAGAATGAATGAATAAAGGAATCAAGGTTGATGTTCTAGATTATGGAGGTAGTTTAAAACCAGAGGAGTTGGTAGATTGGATGAATAGCATGGAGAAGTTATTTGAGTGGAAGATTATGATAGAAGACAAGAATGAAAAGTTTGCATGCACAAAATTGAAAGGTCATATAATGATTTGGTGGGATCACCTAAAAAAAGAGAGATAGAGAAAAGGTAAAGAGAAGGTTAATTCATGAAAAAAAGATGAAGAAGAAGATGAGGGATAAATTTGTTCTTGTAGATTATGCACAAACCCTATACTGAAGATTTCAAAATTTGAGGTAAAAAGATCACAGTAACAAGAGTATACAAATGAATTTCATAAACTTTCCATACAAGTGGAACATGATGAAACATAAGAGCATATGGGTGAAAGGTGTGTAAATGGTTTAAAATTTCCTATTCAAGATGAATTAAGCATGCATAGAATACTTAACATGGAGGAGGCTTATCAGTTAGCTTTGAAGGTAGAAAAAAAAAATAGACAAAATTTTAGGACATCTACTAGTCCAAGATGAGGTAAATCCCCTCCAATCAGGGGATGAGGTGTGTTTAATACCACAAGAGTTGGCTTTAATTCCAATAAAGGTGAATCATCACATGGTGAAAAAAGACAAGATGATAATAGGTAAGGGTTTCACTACCAATAAAAAGGAAGAGGATTTCAAAAAGGATGAGGTTACAGTGGTGTAGAAGATGGTTTATAAAACAATGCAGATCTTATGTCTATTATGGTTGTGGAGAAGAAGGGCATAGAGCATTTGAGTGCCCAAACTATCACGACAAAGAAAGGAGGCTAGAAGATCATCCAAGATTAAATCTAGTTGAGGCTGAAATAGAAGAGCAAAATACTGAAATTGCACCTACAGATGTAGGAGAGAATCTCATGATAAGAAGAACCATGATCACTCCAAGGAAGGAATAAGTTCAAAGTAAAGAAGGTGATGATGCATGGCTGTGATCAAATATTTCTTGAACAAGATGTAGTGTAGGTGGAAATTTATGAAAAGTAATTATAGATGGTGGTAGTTGTTAAAATATGGTTTCTAAACAAATGATTGAAAAACTAAATATACAATTTGAAAAGCATCCTAACCCTTATCGGATTTCATGGTTCAAGAAAGGTTATGAGGTTACAGTAGATAAATTGTGGTTAATGAAAGTTTTCTATAAGAAAAACCTATAATGATGAAATATAGTGTGATGTTATTCAGATGGATGCATGTCATAAGTTATTGGGGAGGTCATGGAAATTTGATAGGAAATTAGTTCATGATAGAGAAAAGAACACATATGATTTTTGGAAAGGTTGTACAAAGGTACTTTTTTAACCTCTTAAAGAGGAATAAAAATTAGAAAGCATGCTCTATACTAAATAATTTATACAAGATATAAAGGTAGCAGATTGTTATTATGCACTAGTAGAAAAGAATGAAGAAACAAAAATGGGGCCAATACCAATAAAAGTAGCAAGAGTGTTGAAAGAATATGTACATGTTATTACAAATGAGTTACTATATGGTTTACCACCATAGATAGATATTCAAAATCACATTGATTTGATTCTAAGATCAGCTCTACCCAATCAAGTAGCTTATAGAATGAGTCTAATAGAACATGAAAAATTAAATAAATTGGTTATTGAATTGCTAAGGAAGAAGGTGATAAGGGAGAGTATGAGTCCATGTGCAACACCAACATTTCTAACTCCAAAGAAATATGGAGGATGGAGAATGTGTGTGGATAGTAGATCAATTAATAAAATTAAAATATAGTATAAGTTTCCTATACCTCATTTAGATGATATGATGGATGTGCTTGTAGGAGAGAAATATTTTACCAAGATTGATCTAAGCAGTGGTTATTACCATATTCAAATTCATGAATGAGACTAGTGGAAAACTACATTTAATACTAGGGATGGCTTATATGAGTGGATGGTAATGTCATTTAGATTATCTAATGCACCTAGCACATTTATGAGGGTGATGAATATAGTGCTATGAGAATGTAGTGATAAGTTTGTAGTTATTTATTTTGATGATATTTTTATATTCAGTAAGACTAAGAAAGAACACTTGCAACACTTGAGAATGATATGGATTTATTAAGAGAGGATAAGTTGTATGAAAATTTGAAGAAGTACAGGTTTATGCAAAATACTTTTGTATTATTGGGATTTGTAGTTCTAGGAGATGATGTGAAAATAGATGAGTAAAATACAAAAATAGTTATTGAGTGGCGTATTCCAAGAAGCATTGCAGAGGTAAGAATTTTCCATGGTTTATCAACTTTTAACAAAAAAATTATTAAAAATTCTAGTAGTATTGTGGTACCGATAACATATTGCATGAGAGGGAAAGAATTTGCATGGACTAGAGAAGCCATAAAAAGTTTTGAAATTTTGAAGAAGATTTTAGAAAGACCAATTTTAGCATTACTAGATTTTAACAAAGTGTTTGAGGTTGATTATGATGCTTCATTTGTGACAATTGGTGTTGTGATGAGTAAAGAAGGGAAACCAATAGCATATTTCAATGAAAAATTGAATGAGGTAAGAACAAACTATTCTACATATGATGTTGAACTTTATGCAATTATATAAGAATTAAGACATTGAGGCACTACTTGGTCCCGAAAGAGTTTATACTCTTTACAGATCATGAGGCTTTGAAGTATGTGAATACATAAAAGAAGTTGAATAGTAGGCATACAAAGTCGGTTTCTTTCTTATAGGGGTATACTTTTGTGTTGAAACATAAATCAAAAAAATAGAATCAAGTAGCTGATGCATTGCGTAGGTGGGTAGCATTATTAACTACTATGGTAAGTGAAGTAATTATATTTGAATCTACTAGAGAATTATACAATACTGATCCATATTTTAGCAAGGTAGTTACAAAGTGTAAGAATAAATTAATAGGTGGAACAGATGTTATTCATGATGAATATCTTATGTATGAAGGTTATCAATTCAAAGGGAAACAATTGTGTATTCTAGTTGGTTCTCTATGAGATAATATAATAAGAAAATTACATACTAGTAGTATGGCTGAACATTTTTGTAAGACGAAGACAATAGATTTGGTGGACGAAAAGTATTTTTGGCCAAAGATGAAGAGAGATGTGGCAAGATATGTTTCAAGGTGAAAAATATATTAGGTGGTTAAAGAACATGCACAAAATATTGGACTTTACATGCCATTACCAGTTCCAAGAGGGCCATGGACAGATTTAAGTATGGATTGTGTGTTGGGATTTCTAAACATACTTAGAGGTAACGACTCAATTTTTTTTTTGTAGATAGCTTTTCTAAAATGGTTCATTTAATTTCATGTAAGAAAACTAATGATACCACTAGGGTTGAAAAAATATTTTTTATGGATGTTGAGAGATTACATGGTGTTCCAAAAACTATTACTTCAGATAGGGACACAAAATTTTTAAGTCATTTTTGGAGGACTTTGTGAAAGAAGATGGCTATTAAACTACAATTAAGTAGTACATATCACCAAAAAAGAGATGGATAGATATAATTTGTGAATAGGAGCTTGATAAATTTATTTATATGCATAGTGGGAGAGAAGCCAAAGCAATGGGAAATGGGACATGGCTTTACCACAAGCTGAGTTTTCATATAATAGTTTCATGAATAGATTAGTAGGAAAATCACCATTTAAAATTGTTTATGGAAGAAATCCTATGGGTATTTTAGATTTGGTATAATTTTCAATTGCAGATCAAATTAATGATGATACATAAGTGTTTGTAGAGCATATGCAATAGTTTCAAGGAGTAAGAAGAAAGTTGAAGTAAAGTAATGAGAAATATAAAGCATCAGCAGATCTTAGAAGAAGATCAAAGGTATTTGAAGAAGCATAGTTAGTAATGGTTTACATGAGGAAAGAAATATTTCCAAAAGGCACATACAAAAACTTAAAGTACAGAAAAATTAGACCATGTAGAATTGTGAAGAAAATCAATGATAATGCATATGAGATGAGTTTACCAAAGAATTTTGATATATCTCTACTATTTAATGTTTTAAATTTATATGAATTCCATGGAGAGGATAGTGAAGATGACAAATATTAAGTAAATTGAGAGCATCATGTTTCAAAGAACAAGAAAGAAAACATAGTACAAGTTTTGGATATGAAGATAACGAGTACAAGGCGAGGGAATTATAATAGGTATTTGGTGCAGTGGGAAATCTTGGAACAATAAGACAACACTTGGATTATAGAATGGTAGCTAAATAATATTGACTTAAAAAGATGGCATCAATATAATCAAGCCAACTCATAGAAGCTGAGTTGTTTTCAACCAGAGGAGAGTGATGTAGAAAAAATAGGCCAACTTAGAAAGGCCATAACTTTTGACTCGTAGATCCATTTAAAATCTTTCACATACCAAGAAAACCATATCAAAAAGATTTTTTCCATCTTAGGTGATTCTAATAGCCTTAAAATGCATTTGATATTTTTTGGAGGCTATATGTGATCATCTAAGGGTTTAAAATTATGATTTAATGATTTTTTGGGGTTTTTTCTATTTTTAGAAATTGTATATTTCAGTTACGAACATCAAATTAAGTTGAATTTCATCCTGTGTTCTAATTATAGTGTTTAGGATATTTTGGGAGGTTTTTGGTATATTTTGGGAGTTTTAAAAATAGGTGTTTTTTTATGTTTTAGTTTTTCTTTAATTTTGCATGTAAACTCTAATTTCTAAGCTGAGGCTTATTTAAGCATGGTTTGGGTTTGTAATTATTTAAATAAATAAATATGAATCAATTTTGAGTATTGTTTCAAGATCTTGGTATATTGGTAATTTTATTTTTCTTGTTATTTTTCAATATCATTATCTCTTTAGGATCTACATACGTGGATTACAGATAATTGACAAATACATATATATGGGAAAACTACCATTTGCCTCTGTGCAAAAGCTATTTTCATTTATATTTTTGAATATGAAATTGAAAAAGATTTTATTTTAAATTATCATGGGATTTGGAGAAATATTGGTTGTTATAAAAACCCTGGAATTCTAGTTTCAACCCTCATACTAAAATCTTTAATGAAAGACATGTCTTGATTGGCTTGTCTAACCTTCCCCTATAGTGTTACAATGTGGGGGGTTTTAGTATTATTGGTAATGTTGTTGGAAAGTTTTGGTGTCCTATTTCCTTGACTACTAAACATGGGAGTTCCACCTATACCATATTACTTATCTATATTGATCTCTCCGAAGAACTTCCAGCTCAGGTGGAGTTGGTGGTCAGGAACAAAACTTGGGTATAGTCAATAGACTATGAGGGCATCCCTTTTAGATACCATGGATGTTTCTTTGTATGAAATATAATAAGTCACTGCCCTAGATTGAAACAAAAAAGAGGAAATAATTGGTGGGTAGATGGAAATTTAGAACATTTGATAGTAGAAGGAAATATAGATTCAGGGGAAGATGAATTAGAAATGATTCTAGAAACTCTTGTTGAGATTTTGGTCAAGGATGGAAAGTCTGTGGTCATGGAACTTGATGGAAAAGGGACACCAGATGTAGAATCACATAAGAAAGAGCATGTGTTAGCTTCTAAAACTCATATAGATAAAAGTGTCAAAATCTCAAAAGTCTTTATCACTCCTTCAAGGGAAGGTTTAATAGAAGTTCTTACAAACCAAAGCTTAGAGGTAGGTTTGGAGTTATTCATTCCCATATTTCCAAATTCAGAGGTTGGGAATGGGTGGAAGAAAGTGAAAGTGAATAAAGGAAGAGGTAAAAATGAAATGGTTTCATCTAATATGTCTCTTAGATCTCAATCAAAAAATTGAGAAAGAAACAATCTCTTCTTTCTATGGGTGTTATAGTAGTTGTTGTATGATTTGGCTTGATGGCCACTATTGTTTTGTTGTATTTTCATAATTGTGCGTAAGTTCTTTTAAAATCCTATATTAGTTGTTCTTGGGATGCTTTTGGTCTATATAGAGCCCTTAGTATGCCTTGATATTTTTTTCATATTTTTCATGGTTTTTGAGCATTGTGTTGCCCTCCCTTGTTTGGATTGTCTTCTAAGGTATGGGGTCCATAGTTCAAAACACCTCCACTTTAACCTTAATAAAAAAATATTTTAAAATTAGGATTCTTTATTATCACTTTTTATTGTAAAGAGGATATGGATGTGATTGTCAAAATTGGGTCTAGAGTTGGAATGAACATTTTTTACTTGTCAAGCCATGGTTTATATCATTTAATACTTTGATAGAATCATTCAATATTCAATCTATTTGGGTAAGGTTACCTCATTTACCATTTTATCTTCGTTTTAAATGTATCTTCAAAGTTATAGACAACTCCTTAAGTGAATTTTTGTTAACACACTCTTCATCAAAGAAACTAGGTCATTTAACATTTTATTCAATCTTGGTTAATGTTGATATTTGTTATTATGAGTTAATAAGAGACTACTATGTGCATCTTTCATTTTAGATATAATAAAGGTGAAAATTTAAGAAAAAAAATAGCTCATTGATAAACATTATACATGATTTTACCATGTGGCCATGATAAATGAAAAGTTAGAAGGCACACAAATCTAAGAAAATATAAAATCAATTTAATGATCCAACACATCCATAGAGTATAAAGTGAAGATGAAAATTGAATGATGCACTCTATGACCTGAGTCTATGGGATTATGACAAATCAAAGGTTATGTTTTTTGGATGTGAATAATGCAATAAACTCATAACTCAATAATGCTATATTATCCAAACTTTGAAGGGTGATGAATAGGCGTATTCAAAACCACTTGCCTTTAATTCACTATGTTGAGATGTGAATCATATGTAACACATAATGTGCATTTTCAAGTCTGAGAGAGAAAAGAAAGAAAAATTTATAGGAGACAATCCTAAATTTGATGAAGAAGTATTAAAATTGTCACACGTTGTACATAGAAAATAAAAAATTAATAATTGTGGATTAATTCACAAATATTTTGAATATCATAGTTTTAATTAGTTGCATCTTCTGATCCTTACCATTCTTGTGTCTCAATCTTGTATTCTCAAGCTATTGGCATCATGAAGTAGAAAGTTATATGTTTAAAATGCAATTCATTTTTTATGCAATCCATGGATACATTGGATATTTTAGTTCATCTTTATGTATACTCAAGTTGAAATGTTTTAAATCTTTACTTCTTATGTGGCCATAACATGAAATCTTACATGATATGTCCTTACTTAGCTTTGAGTCTTCATTCTCTTTTACCTTTGTGATTCCACATAAACTGATAAATTGGAAATATTTCATTACTTTAAAATCAAGGAATCATAGAACATAGAGTTATATTATAAAAAAATAATAAATCACAAAAAATAGTTTAATAAAATATGTGACATAAAGAAAATGCGTGGCAATCATCCTCACATCCCTAGGTGATGGAAACATGGATTATCTAGAATTTTCAGTGCAGAAATGATGAACTCCTTTGATAATTTAGAATTTATATCTAATTCTTAATTAAATGCATCCATGTATTTGACATAAATTCATTTGAAAACTTGGAAATAATATTTGACCACATAATTATGAAACTATAATAAGTTGTCATGTGGATCACTTTGAGTGAACAAGGTAAAGCTTAAAGAGAATGAAGGATTGGAACCCATCAAGGTCACACTACACATATTTTATCATGTTGCCTTGACACATGTAAAGATGGAAGGCATCAAGACTTGAGTAGATATGAAGGAAAATTTAATATCTAATGGATCTACAAAATTTATAAATAAGACATGGGCTCTAAAGAAAAAATGATGCAGATGGCAAGTAAAAAAGATTTAATAATTTAATAAATTTATGTGCTTTAAAAAAAGACATTTCAAAGTTGAGAGACACTTCGTGACTGTAAGACAATGAGAAACTACAACTTCAAAAAAGTGTAAATATTTTAAAATTAAATACACCACAATAAAAACATAAATAACTATAATAATATATTTCAAATACCCTAAAAATCATTTAAAAGTAAAACAATTTTGTTTGCTTGAAGTTGATACACGTGCTCTTCATTTATTTTCCGAGCATGCGTGATGTCTATTTTTAGACACATAATAATATTATTTTGGTTTTGTATGTGAATTTGACACATAATAAATTTTTTTTGGCTTTTGATGATTTTCTTTTTAAATTAAGGTTATTAATTTAATATTGCTCTTCAAATGTTAAATGAAGAAAAGATGTGACATTAAGTATATGTATATAATTTTTTTTAAAGTTTTTGATAATTTATTTCAAATTTTATATTTAATATGATTATTTTTAAAAAATAATTATAATAATATATAAAATTATATAATATAATTTTAAGATTTCAAATATATAATAATAAAAATAAAGTTTTTCTAAATCACTATTTAGAAATTGTGAATGATAACATCTAAATTAATTTAAAAATACTCTTTAAATAGTAAATCATCAAAATATATATCTCTCTCTCTCTTTGTGTGTGTGTGTGTGTGTGTGTGTGTGTGTGTGTAATGAAACCATTAAACTATATAAATATTTGCATCTCTACCCAAGATTTGATGATATTTAGTAAGTCTAAAGAAGAACACTTATAATATTGTAGAATGGTACTAGATTTGGTAAGAAAGGAGAATTTGTATGCAAATTTGAAGAACTGTAGGATTATGTAGAACAATTTGGTATTTTTGGGATTTGTAGTTTCAGTAGATGGTGTGAAATTGGATGAAGAAAAGATAAAGATAAATTTTGAGTGCCCTATTCCAAAAAGCATTATATAGGTAAGAAGTTTCCATAGTTTAACATGTTTTATAGAAAATTTATTAAAAAATTTAGTAATGTTGTGGCACCAATAATATATTGCATGAGAGGGAAGGAATTTACATGGACTACAATAGCCATAGAAAGATTTCAAATTTTGAAGAAGAAGATTACAAAAAGACAAATTTTAGAATTATCAAATTTTAACAAAGTGTTTAAGGTTGATTGTGATGCTTCATTTGTGGGGATTAGTGTTGTGTGTAATTAAGAAGGAAAGATAATAACATATTTTAGTGAGAAATTGAATGAGGTAAAAACAAAGTATTCTACTTATGATGTTGAAATTTATGCAATTATACAAGCATTAAGATATTCAAGGCACTATCTGGTGCCTAAGGAGTTTATACTATTTACATATCATGAGGCTTTGAAGTATATGAATACACAAAATAAATTTAATAGTACGCATGTAAAGTGGGTTTCTTTATTGTAGGGGTATACTTTTATCGTGAAGCATAAATCAGAAAAATAGAATCACGTAGCTGACACATTGAGTAGGAATGTAGTGTTATTAACTAATATGGTGAGTGAAGTAGATGGATTTGAAGCTGTCAAAGAATTATATGATACTGATCCATATTTTGCCAAGGTAGTTGAATACTACAGGAATCCATTAATAGGTGGGATAGATGTTATTCATGATGAGTATCTTATACAAGAAGGTTATCTCTTCAAAGGGAAACAATTATGCATTCCAGTTGGGTCTCTATGAGATGATATGATAATAAAATTACATAGTGGTGGTTTGGTTAGACATTTTGGTAAGACGAAGACAATAGCTTTGGTGGATGAAAAGTATTTTTGGAAAAAGATGAAGATACATATGACAAGGCATGTTTCAAGGTGTGGAATATGTCAGGTGGCTAAATGGCATGCATAAAATACTTGATTATACATGCCATTACTAGTTCCAAGAGGACCATGGATAGATTTGAGTATGGATTTCATGTTGGGATTGCCAAACACACAGAGAGGTAATGATTAAATTTTTGTTGTTCTAGATAGATTTTCTAAAATGGTTCATTTCATTGCACGTAATAATATTAATGATGCCACTAGATTTGCATAATTATTTGGTAAGCATATTGTGAGATTGCATGGTTTTCCAAAAACTATTAATTCAGATAGGGATACAAAATTTCTAAGTCATGTTTGGAGGACTTTGTGGAAGAAGATGATTTCTAGGCTACAATTCATTAATGCATATCACCCAAAGATGGATAGATAGAAGTTGTGAATATGAGCTTGGCAAATTTGTAGAGATGCATAGTGGGAGAGAAGCCCAAGCAATGGGACTTGGCTTTAACACAAGTTGAGTTTGGATATAATAATTTAGTGAATAGATAAACAAGAAAGTCACTATTTGAAACTGTTTATGGGAGAAATCCTATGGGTAGTTTATATTTAGTACAAGTTCCAATTGCAAATCAAATCAGTGATGATGAAAAAGCATTTGCAAAGCATATACAACAGTTGTAGGGAGTAAGAAGAAAGTTGTAAGAGAGTAATGATAAATATAAATTAGTAGTAGATGTCAAAAGAAGATCCAAGGTAGTTGAACAAGGAGAGTTGGCAATGGTTTACTTTATGAAATAAATATTTTCAAAAGGCACGTACAACAAGTTAAAGTACAATAAAATTGGACCATGCAAAATTGTGAAGAAAATCAATGATAATGCTTATGAGGAGTTTACCAAATTTTTTTGAAATCTCTATACTATTTAATGTTTTAGATTTATATAAATTCCATAGATAATATGGCAAAGATGATGAAGTAAACTAGAAGCAGTAGGGTCCAAAGAAGAAGGAAAAAATAGTGCATGTTTTGGATATGAAGACATTAAGCACAAGGCAAGGGAATTATAACAAGTATTTGGTGTAGTGGAATGGATTTCAACAAGATGACAACACTTATATTACAAAATGGGACCTAAATAAGATTGAAAAAGAAAAATCAAAGTAGTACATTCAGGGCAACTCACAGGAGCTGAGTTATTTTTAACCAAAGGAGAATGATGCAGAAAAAATAGGCCAACCTTATGGAGGCCATAAATTTTGATCCGTAGCTCTGTTTGATCTATTTCATGCACCAAAATAGCCTCTCAAAAATCCCATTGTTGTCATATGTGTTTTTTACCTACTTAGGGATGTTTTTGATATTTTTTAGAGGCCATACATGATCATCTAAGGCTCTAAAATTGTGATTTAATTATTTTTGGGATTTTTCTACTTTTATAAATTGTGTGTTTTTAGGACTAGTTGTTAACTTTAGTTAAATTTCATCCCATAGGATAATTTTAGAATTTAGAATATTTTCAAAAAAAATTAGAGCTACATGCACTTACATGCAAAAGTTATTATAGATAGCAGCTGCTAAAAATAGATGTTTTTTTTATATATATATATATTTTATCTTTTCTAAAACTTTGCATGTCAATTCTAAATTCTGATTTGATGCGTATTTGAGCATGGTTTGGGTTTGTAATTATTTCAATTCATTCAATATTAATCAATACAAGTTATTTTTCATAATCTTGGCCTATTGATAATTTTATTTATCTTGATAGTTTTCGGGTTCATTAATAAAATGTTGAATATTTGTGTGATTAGGAACATTCAACATTCATGGTCCTCTTCTTTGTCTCTTTTGACTCTTATTTTGAGTTCATATAGGTTTTAATCTCTTTCTGTTAGATTTTATTTTATGGCCAGTGTTAACTTACACATTTATAGGGTATTAAAAGCTCTGGTGGTATAAAACTAACTTTTAGGGTTTGTGATGATAGCAATTTAGCCTAAGAAATAGACCATCTTAAATAGGTTTTTGATTAGAATAAATATAAAACTAAAAAACTTTAAATATCATTCAATTAAGTTAAGGAATGTCATATTAAGCTACTTAAAGTTGACATTAAGATTACTTATCTAGCAGTCTTCTTATTTTTTGAGGAAGGAGTTTTTAATAAGATTGTTAAGATTTTGAATAACTAAAACATCTCCACTATCTTTTTATTAGTAAGCAAACTTAGAAAATCTATAAAATTAGTTAAGGACCTAGTTTAACCTGGGTTAAAGAATAGGGTTTGTAAAATATCTTGTTCATGTGGCATTCTCTACATTGGGGAAACAGGTTGATCCTTCTTGGCAAGGATTAGGGAGAATTTTGTTGAAAATAGAATTAAAAAGATAGAAAAATAAGCCCTTGATAAACACTCCCAGAATGCCAAACATTCCATTTACATTGATAAGGTGAAAGTTTTTGTTGTAGAGGACCACTATAAAAAATGCAATTTAGAGAAGCCATAAAATAGATGGCATACCCAAAATTTAAATAAGAGCAAATGATTAAAGATTAAACAAGAATGAAAACCCTTAATTAATAAATTAAAATACACCAAAGCATAATTTTATTTAATCAATAATCTTACATTTTATTATTTATCTCAACTCTTAAAATTATTAACTTATAAATATTATAATAAACTATTAAATTAAAAACAAAAATAGAAATAACGATATAAATAAAATTATAAATATAAATTCAATCATAGTCATAACATTAAATAAATTTATATAGAATTCTACCCATCAACATAAGTATTCTTTTTGGATATAAATCAAAACTTTCATGTTATTTAGCTAAATGTATCAACCACCTTAGCAACTGCTTTGAATGATACTCATCCTCTAATGACTACATGACAACGGTCAAGTTAAATTAATATCAAGTTAGCTATTTAATATTTTTGGTTTCATGGAATAATTTCAAAAGGATGTTAACTATTCATGTATTTTTTTGATGATGAATTGTGGGTGGTGATTTGAAATGGGTCTGATTAAAAAATTTGCAAAGAGTTTCATCTAAAAATTTACTACTGACTCTTATGAATTGTGAAAACATCAAAGCTCATATCCTAATGAGATTATGATTATGGATTGATAAAACATACCCCTAATTCACCAATCTAATTTTTATAAAATTTTAAAGATATTTTGATTTGAATAAAGTTTCAAGAATAAGATCAGTTTCTCAAAGATCTTTGGAATATTTTAAAAAATGAACAATATTTTTTAACCCTAAGAATATAAGAATAAAGTAGCTAAATTTATTTCATAGAATATTACAGTTGCCAAGAACAAACTATATGGTCTTTATAGTGTTAGGATATGACTATAGAATTCTCACCTTATGGCCTAGACATGTTTCACACTCTTAACATCCTTTGACAGCCTAAAATATTTATAAAATTTCAAATTATATTTTTTAATTCAATCTTGTATATTAATTATTATAGATTATTCATTTATGTACTTATGTTTTAATTATTTATTATATTAGGATAAATTTAGTTATACCTAACTTTCGTATTATTTACAGGGTAAATGTACTACATGCTCCTATAAAAATAGTTTCCCATTACCCGTGTACTCTTACCACCCCTAAGGTTAGATTATGTTTCTATTGTGGTAGATTTGATTTTTCTAAGATTTGTTTTATTAGCTTGTAGTCCTTAATCCCAATCCTTGTGTGTTAGTTGAAAACCTTAGTTTTTTTTTATTATGATTTGAACCTTAAAACATATTCACTATTGTGTTTTTTCTCTTCTAAATATTAATTTGTTCATAACAATGTATTTATTTAGGGTTATGTTATACCATGCTATTTTTCATTACCTTTAATATCTCTATTTATTTTTATTTCTTAGGATCTTTCTTGCTTACACATCTACTTTGCATTAGTGTTTCATTTTATTCTAAATTTTGAGTAGTTACGTATATCTTAGACTTTATTATAAATTTATTGTTTTTTCAATGTGATTTAATTACGAAATGCTATGTAATTTGTTTTTGATATTAGTAAGTTGATTTAAAGGGGTATAACCCAATTACAAAAGACACAGGGGAAACAAACTAGGCTAAAGGCCATAAATAATCAAAACACAACAAACAAACTACACACTAACACCCAAACATAGAAACTAACACCTAAACACTAGCAAAGTAGAAGAAATAGTTGAACATATCTTCCCAATATTCCATGAGGAAGGTAATTATTTCCTCCTTAGTGACAACCTTTCCTTTTATTACCATATATTTGTGTGAATCAGATTGTAGGATAATAGGGTTGTAGCAGCTATGTGAACAACTTTAATGCATAAAGTGGTTAAAATTTTCATTTTGTTCTTGAGAAAATGAAGACCCTTATTGACCTCTTCCAACTCCTTTCTGGTTTAAGATCAATTGTCACTTTTTTTAACATTAGTTACTTCTTTAGTAGGATCATCCATGTATTTCATAACCTCCTTATCATAGTCACAGAAAGAGTTGTTTAACTCCTCAAAGAAACTAGTTCCCTCCTTTTCTCCCCGATGAACAAGGGTAGAATTAATCTTTAATATTTCAACACCTTTTTCAAGGTCTGAAGCTAAGGAAGAGTCAATAATTTTCAAAATAGGGGTCTTACCTCCAACCAATTTGTTCAATCTTCTGATGCTTTGCCTTTTACCAGTGCTTTCCTTATTCTCAAAACTTGATTTTAAATGGACATTATCCTCCCTTTGCTCCTAGTGATCTGATTGTTCCTTTTCCACATTCAATTTGCCTTTCTTCCCTTCCCTAGCAATGTTTTTTGATTTTTTCAAGCCCACCTTTTTAGGCAAATATTGGTCCTTAATGTCACCCTTCCTCTTTTTTCCTAGCTAAGAGTGATAGCCTATTTTTCATTTCACATAGCCCCTTGGTAATTGTATGACTGAGAGACCCAACTATAGAATCATTTTGATACAAATAAGTTATTATCTACAAAAGAGGGGATCTACAATCCAAAAAATGGTGGGGTTGTGGACCTAGGTATTTTGTTACTAGATCTTTGGGCTTTTGGGGAAGACAAATGGGGCCTAAAGAATATTTTGACGTGGGGCTAGAGGATTTATTTTTTAGATGGGAACAAAATTTAACACTTAGGGAAATATTATCCTCGTAGTCACTATCATCAGCCTCATAAACCATGAGAGAAGTTATGGGTTTTGGAAAGCACATTTCTATGTGGAAATGATAGAGATGTAAAATTAAGCCTTGATGGAGAGGGATGAATGTGACTATAGGGTTAATCTCAAAATAATTCTTAGCCACTTTAATAGAGGAGTCAAGAGAAGATAACGGATATTATGGAAAATTCACAAGCAGCTTATGGTAGAAATGACTAAGAAAAACAAAGTGATAGTGATAATAACATTTAAACCTGCCTTCCAAATTAATATATTTAATGATGACAAAACAAGGCTTATTCCAAGGATAGACAAGGGTTTCCCTGTCAAAACCACCTTGCAACTAAATCAATGTCTCTCCTTCCTTGAATAATTTCTTCATTCCCTTTGGGTCTTATACTTTGGTTAGTTTCTTTAGTCTTCAGCAATCACAACATAGACTTGTGGCTTTAGCTATCATAGCTTCACTAACTTTGAATTGGATGCCTTCCACTCAAACCATGCAATTTCCATCCTAAGAAGCAACAAACTGGGATAAATTTTTTTCATCAAATCTATTTAGGTATTCCATAAAGGTCAAAATACTTCCTTCATAGCATGGTGTCTTCTTTGAACTCCACATAGGACTATGGCTCTATTCTGACCTTATCCCATCCCATGGTTAAGATCTTCCCAGAGTTAAAGAGAAGATTTCTAAAAGCAATTTATAGAACCTAAAGAAAAATTTTCTAGATAAACATATGGTCATGTTCACTTAACCAACACTTATTTCCTCTCAAACCCTTGAGATTATTCATATAGGACAAGTAATAATTATTAAAGTCATGAATCTTGTACACAGTAAAAGTTGGAGATTGTGCCTCTAGAAATTGGAGCTATCTCATGTGATAACTAGGTAGATGCTTAAGGATTACACCAAAATGATTTTAATTGAGGTTGCATATCCCATCATAGAAAGTGTAATATTGCATCATCATTTCCTTATTAATGACTACTCCTGTTCGCCCTTCCAATTAGAATCTATTTATCATGAGACTTGAGATTTGAATATATATAAAAATTTATTCTAACCAAACATTTTTTTTGAGTTCGTTGATTCAAATAGGTTTGGGACTCCAATTAGAAGTGATCACTAACATTGGTAGGTAGATTGTTTAGGTTCCTCCAACATCTAAGTGAGAAAAGATTGCTTCCTATGTTGGCCATAGCATTCACTACTTGGTTATCTTATCTGTAAATTTGTTTTCCTTCAACTCCTTAAAATACATGAAGGAGTTTTCTTATGTCTTGAATAATGCCATCAATCTTCCAACCCACCTTTGTTTTCTCTTTCACATCATCAATAATAAGTTTAGTCTCCCATTCAATTGACAAATTTTTAATACCTATGGCAAGAGCCACCTTCAGACCCCAAAGGAGGGTCATGGCTTCTGTAACGTTATTAAATTTTTCTCTTAACTAACCAGTATAAGCTTTAAGAATCTCACCCTTGTTATATCTTATCACTCCTCCCCCACTTACTTGGCTCAAGTTGCCTTTAGCAGCCCAATCAAGGTTGAGATTCTTCCAACCCATAGGAGGGGGAGTCCATATAGTAAAAGCCTGAGTAATTCTATTAAAATTAATATTTTTTCAAGTATGGATTGGGATGTTTCGTAAATTTATTATGTTTTCTTCCAACTTCTCAAGAGGAAACACAGTAGTTTTCAAAGTACTACAAGTCCTGTAGCAAATATATGGAAAACCTCTTTAGGATCTCTTTCATTATATCGATTGATTATGCTATTTTGTTTTGTTGTTTACATGGCATATCCTTTATTTATATGTTTTATTTTGTATCATAATGTTATTTTAAAAATATTTATGACTATTAAAATATTTATTTTTAATGATATATTATAGAATGCAAACATATTCTACAAGTCATGATTGAATTGTATGTGACAACGATAATAAGTTATGTGTTGCTACTTTTATCAAAGATAAAATTTACATAGAACTATGTATAGATATATCCTTATATATGAAATTATAATGTGACATCTTTATGTACCTTATTTATGAAATTATTAAATTTATATGCATTTGGGCCTCATCCTGACATTATGTAACATTGTTTTTTTATGCTTGTTGAGCTTGACTAGTGGTTCCATGATCTATATCATTCACTTGTATTGCATAATCTTATTTAAATATAGTTACTTTATTGCATTCCTTTTATTATATCTTTCTAAACATGAATATTATATGCATAACACTCCATGTGTTTTGTACATCCCTTGATGGCATGTACTTGAATATGATAACATGCCCTTTGCATCTTGACATGACTAAAAAGAATTATATTTTTACTACATGATGCACTTAAATATTCATTTGAGATGAGTGACTTTTAGGCTACATCCCTCATCATAAAAGGGGGTCATTGTGGTCAGCTTATATTAGAGATTAATACTTACATGAGTATAAAAATCCAATTATACGAGAGAATAAAGGGTTCAAAGAGTCAAATAAATTGAAAATTTATATTTTATAATAGATTACATGTTTCAAATACTCAATAAAATTTTGAAATAAAATAAAAAAAATGTATTTCCACATTAATATATATTATGGGGGAATATGACATGCATATTCACTCACTTTAAATTTTTTGGAATAAATAATCATACATACTTGGATGTATATGCATGGTCATACATAAAATAGTTACAAGAACAAAAACTATGGGTTATCATATAGTTAAACTTGAGAATATATATATATACATAGTATTATATATAGTTTAGCATAGATTCATGGGGAATGATGGTAGTTCATTCACATATATACAATTTTCTCAGTCAAATGGCATCATACTAGTTCATGGGGGTAGAAGGATCTGGGGCTAGATGTCTTTATTCATTATCACTACTACATAAGAGTTTTATTTCAATGCTCAAATTACCTTCTATCACTCTCATAATACTTCTAACCTTAACACAGGCTTAACTAATTTTTAGGATAGATCTATACTAAGTAAAAGGGTCCACTGATGTGGACCTACCCGACTAACACAAACTTTTCCCCATGACATTTAATGACTAGTTTCTAAATTTTGAAATATTTATTTGGGTCATCTTTCATGTTTATTAAGGTAGTTCAGGAAAATTGTTTAAAAGGTTCACTAATAATACAAATAAGGTTCATTCATTAAATTACTTGATATCTATATAGAATATATCTATTAAAGTTATACACATTGATAAAAACTACCTTATTCTTCCCTAGTTCAATATAAATCACTATGAGGACCCAAAAATCAACTATAAATGATTCCAAATGGAGTCAAAAGATAACATTATCAATTCTCAAATCCAAAACCTACATGCATATAGTTAAGGATCACAATTGGATAATCACAGTAGGTGGGATAATAATGTGTGTTTTGATGCCATTCATGGATTATTTGGATACATTTTTAATATTGAATCATCAATGGAGATGATTGGTGTCGGCTCATTCCACTATACTTCTCCCTTTATTTTTCAAGTTTATAGTTCTTATAACTACCCACATGGTTTTCTAAGCAAAGAGAAATAAAATAGAGGTTTATATGTGTTATCTCTAGAATCAAAATATATCAATCCTCATTGCAGACATTGGCATAGGTGGCATATAAATCACAATTTAATCATAGTCAAAATAGACAAGTTCACAGTCAATGGACAAGATTGCATTGTGGTTGTTTATAAGGAGAGTTGACTTGTCTAGAAATATTTTTAATCTCTACTTCCATAACCAAGATATCATAGTCCTATATTACCTTAAATTTCATTGTCAAATATCAATTACATATAACTAGAAATTAAAAAATATAATTATCTCATTTGGTTGTAATTACTATTTTTAGCATATGTCTCTTGTCAATCAATTTTAATTATCAATTCTGATTTATATTTAGATTTATGATTAAAGGTCATATATTACAACTTGGATTATCTTTCACATTTTTATACCTATTGAAGACTATTAAATAAAAATTAAGGTAAAACACACAAACACACACACACACACACACACACACACACACACACACACACACACACACACACACACACACACACACACACACACACACACACACACACACACACACACACACACACACACACACACACACACACACACACACACACACACACACACACACACACACACACACACACACACACACACATGCATGCACATGAAAGTTTAGTAAATTATATGTTAAGGAAAAAAAAATGGAAATCATCCTAACAGCACCAAGTCATGAAAACACAAAGTGTTTCTTTTTTCAACATAGCCTCAATCATATAAGTCGATACATTAAATCCTTAAATTTAATTTATGATTTCACAAATCCATTGGATGTTTGATAAAATCTATGATAAATAAAAATTGGAAATCATTTTGACACCATTAAGTCATGAAAATACAAAGTGTTTCTATTTTCAACATGCCCTCAATCATCTAGGTCGATACATTCAATCCTTAAGTTTAATTTATGTTTTCACACATCCACATATTTGACATACAGTCATTTTCAAACTTGGAGATAGTCCAAGATTATGTCACTATGAAATAATAATAAGTTGACATGTATTTCACTTTGAGTGAATACAATAAAGGTTATGGATAATGAATACTTTGAAATCAACAAGGTCACACTACACATATTTCATCATATGGACTTGACATATGTAAAGATGAAAATCATCTAGACTTGAGCATATATGATAGAAAATATAATACATAATATATTATCAAACTTTATATAGAAGATATATACTCTAAAGGAAAATGATGTAGACACAAGAAATATAAAAATGATTTAAAAATTGAATAGATCTGTAAACTTAAAAAATTGACATTTTAAAAGTGAGAAACACTCTATAATTATTAGGCAACAAGAAACTTTCATATACTTCACTTAAAATTTTTATAACACATTAAAATTAAAAAAACCATAATGACTATACTAATATATTAAAATTGTACACTTTAATAAAAATTCTTTATATTAACACCCAAATCATTTCATATTTATATTAAGAAATCCCATTGTATAGTCTAATAAAAATTACTTATATTAATTTCAACATTATTTCATATTTATATATGCCTTAATAAAAGTAACTCTATCTATAAGGAAGAGTGGAAAATCATATAATAGTATTAAAAAAATTGGTTGTATTTGATAGCCTATGACTAAACATTTGTGTAAAACAAGGATTCTTAGAATTCACAAGGATGCACATGTTGTCAACTATATATTTTTTGATTTGAGTAATCTGTGGAAGCTTATTTTATTTAAAATTTAAAATTTATGCTCACTCCCTCCATGAACATATCCTCATTTACATGTGTATTATTATTTTGTATTGTAAGTTATTTAAAGTCATGTGCATATTATTTAACTTTTGAAAAACTATGGTGTGAGGTTTCCATGTTTCTTTTCATGATTAATCCATGTGGGCCATGGATTTTGGTCTCTCTTTCATTCTTCCTTGTAAAATCTATTAAACCATCTATTCCTTTATTTATTTATTAGGCTAGGTTTGGTATAAGTCTAATTTTGGAGAATAGGATTGGTTTGAAGCCTTTGAAGGGCCTCCTTGACATGTTAGACAAGTAAAGATAGAGTTTGATGGCATGAATTGGTGGCATGGCCTTTGAAATATAATGTGTTTTTGATTTAATGAAGATTATGATAATATTATGAGAGGAATTCATATGTTTTTATGTGTGTTATCAATATTTAAGATGATTAAATGGATTGGTGAATCCATCTATGTGGTTAGAGGCCACATCAAGTTGTATTAGATCCACATCAACTAGTATCAGAGCCACATCAAGTGGTATTATAGAAAATTATGATTCCTTCAGAGAGATTCTAAATATAATTTGAGAGAGAAAGTAAAAATCATGTGAAGAGGATTTTGTTGAATATTGAATATGATTTTTGTTACAGGTATGAAGATGAATATTGCAAAGAAGAGTGGATAATTAACTTTAGAAGAAGAATGGATGAAGAAGATAATAACTTGGGATAGGTTGTTGGAATTATCTATTGAAAGATATGAAGACTGTGAGAATACATATGAAGTGGACTTGATGTGGGAGATGATGGACTCTCTGAAAGCAAAAGTGGCTACATTGAGGAGAGAGGTTGCCACATGGAATAAAGATCAAAAGTGAAACCACGGAGAGTTGTAGAAGAGAGAAGAGAAAAGAGAAGAGAATATGAAGAAGGAAATTTCCATGAAAGGCAATGTGAGAGAAGAGGCTTGTGAGCAGTCCATAAATGAAAGCATCGAAGTGGAAGTGTATGAGGATTATGTGGAGGTGGTGGTTTGTTTTTTACCAGATCAAGGAGAAAGATTATTTGAGTGGGGAAGATATTGTGTGTTCCCATAAGTGTGAGAAAATTTCCATGAGTGAAACAATTAAAGAAAATGAAGAATGCAACAATGTAGTGTTGCATGTTAGAGAAGTTTTTAGCCATGTAGTATGGTATGTGGGTGATGAAAATTTCAGCCATAGGGAGTTGAAAGTAGATGAAAGTTTCAGCCATGAATATTTCTATAAAAGAGGATATTACAACCAATAATATTTGTATGTTTATTTTGAAGAAACATTAGGATTAATGGAAGTGTGAGCTAGTGCACATGTAGATAGTGTGGAGGATAATTTTTTTACAAATATGTGCACATAGTGAGAGTATGGATGAGGACATTTCAAAATTGGAAGTTGATGATGAGGATATTTTGGGAGCTCATTGTGATATTGAAGAGCATGTGGAGCATGATGGCATTGGAGAATAATTGAATGTTTCTATGGAAGAAACATTACATGTGTTTTTTATGCAAGTGGATGTACATATGGAGAGTGATGTTGCATCCAAGAGAGAGGAGATGCATATGATGGTTGGTGCTATTGTGGATAATATAATAGGTGGTTGGATGGTGGAAGAATAAATCTAGTCGGGATTTTGGTATAGGTGGACAAATAGTGGTGGGTTAGAGATCACATGGGTTTATAAGATGTATGATAGGGCATCTTGGATGAGGAGGTTGGTTTATGGTGGGTGTCATCCCATAATTTTTTATGGTGGATTGGTGTCCATGTATGCATCCATTGGTATATGGATGAGATTTTGGAGAAGGATGGTTTTGGGGCTAGTGTGTAAAAATTGAAAGTGGAGATGAATAAGATAATTCTCTAGGTGTACATTGTGTATTGGAAGGAGATGCCAAGGTAATTATAGCAGATGATAGAAATGGTGGTTCTATCATTGACCCCCTCTATGTGATCATAATATCACATTAATTATCTTGAATGTCTAATGTTGGAGCATCCAAGGGATTGGGCAATCTTGCATCACCCAAAAATAGAGAGGCATGCTTTTTTCTTTTTTATATAATAAATGGCAAGGATACATTGAGGAAAACTCATAGGAGTTGAGTTGCTTTTCAATCAGAGAAGAATGATGTGGTGGTAAAACACTATTCATGTAACATTATTCACTAATGATATGGTAGACACTATTCATGATGGTGAAGTGTCACAACATTATTCTTGATTGTATAAGAGTCATGGGTTGAATTTCTCACGTGAGGACAAGAAAGAGTGGTGAAAATGCACATGGAGGTGGCCTAGCTTGTCTAAAAATAATTCTATTCCTTTTTGACCTTGCACATGTGACTTGTCTTTCACTATTCATAAATTATGTTTCACATGGGAGGGTGGCAATAATTTTCAAATATGTTTGTCTCTTAGTCATGATGATGAACCCAAAATTATTATCAATAGTGAAATTACAATAGGTCAAGATCTGAAATAATAATTATTCACATTGAATGATTTTAAATAATTAAAAACCATGCATTAATAATATTCAACTTGGAATTAGAGTTGACATATAAAAATCAAAAAACCAAAAACTAAAATCTAAAAAAAAACTTCTATTTTTAGCCGCTACTATTTTTAGTAAGTTTTGTATGCAAGCGTGTGTAGCTCTAAAAATCTCCAAAAATAATCTAAACACTAAAATTATCCTATAGGATGAATTTTAATTGAAGTCCATTTCTGGTTATAAAAAATATGCAATTTTTGAAAATATAAAATCTCAAAAAAAATATTGAACTATAATTTTGGACCCTCAAATGGTCTCCTTTGGCCTCTAAAAAAATTTGAAAAGTGCCTCTAAGCTGAAAGCATGGCTTAAGGAAGCAATGAAATTTTTGAGATGGTCATTTTGGCATGTGTAATATCTCAAACGGAGCTACAAATCAAAAATTATGACCTCTAGAAGTTTGGCATATTTGTTTGCATCATTCTCCTCTACTTGAAAACTACTCAGCTCTTATGAGATTATTTGATTGTATTGCTGCCATTTTTATTTGTCAATCTTATTTAGCTCCCATTCTATAATTCAAGTGTTGTCTTCTTTTTTCAATCCTTCCCACTAGTCTGAGTACCTATAATAAATCCCTTGTCTTGTGTTTATTATCTTCACATCCAAAACCTGCACTATCTTTTCCTTCTTCTTTGGAACCTATCACTACCAATTTAATTATTTATCATCATCACTTTCACCATCTTCTCCATGGAATTCATATAAATCTAAAACATTAAAGATTAGAGAAATATCAAAATTTTGTGGTAAACTCACCTCATAAACATTGTCATTGATTTTCTTCACAATTTTACATGGACCAATTTTCTTGTACTTCAACTTGTTGTACATGCCTTTCGAAAATATTTATTTTTTCAAGTAAACCATTACCAACTCTCCTTATTCAAACACCTTGGATCTTTTTCTAATATTTTTTCATGATTTAGATTTATCATTACTTTCTTGAAACTTTCTTCTTACACCATACAACTATTGAATATGCTCTGTAAATGCTTCTTCATCATCACTAATTTTATTTTCTATTGGTAATTATACCAAATCCAAAATAACCATAGGATTTATCCCATAAATAATTTGAAATGGTGAATTTCATGTTGGACTATTCACTAAACTATTATGTGCAAACTCAAATTATGGTAAATCCAAGTCCCATTGCATGGGCTTCTCTCCCACTATGCATCTCAATAAATTTCCCAAGCTCCTATTAACAACTTCTATCTGTCCATCTATTTGTGGGTGATATGAACTACTGAATTATATCTTAGCACCCGTCTTCTTCCATAAGTTCCTCCAAAAATAACATAAAATTTTTGTGCCCCTATCTGAAGAAATAGCTTTTGGAACACCATGCAATCTCACAATATCCTTTAAAAAATATTCTACAACTCTAGTGGCATCATTGGTTTTCTTATATGTAATGAAATAAACCATTTCAAAAAATTTGTCTAGAACAACAGAAATTGAATCATTACCTCTCTGTGTGTTTGGTAATCCCAACACAAATTACATACTCAAATCTGTTCATGGTCCTCTTAGAACTAATAATGGCATTATAGTTGAGTATTTTGTGCAAATTGTTTAGCCACCTGACATATCCTAATGAACTCAAAAACTATCAAGATAAAAAATAACCAATAGGCCAATATTTGAAATAATAACCAATATTGATTTTTATTGAATGATTTGAAATAATTAAAAACCCAAACCATGTTTAAATAAGCCTCAAACGAAAATTTAGAGTTGACATGCAAAAATTAAAAAAACCTAAAATATAAAAAAATTATCTATTTTTAGTAGCTAATATTTAAAGTAAGTTATGCATGCAAGCATGTGTAGCCCTAAAAATCTCCTAAAATATTTCAAATTCTAAAATTAGCCTATGTGATGAAATTTATTTAAATTAAATGTCTAGTCCTAAAAATAATAATTTCTAAAAATAGAAAAATATTGAAAAAATATTTATATTGCAATTATGGACCCTCAAATGGTCACCTATGGCCTTAGAAAAATATCAAAAACATTTGTTAGTAGGTATAACTCCTTAGGATATTAACAACCTTTTTGAGATAGTAATTTTATTGCATGAAAGAGATCAAATAGAGATATGGGTCAAAAGTTATGGCCTCTAGAAAGTTGGCCTATTTTTCTACATCATTCTCCTCTAGTTGAAAAGAACTCAGCCCCTATGAGTTTCCCTAATTGTACTACTTCTATTTTTCGTTATCAATAATTTTCAGCTTCCATTTTTTAATCCAAGTGTTGTCTTCTTACTACAATCCTTTTCACTATACCAAATACCTATTATAATTCATATGACTTGTACTTATTATTATCATATCCAAAACCTGCACTATCATTTCCTTCTTCTTCTTTGGAATCTATTGCTCCAAATTTACTTGTTCATCTTCATCACCTTCACCATCTTCTCCATGGAATTCATATAAATCTAAAATATTAAATACTAGAAAGATATTAAATACTAGAAAGATTTCAAAATTCTATGGTAAACTCACCTCATAAGCATTATCATTGATTTTCTTCACAATTCTACGTGGTCCAATTTTCTTGTACTTTAACTAATTTTATATTCATTTTGGAAATATTTATTTCCTCAAGTAAACCGTTACCAAATATCCTTCTTAAAATACCTTTGATCTCTTTCTAACATCGGTTGCTACTTTATGTTTCTCATTACTTCCCTGCAACTTTATTCTTACTCCTTTAAACTCATGTATATGTTCTGCAAATGTTTTTACATCATCACTAGTTTGATCTAAAATTGACAATTGTGCCATATCTAAAATACCCATAAGATTTCTCTCATAAATAGTTTGAAGTACTGACTTCCATGTTGATCTATTCACTAAATTGTTATATGTAAACTTAGCTTGTGGTAAAGCCAAGTCCCATTGCTTGGGATTCTCTCCCACAATGCATCTCAACAAATTTTCTAAGCTCTTATTTACAACATATATCTATCCATGAATTAAAATGTTTGTGTCTCTATTTGAAGTAATAGTTTTTAGAGCACCATGCAATCTCACAATATCTTTAAAAATTTATTCTACAAGTCTAGTGGCATCATTGGTTTTCTTACATGCAATGAAATCAAATATTTTAGAAAAATTTTCTATAATAACAAAAATTGAATTGTTAGCTCTCTTTGTATTTGGTAATCCCAACATAAAATCCATTCTCTTATCTATCCATGGTGTTCATGGAACTAGTAATGGCATGTATAATCGAGTATTTTGTACATGTTTTTTAGCCACATGGCATATATTGTACCTTGAAACATACCCTATCACATCTCTCTTAATCAATGGCTAAACATACTTTTCTTCCACCAAAGCTATTATCTTCATCTTACCAAAATGTCCAGCCAAGCTACCACTATGTAATTATATTATTATATTGTTTCATAGAGACCCAACTGATATGTATAATGTTTCACTTTGAAGAGATAACCTTCCTATATAAGATACTCCACATGAATAATATATGTCCCACCTATTAATGGATTCTTGCACTGTTCAACTATCTTGCGAAAATATGGATCAACGTCATATAATTATTTAATAACTTCAAATACAACTACTTCATTCACCATAGTAGTTAATAATTCTAACCTCTTGCTCAATGCATCAACGACCTGATTCTATGTTTATGATTTTGATTCAACATAAAAGTATACCCCTACAAGAAATAAACCCACTTTACTACCTACTATTCAACTTTTTTTTGTGAATTCACATATTTCAAAGCCTCATAATTTGTAAATAGGATAAACTCCTTAGACACCAAGTAATTCCTCCAATGTCTTAATGCTTGGAAGAGTGCATAAAGTTCAACATCATAGGTAGAACACTTTGTTCTTACCTCATTTAATTTATCATTGAAATATGTTATTGGCTTTCTTTATTGACTCAACATAACACCAATTCCCACCAATGAACCATCACAATCAACCTCAAACACTTTGTTAAAATTGGTAATGCTAAAATTGGTCTTTATGTAATCTTCTTCTTCAAACAGAGCTTTATCTTGCTGCTCTAGTCCATGTAAATTTCATCCTTCTCATGAAATATGTTATTAGTGTCACAATACTACTAAAAATTTTAATATTTTTTTTGTAAAAAGTTGCTAAACCATGGAAACTTATTACCTCTACAATTCTTTTGGAATAGGCCACTCAATAATTGTCTTTATATTTTTTTCATCCATTCTCACACCATCTGTTGAAACTTCAAATCCCAAAAATACCAAACTATCTTGCATAAACTTGTACTTACATACAACTTATCATTTCTTAAAAAATCTAGTACCATTCTCAAATGTTCTAAGTGTTCTTATTTAGTCTTACTGAATATCAAAATATCATCAAACTAAACAACCACAAACTTATCAATATATTCTCATAGCACTATATTTGTCACCATCATAAATGTGCTAGGTGCATTAGATAATTTGAATGGCATCACCATCTACTCACATAAGCCATCCCTAGTCTTGAAAGCAGTTTTCCACTCATCTCCTTCATAAATTTCAATCTGATAATAACCACTTCTTTGATCAATATTGATAAAATATTATGCTCCTACAAGTACATCCATCATATCATGTAAATGAGGTATAGGAAACCTATACATTATTGTAATTTTTTAAATTACTCTATTATGTACACACATTCTCCATGCTCCATCTTTCTTTGGAGTTAGCAATGTGGGTGTTGCACATAGACTCATAATCTCAATTATGACCTTATTTCTTAGCAATTAAGTAACCTATTTATTTAATTTTTCATGTTGTATTAGACTCATCCTATGTGTTCCATGATTGGGTAGAGCTGATCCTAGAATCAAATCAAAGTGATGTTGAATATCTCTCTTCGATGGTAAACCATATGGTAACTCATTAGGCATAGCATCTACATAATATATCAACACTTTTTCTACTTATATTGGTATTTGTACCACTTCTAAAAACAACCTGACACCATCATATCTTGGATAAATTCTTTAGTAGAGAGCATGCTTTTTGTCTTCTCTTCTTTTTTAAGAGCTAAAAAAACTATCTTTGTACCACCACTATAAAATTTATACATGTTATTTTCTCCATAATGAATTACTTTCTTATCAAATTGCGATGGTCTCCCCAATAACAAATGACATGTATCCATTGGAATAACATCACACCATATTTCATCATTATAAATCTTTCCTATAGAAAACATGATTAAGAAATTTTTATATACTGTAACTTCATTCCCTTTTTTAAACCATGAAATATTATAAGGATTATGATTCTTTTCACATTTTAAATTTAGATTCTCTATCATTTCTTTAGAAACCATATTTTTACAACTACCACCATCTATAATTACTTTGCATACCTTTCCACCTAATGTACATCTTGTTTAAAAAATGTTTGATTGCAATCATGCATCACCACCTTCTTTATTTTACACTTGTTCCTTCCTTGAAGTAATCATGGTTCTTCTCATCATGAGATTCCATCCAACATCTGTAGGTGCAACTTCTATATTTTGCTCATCTATCTCATCCTAAACTAGATCTTCTCTTGGGCAGTCTTCTTGCCTCATTTCTTCATCTTGATAGTGTGTACACTCAAATTCTTTGTACCCTCATTATCCACATCTATAACAAACATAATATCTACATTGATTCAAAAACCATCATCTAGCACCACCATAATCTCATCCTCTATAAAATCCTCTTCCTCTACAATGGTATTGAAACCCTTGTCTATTGTCATCTTGTATTTCTAAACCACGTGATGAATCAACTCTATTGGTATTAGACCCACCTCATCCCCTATTTGAAGGGGACCTATCTCTTCTTAGACCAAGAGACATTTTTATGAAATTCTAATTATTTTGTTTTCCTTTTGCCTTCAAAGCTAATTGATAAGCCTCCTCCATGCAAAGTATTTTATGCATGCTTAATTCATCTTGAATAAAAAAATTTAAACCATTTGCATACCTTGCATCCATCTGCTCTTCTATTTCATCATGATCCACTAGAATGGAAAAGCTTATAAAATTCATTTGTAAACTCTTATATGTTGTGATCATTTTGCCTCAAATTCTAAAATTTTATCTATAGGTTTATGCATAATCTATAGGAAGAAATTTATAACTCAGATTCTTTTCAACCTTCTTCCACAAATTAATCTTCTCTTTACCTTTTCTCTATCTCTCTTTTTGCAAGTGATCCCACCAAATCATTCCATGAACATTCAACTTCGTTCATGAAAACTTTACTTACTTGTCTTCTCTCATAGTCTTCCACTCAAGGAATTTTTCCATGCTATTTATCCAATCTATCAATTCCTCTAGTTTTAAAATACCTCCATAATCTAGAACATCAAACTCGATTCCTTCATTCTTTCCTTCTAAATCTTGAACCATCTTTTCTTCCATCGACGGTGATTTTTCTTGTTGAGCTTCTTCATCATGATCTATTGCCTCCTCATCACGACCTTGTCCTCTTCTCTGGTTGGTGATAACCTCAGTTAATTTTCTCACTTGACTCTATAGCTCTTTTATAGTTTAGTTCATCTATGCAATACCTCCCCATCCTCTCCATGTCTTACTCCTCCAAGATTCAAACTTGCTCTGATACCAGATAATGAACCCAAAAACTATTAAGAAAAAAAAATTAACAATAGGCCAAGATCTAAAACAATAACTAGTATTGATTCCAATTGAATGACTTGAAATAATTACAAACCCAAACCATGCTCAAATAAATCCCAGCTTAGAATTTATAATTGACATATAAAAATTTGAAAAAACTAAAATCTAAAAAAAAATGTCTATTTTTAGAAACTTCTATTTATAGTAATTTTGCATGCAAGCATCCGTAGCTCTAAAAACTCCAAAAAAAATCTAAATGCTAAAATTATTCTATGGGACTAAATTCAATTGAAGTTAACATATGGTCCTAAATTATATAATTTCTAAAAATATAAAAATCTCAAAAAAATAATTAAATTGTAATTTTAGACCATAAAATAGTCATGTATGGCTTCCAAAAAATATCTAAAACATCCTTAATTCAGTAGAACTCCTTAGCAAGCAACAAACATTTTGAGATGGTTGTTTTGGCATGTGGAAGAGCTCAAACGGAGCGATAGATCAAAATTTATGGCCTTCGAAAGGTTGGCTTATTTTTTCTACATCATATCATGCACCTAGAAATATACCTCGTCACGTCTCTCTTAATATATGGCCAAAATACTTTTCCACCACTAATGTTATTATTTTTTACTTACAAAAATGTCCATCCAAACCTCCACTATGTAATTTTTTTTATTATATTGTCTTGTAGAGACCCAATTGAAATTCATGATTATTTCCCTTTGAAGAGATAACCTTATTGTATAAGATTCACCACGAATAATATATGTTCCACCTACTAATATATTTATTCACTACTCAACTACCTCACCAAAATATGGATCAGCATCATATAATTCTTTGATAGTCCAAATCCAAATACTTCACTCACCATAGTAGTTAATAATGCTACTCTCTTTCTCAATGCATATGCTATCTGATTCTATTTTCCTAATTTATGTTTTAACATCAAAGTATACCCCTGTAAGAAAGATACACACTTTTCATGCCTACTATTCAACTTCTTTTGTGTATTCACATACTTCAAAACCTCATGATCTTTAAATAGGATAAACTCCTTAGGCACTAGGTAATGCTTCCAATGTCTTAATATTGTACAATTGCATATAGTTCAACATCATAAGTAGAATACTTTGTTCTTACATCATTAAATTTCTCAGTAAAATATGCTATTGGCTTTCCTTTTTGACTCAACATGATACCAATTCCCATAAATAAACCATCACAATCAACCTCAACCACTTTATTAAAATCTGGTAATGCTAAAATTAGTCTTTTTGTAATCTTCTTCTTCAAAAATTCAATGTTTTATGTGGTTGCTCTAGTCCATGTAAATTCCTTCCTTCTCATGCAATCTTTTATTGGTGCCACAATACTACTAAAATTTGTAATAAATTTTTTGCAAAATTTTGCTAAACCATGGAAAATTCTTACCTCTATAATGCTTTTTGGAATAGGTCACTCAATAATAGCCTTTATCTTTTCTTTATCCATTCTCACACCATCTTCTAAAACTACAAATCCTAAAAAATACCAAACTATACTGAATAAACATGTACTTCTTCAAATTTTCATATAACTTCTCCTTTCTTAACAAATATAGTAACATTCTTAAATGTTGTAAGTGTTCTACTTTAGTCTTACTGAATATCAAAATATCATCAAAATAAACAACCACAAACTTATTAATATATTCTCATAGCATTATATTCATCATTCTTATAAATGTGCTAGGTGCATTAGATAATCTAAAGGGCATCACCATCCAGTCATATAAGTCATCCCTAGTTTTGAATGTAGTTTTCTACTCATCTCCTTCCCAAATTTGAATTTGTTAATAACCACTCCTTAGATCAGTCTTGGTGAAATATTTTACTCCTAAAAGCACATCCAACCTATCATCTAAATGAGATATAGGAAATCTATACTTGATTGTAATTTTATTAATTGCTTAACTATCCACACACATTCTCCATCCTCCATCTTTATTTAGAGTCAACAACGTTGGTGTTGCACATAGACTCATACTTTACCTTATCAGCTTCTTTCTTAACAATTTAGTAACCTATTTATTTGATTTTGCATGGTCAATTGGACTCATCTTATAAGATGGTTGATTGGATAGAGTTGATTCTAGAATCAAATCAATGTGATTTTGAATATGTATCTTCAATGGTAAACCATCAGGTAACTCATCAAGCATAACATCTGCATATTCTTTCAACACTTTTGTTACTTCTATTGTTATTTACACCATTTATGTGTCTTCATTCTTTGCTACTAATACATAATAACAACCTTCCACCTTCATATCTTGGATAAATTCCTTAGTAGAGAGCATGTTTTATGCCTTCTCTTCCTCTTTAAGAGGTAACAAAACTACCTTTTTACCACTTCGACAAAAAGCATACATTTTCTTTTCTCCATCATGAATTATTTTCCTATCAAATTGCCACAGTGTCCCTAATAATACATGGCATGTATCCATCAGAATAAAATCACACCATATTTCATCATTATAAGTTTTTTCTATAGAAAACTTTATTAAAGATATTTTATCTACCGTAGCTTAATTCTCTTTCTTAAACCATGAAATATGATAAGGATTAGGATGTTTTTCACATTGCAAATGTAATTTCTCTATCATTTTTTTGGAAACCATATTTTCACAACTATCACCAACTACAATTAATTTGCATACCTTTCCACCTGATGTGAATCTTGTTCAAAAAATGTTTAATCATAGCCATGCATCACCACCTTCTTTATTTTGCACTTGTTCCCTCCTTGGATCGATCATTGTTCTTCTCATCATGAGATTGTCTCCAACATCTATTGATGTAATTTTAGTATTTTGCTCTTCTATCTCAGCCTCAACTAGATTCACTCTTGGGTGATCCTCTTGCCTCCTTTCTTGATCTTGATAATATGGACATTTAAATGTCATGTGCCCTTATTATCTACACCTATAACAAACATAATATCTAAGTTGAATCGAGAACCAAATTATAGCACCACCATAGCCTTGTCCTCTCTAAAACCCTCTTCCTCTTTGTTAGTATTATAACCCTTGCCTATTCTCATCTTGACTTTCTACACCACATGATGATTTACCTCTATTAGTAGTATATCCACCTCTAGTGGTATTAAACCCATATTGTCACCTTATTGGAGGGGATCTACCTCTTCTTAGACCAAGAGACATTCTTCTGAAATTCTATCTATTTTGTTTTTCTTTTACCTTCAAAGCTAATTGATAATCATCCTCCATGTTAAGTATTCTATGCATGCTTAATCATCTTAAATAGTAAATTTCAAACCATTCACATACCTTGCAGCCATGTGCTCTTCTATTTCATCATGTTCTACTCCTATAGAATGCTTATAAAACTCATCTATATACTCTTGTATGATGTGATCTTTTTGCCTCAAATTCTAGAATCTTCTATAGAGGGTTTGTGTATAATCAATAATAAGAAATTTCTCCCTTATCTTCTTCTCCATATTTTTCCATGTATTAATCTTTTTTTTACCTTTTATCTATTTCTCTTTATACAAGTGATCCCACCAAATCATTACATGACCTTTCAATTTCATCTATGCAAACTTTACATTCTTGTCTTCTCTCATAGTCTTCCACTCAAAGAACTTCTTCATGTTATTCATCCAATCTATCAAGTCCTCTAGTTCTAAACTACCTCCATAATCTAAAACATCAACCTTGATTCCTTTACTTCTTCCTTTTAAAGCCTGAACCATTCTCTCTTCCATCGATGGTGGTTGATCTTGTTGTTCTTTTTGTTAAATTTCTTCATTATGATTTGTGTATTCCTTAGTTTCATCACCACCTTATTTTTTTATCTGATTAGTGATAATTTTAGTTAATTATTACACTTTTCTCTATAGCTCCTGTATAGTCTGGTTCATCTAGATAATACTTCTTTGTCCTCTCACCATTTCTTATTCCTCCAAGATTCAACCTCGCTCTAATACCCGACAATGAACCCAAAATTACTATCAATACTAAAGTTATAATAGGCCAAGATATGAAACAATAATTTAAAATTGATTCATATTGTATGAATTGAAAGAATTACAAACCATGCATAAATAAGCCTCAACTTGGAATTATAGTTGACAGTCAAAATTTTGCATAAAACTAAAATCCAAAAAAAAAAGCTTCTATTTTTAGCGGCTTCTATTTTTAGTAAGTTTTGCATGCAAGAGCATGCAGCTCTATAAAACTTTTGAAGTACTTTAAGCACTAAAATTAGTCTATAGGATGAACTTCAATTGATGTTCATGTTCAGTTATAAAAATATGTAATTTCTAAATATAAAAAATCTTAAAAAATTTATTAAACTATAATTTTGGATCTTCAGTCATGTTTGGCCTCTGAATTTTTTTGAAAACATCCTCTAAGTGGAAAGGGTAGCTTAAGATAGCAATGAAATTTTTGAGATGGTCATTTTGGCACATTGAAAATCTCAAATGGTGCTATGGATCAAAAGTTATGGCCTCTGAGAGTTTGGCCTATTTTTTCTACATCACAAATGACCCCAAGTGGAGTACATGGTGTGGGATTTCATTATTTCTTGTCATGATTAATCATGTGGGGCATGTATTTTGGTCTCTCTTTCATTATTCCATGTAAAACCTATAAAATCATGTATTCCTTTCCTTATTAGTTAGGCTAGATTAGGAATAAGTCAAATTTGGGATAATCGGCTTGGTTTGAAGCCTTTGATGGTCCTCCTTGGCATGTTGGCCAAGTAAAGTTAGAGTTTGATGGCATGCATTAATGGCATGGCTTTTGAAATGTAATGTGTTGTTGATTTAATGAATATTATGAGGATATTATGAGAGGAATTCATATTTGTTTATGTGTGTTGTGAGTATTTGAGAGGATTATATGGATTGGTGAATCTGTCTATATGGTTGGAGGCTGTCTATAAAGTGAAGATCCAGCCTCCAATCTGTCTATAAATTTAGTTTTATATATAATAAGAACCACTAAATTATATAAATGTCGACATCTTTGTTCAAGATTTTTTTATTTTTTATTTATATTTTTTTAATGTGTGGGGCAGAGGCGACAACTACAAAGTTTATCGTTTATGGATGTCTGCAAAATTTTCAAGCATGTTTTAAAATTGAAATGCCAGTAATGTCAATCCAATCAAATCCAACGCAAACTGATGATGGCTTCTATGGATCTCATGCACTCCAGTAAATGTCAAGGAAAGGAACAGACATCCAGTAATGTAAATTTGTAATAAAATAAAATTTTGAAGATTTGTGTGACTAGGAACATTCAACATTCATGATCCTCTTCTTTAGTTTTTTTAATCTTAATTTGAGTCTATAAAGGTTTGTATTTGTATCTCTATGTTAGCTTTTATTTTATGTTGGGTGTTAACTTATACATTAATAGGGTATTAAAAGGTTTGATTGTATAAAACTAAGGAACTTTTAGGGTCTGCGATGATGGTAAAGTAGCCCAAGAATTAGACCATTTTAAAAAGATTTTAAAAAAAAAATTGATATAAAATTAAATAATTTTTAATAGCATTCAAATAAGTTAAAGTTACGTTAGGTACTTAAAATTGACATTAAACTTATATGTTTAGTAGTCTTTTTATTTTTCGTCGAAGGAATTTCTAATAAGATTGTTAAGAACTTGAATAGTTCAAATATATCCACTACTTTTTACGGATAAATAAACTTAGATAATCTATAAAATGTTGAACCTTGGTCATAGAACGAGGTTTATAAAATAATGTGTTTTTGCGGCATTCTCTATTTTGGTAAAACTAGTCAATCCTTCCTAATTAAGATTAAAGAGCATTCTACTAAAAAAATCCTTGAAAAAATAACCAAATCAGCCCTTACTAAACACTCCTAGAATATCAATCATTCCACTTACATTAATAAAATGAAAGTTCTTACTATAAAGGACCACCATCAAAAATCCAAGTTCATGGAAGCCATAAAGAATAAAAGATTAAAGATTATTTAAACATAAAAATCTTTAACCAATTAACTAAAATATACCGGACATAATTTGAATTACTCAATATTCTTACATTTTCTTATTTATCTCAACTCTTAAAATTATTACCTCATAAATAATTATAATAAACAATTAAATTAACAATAAAAAATAAAAATAAAAATAAAAATTGAAATTATAAATATAAATTCATTCCCAATCATAATGTTTAATAAATTTGTATGGACTTTATCCCATCCACATAAGCATTCTTTTTTATACGAATCAAAACTTTCGTGTCATTTAACCAAATGTATCAACCACGTTAGCAACTGCCTTGAATGACCCTCATCTTATATGACAATGGTCAATTAAAATTAATATAAGGTAACTGTTTAACGTCTTTGGATTTTTGGATTAATCTATGATCTGTAATTTCATTCATGTATTTTTTTAATGATAAATCATTGGATCAAAAAATTTGCACATAGTTTTATTTAGAAATCTACTACTCATTTTTATAGATTATGAAAATATTAAAATTCTTATTTTAATGAGATGATAATTACGGAATGATAAACTATGTCAATTTATATATCTAATCTTCATAAAATTTTCAAAATATTATGAATTGAATAATGTTTTTAGAAGAAAATTAATTTCTCAAAGATTTCTGCAGTTTTTAAAAAAATGAACAATATTTTTAGACCCTGAAAATATAAGAATAAAATAATTAAATTTGTTTCATAAAATATTACAATTTTCAAAAACAAATTATACAATCTTGATAATATTAAGATATGATTATATGATTATCCTCATCTTAAAAAAAGTTCCCTATCCACCTATCCACTTATTCCACCGTACTGCCTAAACATGTTTCCCACTCTTAACCTCCTTTGATAGCCTTTATATTTATAAAAATTCAAAATTATGTTTTAGAACTTCTCCTTACATTTTAATTACTATAAAATATTCATTTGTGTAATTATGTTTTAGAACTTCTCCTTACATTTTAATTACTATAAAATATTCATTTGTGTAATTATATTTTATTTGTTATAAAATATTTATTTGTGTAATTATGTTTTATTTATTTTTAATATTAAAATAAATTTATTATACCTAATTTTTACATTGTTTAGGGAGTACATGTGTTATATGCTTATATAAAAATAATCTCTCTTTACCGTACATTCTTACGACCATTAGGGTTAAATTATGTTTTCGTTGTTGTAAATCTGATTTTTTCAATATTTGTCTCATTAGTTTGCAGTCTTTAATCTAAATCTTTGTGTTAGTTCGAAACCTTAATTTGTTATGATTATGATTCGAATCTTAAAATATATTCACTACTATGTTGTTCTCTTTTCTAAATTTTATTTTATCCTATCCATAAGCATGTATTTATTTATTTAGGGTTTGTTATACCATGTTAACATTCATTATCTTTAATGGCTCTCTTTCTATTTCCTTCCAAGGGTCTTTGTTAATTGTGCATATATTTAGTTTCATGATATTAATATTCAAATATTTATTTTTTATGATATATTATAAAATGCAAATATATTTTAAATTTTATGTGAGAATGATAATAAGTTGTGTTATTATTTTTATCAATAATAAATTTTCTTTAGAATCATATATAGATATAATGAACCTGAAAACTAATGAAAATAAGAAAGTTACCAATAAATTAAGATTTTGAAACAATACTCAAAATTGATTCATATTGATTTTTTGAATAATTACAAATTCAAACTATACTTAAATAAGTCTCAACTCCGAAATTAGAGTTGACATGCAAAAATTTGATAAATCTAAAATCTCAAAAAACATCTATTTTTAGCATCCGCTATTTATAGTAAGATTCGCATACAAGTGTGCACGGCTCTAAAAATTTCTCAAAATAAAAGAAATATTAAAATTAGATTATGAGACAAAATTCAACTAAAGTTGACTTCTAGATTTTAAAATGCACAATTTCTAAATTTATAAAATTCCTAAAAAAATCATTAAAAGCTAATTTGAAACCCTCAAATGATCACATTTGGCGTCCAAAAAATATTAAAATCAAATCTTAGCAAATAGATCAACTTAAGGCAGAATTAAACTTTTCAAGACAGTCATTTTGGCACATGGACGAACTCAAACAGAGCTATGAGTCAAATGTTATGGCCTCCAGAAGATTGGCCTATTTTTTCTGCATTATTCTCCTCTGATTGAAAACAACTCAGCTCCTACCAGTTGTCGTAATTGTATTGTTGCCATTTTTCTTTGTCAATATTCTTCAACTCCCATTCTCTAATCCAAGTGATGTCTTATTGCTGCAATCCTTCCCACTACACCAAATACCTATTATAATTCCCTTACCTTGTGCTTACTATATTTATATCCAAAACCTACACTATTTTTTCTTTCTTCTTCTTTAGAACTTGTTTCTCCCAATTTACCTCCTCATCTTCATCATCTTCACCATCTTCTCCATGAAATTCATATAAGTTTGAAACATTAAATACTAGAGATATATCAAAATTCTATTGTAAACTCACGTCATATACATTATCATTGATTTTTTTCATAATTTTGCATGGCTCAATTATTTTGTACTTCAATTTATTGTATGTGCCATTTAGAAATCTCTCTTTCCTCAAGTAAACCATTATCAACTCTCCTTCTTCAAATACTTTGGATCTTCTTTTAACATTTGTTGTTGATCTATATTTCTCATTACATTCCTGCAACTTTCTTCTTTCTCCTTACAACTGCTACTTTTTCTCTACAAACACTTTTGCATCATCACTAATTTGATCTACAATCGGTAATTGTACCAAATCTAAAATATTCATAAGATTTATCTCATAAATCATATGAAAATGTGACTTTCCTAATGATCTATTCTCTAAATTGTTATATGCAAACTCATCTTATGGTAAAGCCAAGTCCCATTGCTTTGGCTTCTCTCCCTCTATGCATTTCAATAAATTTCTCAAGCTCCTATTCACAAATTTTGTTCGTCCATCTATTTGTGGATGATATACACTACAAAAATGTATCTTGGTACCCATCTTCTTCCACAAATTCCTCCAAAAATAACTCAAAAATTTCATGTCTTTATCTGAAGTAATATTTTTTGGAACAACATGCAATCTCACAATATCCATAAAAAATAATTTTGCAACTTTAATGGCATCATTGGTTTTCTTACATGTAATGAAATGAACCATTTTTTAAAAATTATCTACAACAACAAAAATTGAATCTTTGCCTCTTTGTTTCTTTGGGAATCCTAACACAAAATCCATACTCAAATCTGTCCATGGTCCTCTTGGAACCAATAATGACATGTAAAGTCTGGTATTTTATGCATGTCCTTTAGCCACCTGACATATTTTATACATTGAAACATACCTTGTCACATCTCTCTTCATCTTTAGCCAAAAATAATTTTTCAAAGCTATTGTCCTCATCTTACCAAAGTGTCCAACAAAACCACCACTATGTAATTCTCTTATTATATTATCTCATAGAGACCAAAATAGAATTCATAATTGTTTCCCTTTGAAGAGATAACCTTTTTGCATAAGATACTCATCATAAATAGGATTTGTCCCACCTGTTAATGTATTCCTACATTGCTCAACCATCTTACCAAAATATGGATCAATATCATATAATTTTTTGATAGATTCAAATCCAACTACTTCACTCACCATGGTAGTTAGTAATGCTACCTTCTTGCTTAATACATCAGCTACCTAATTCTATTTACTTGATTTATGCTTCAACACAAAAGTATGCCCCTGCAAGAAAGAAACCCATTCTGCATGCCTACTATTCAACTTCTTTTGTTTATTCACATACTTCAAAGCTTCATGATTTGTAAATAGTATAAACTCTTTAGGCACTAATAATGTCTCCAATGTCTTAATAATTGTACAATTGCATAAATTTTAACATCATAAGTAGAATACTTTGTTCTTACCTCATTCAATTTCTCATTGAAATATGCTCTTGACTTTTATTCTTGACTCAACACAGCGCTAATTCCTAAAAAAGAAGCATCACAATCAACCTCAAACACTTTGTTAAATTTTGGTAATGCTAAAATTGGTCTTTCTATAATATTATTCTTTAAAATTTTAAAACATTATGTGGCTACTCTAGTCCATGTAAATTCCTTCCCTCTCATGCAATATGTTATTAGTGCTACAATACTACAAAAAAAATTAATAAATTCTTTGTAAAAATTTGTTATACCATGGAAATATCTTACCTCTATAATGCTTTTTATAATAGGCCACTCAATAATCACCTTTATCTTTTCTTCATCCATTTTCACACCATCTACCAAAACTACAAATCCTAAAAGTATCAAATTATTCTGCATAAACCTGTACTTCTTCAAATTTGTATACAACTTCTTCTTTCTTAAAAAATCCATTACCATTCTCAAATACTATAACCGTTCTTCTTTAGTCTTATTGAATATCAAAATATCATCAAAATAAACAACCAAAAATGTACCAATATATTCTTGTAGCACTGTATTCATCACTCTCATAAATGTGGTAAGTGCATTAGATAATTTGAATGGCATCACCATCCACTTATATAATCCATCCTTAGTCTTGAATGTAGTTTTCCACTCATCTCTTTCATGAATTCAAATTTGATAATAACCACTCCTTAGATCAATCTTGGTAAAATATATTTCTCATACAAGCACATCCATCATATCATATAAACAAGGTATAGGAAACCTATACTTTATTACAATTTTATTAATTACTCTATTATCTACACACATTCTCCATCCTCCTTGTTTCTTTCAAGTTAGCAATTCTTGTGTTGCACATTGAATCATACACTCCCTTATCACTTTCTTCCTTAGCAATTTAGTGACCTGTTTATTTAATTTTATATGTTATCTTGGACTCATCCTATAAGCTGCTTGGTTGGTTAAATATGATCTTGGAATCAAATCAATGTGATGTTGAATATCTTTCTTCATTGGTAAACTATTTGATAACGCATTAGGTATAACATCTGCATATTAGTTCAACACTTTTATTGCTTCTATTGGTATTGGCACCATTTCTATTTCTTCATTCTTTACTACTAGTGCAAAACAATAACCTATTACCTCCATATCTTCGATAAATTCTTTTACAAAGCATGCTTCCTGACTTCTCTTCCTCTTTAAAAGGTAACAAAACTACCTTTGTACCACCTTTTAAAAGAGTATATGTGTTCTTTGGTTTATGATGAACTACTTTTGTGTCAAATTCCTAAGGTCTTCCGAACAACACATGAAATGTATCCATCGAAATAACATCACACCATATTTCATCATAATAAGTTTTTCATATAAAAAACATGATTAAGCACCTTTTAGCTACTATAACCTTATTTTATTTCTTAAACCATAAAATTTGATAAGGTTTATGATGCTTTTCACATTACGGATTTAGTTTCTTTATCTTTTTTTAGAAACCATATTTTCACAAATACTAACATCTATAATTACTTTGCATACCTTTCCAAATAAAGTACATCTTATTCAAAAAATATTTGATCTTAGCGATGCATCACCACCTTATTTATTATGCACTTGAACTTTTCTTGGAGCAATCATGGTTCTTCTCATCATAAGATTCTCTCCAACATCTGTTGGTGCAACTTTAGTATTTTGCTCTTTTATTTCAGCCTCAACTAGATTTACTCTTGTGCGATCTTCTTGCCCCTTTTTTTGATCTTGATAGTTTGGACACTCAAATTATCTATGACCTTCATATCCACATGTATAATAGACAAGATCTGCATTGATTCATAAATCATTCTCTAGCACCACCATAACCTCATCCTCTCTGAAATTCTCTTCCTCTTTATTAGTATTGAAACTTTTCCCTGTTATTATCTTATCTTTTTACACCATATGATGTTTCACTTTTATTAGCATTAAATCCACCTCTGGTGGTATTAAAACCACCTTGTCTACTTAGTGGAGGGGATCCACCTCTTTTTGGACCAATGGATGTCCTTCAAAAAATTTATCTATTTTGTGTTTCTTCTACCTTCAAAGCTAATTGATAAGCCTCCTCCATGTTAAGTATTCTATCCATGCTTAAGTCATCTTGAATAAAAAATTTCAAACCATTTATATACCTTGCAATCATTTACTCTTTTATTTCATCATGCTCTACTCACATGGAAAGATTATAAAAATTATCTGTATTCTCTTGTATACGATGATCTTTTTGCCTCAAATTTTGAAATCTTTTGTATAGGGTTTGTGCTTAATCCATAGGAATAAATTTCTCCCTCAACTTCTTCTCCATGTTTTCCCATGAATTAATTTTCTCTTTACCTTTTCTCTGTCTCTCTTTCTGAAGATGATCCCAACAAATCACTGTATGACCTTTCAATTTCATGCATATACACTTTACTTTCTTGTCTTCTCTCATAGTCTTCCACTTGAAAAACTTCTCCATGCTATTCATCCAATCTATCAACTTTTTTGGTTTTAAACTACCTCCACAATCTGGAACATCAACTCTGGTTTCTTCATTTCTTCCTTCTAAAGCCCAAACCATCCTCTCATCCATCGATGATGGTTGCTCTTGTTGTCCATTTTGCTGATTTTTTTCATTATGATTTGTGTCTTCCTCATCACCACATTCTCTTCTCTACTAGTTGGTGACAACCTCTATTAATTATTGAACTTACCTTTGCAGCTCTTGTATAGTCTGCTTCATTTATGCTATACTTTATTAGCCTCTCACCATTTTTCTCTCCTCTTAGATTAAAACTTGATTTGATACCAGATAATGAACCCAAAAATTAACAACAAAAAAATTACCAATAAGCTAAGATGTTTAAAATACTCAAAATCGATTCATATTGATTGCTTGAATAATTACAAAATCAAACCATACTTAAATAATCTTTAACTCAAAAATTAGAGTTGACATGCAAACATTCACAAAATCTAAAATCTTAAAAAAAACATCTATTTTTAACAACTTGTATTTATAGTAAGTTTCACATGCAAGCACATGCAACTCTAGAAAAAAAATATAAATAACCTAAATACTAAAATTAGACTATGAGATAAAATTCAACTAATGTTGACTTTCGGGTCTAAAAATATACAATTTCTAAATTTAGAAAATTCTTGAAAAAATCATTAAAAACTAATTTCGGACCTTCAAATAATCACGTTTGGCCTCTGAAAACATTAAAATCAAATCTAAGCAGATATAATGGCTCATGGCAAAATCAAACTTTTTGAGATGGTCATTTTAGCCCATGGAAGAACTCAAACGGAACTAGGAGTCGAAAGTTACGGCCTTCGGAAGGTTGGCCTATTTTTTTGGTATCAAGATATATCCTTTAAGATTATATTAATTTCCAAAATTATGATGAAGGTGAGGGAAAGAAGTATGGTATTTTTAATTAATGAATTTTTTTTAAATATTAAATTATAATAAAATATTTTAATATTGAAAATGATGAAACATGTATATGATAGGTGAATTCTAGCAAAAACATATAATTTTTTTATTGATTCATGTATATTTTGAAAATTTTAACAATTTCATAGACAATTTATTGGAATATTTAAAACGAAAAAATTGGATATACAAAAATTCAAATTAGATTCATACATTCCAGCTTGAACAAATATATGTTTCAATTATATTAAAAATATAAATGAATTGAATCATATTGTACATTTTCTATTTGTTTTTAGTACTAATATGTAACATCTTAATAAACACAATTTGTGATTTATATTTTGTAAACATACATAAAAACTGTGTCATCCTGATCAGCCTATGTTCCCTAAAAATAATATTCACTAAAAAAAACAAAACAAGGAATATACATTTTTTTAAATATAAAATATATGTGCAAAAATATAAATATAGGTATTAAATAATAATGAAAAACAGATTCTTATAAATCACTATTTATAAATTTTGAATTACATCTAAATTAAATTAAAACTACACACTCAAACTCTAAAATTATATCACAAAAATGTAAATACAACTATGAATATATCAAATCCATTAAATTATATAAATATCCACATTTCTACCCAATTTTTATTTTTATTTTTATTTTTCTGTGACTCGTTCCAAATTTTTCAAGCATATGTTAAAACTGAGATGCCAATAATGTCAATCATCGAATCCAATGCAGATTCATGAGCTTCTATGGATTTAATGCACTCCTATAAATGTGAGGATAACTCCTGCACACAAAGGATAGGAATGGACATCCACTACTGTAAATGTGTAATAAAAAAATTGATTATTCTTGGATGATAGGTTCTGTACAGAAACTGTGAAAATAGGACTTAACAACAAATAATTTGTTGAGTTCAGTTCTACCATGTAAGAAAGCGTCAATTGAAGCATGCTGAATAAAAAAAGAATTTGTTGGGTTCAGTTCAAGGTGTATATATGTTTGTGTATTGTTTGTTTAGTTTAGGTTTTATTAGTTCATTTTAGTACATATGTTTGTATATATGCTTGTGGATTATTGATTTAGATTAATTTTCATTAGCATATATCAATATTTATGTCTTTGTAAATTTTTGGTTTGAGATAAATTTTATTAATGAATTTTTTCATATTTCTGACTTTTATCATATTTTTTCCTCTCCTCCATTCATGTATTCCATCCATGTATCATGTTGTTTCTAAGGTTCCTTCAAATATAGACTACAATTGTAGATTACGAAAGTAGTACATTTCTTTGAATTGTAGTGCCTTTTTGACCTTTACAATCTTTATGGGTTGTGCGTCTTTCCTTGAGTTTTTTCCACCATTGAATATATATTTATACATGATAAAGTTTTAATTTCAATTAATTTCTTAAATTCATCCCATAGTATTCTCAAATTATTTCGAAAGTTTATGTTGTAAAATTATTGTGTTTATAATGTCAATATACTGAGAAGTAAATTTTTATTTTATTTCAAAATATAAATTATTTAAAATTGTAATTTTAAAAAAAAGAGATGTTTAATATTATAATTTTATATAATGTCATGAGAGAAAGGGAATGGAATGTATATATTTAAAAACACAATATAATTTTTTGAGAATATAAATATGAAGAGACTTAAAAATAGAGCGTGATCTTTATTTATTTTATTTTATGGTGCATATAATTATTTTTAATAAAATTCAATCATTTTTTACTATGTTTATGTATTTATATATTTATTGATCATTAATTTATATTTGGTTTTTGTTGGCATGTGTTTTGTATGTTTGGTTAGCTTTAAACACTTTAGATTTTATATATTTATTTATGTTCTTTCATGTTTTTTTTTTTTTTTTTTTTCCTTCTTTTATTTTTTTTGATTTTATCTCTCCCTCTATTTTCTTTTGCCTTCCACAGTTTTTTCAATATCATAACAATAAAATTATGGCTAATTAAGAATGTCCACTACATTCTTTGTCTGACTAAGAACATACTACAATCATTGTCCTTTTCTTTGTAAATGTCTTTTAACCCTTGTTTTGAGTCTATATAAGTTTACCTTCCTTTCTGTCATTTTTTCTTGTTTTTTGTGTATCAACTTACATATTTATAAGGTTTTAATTTAAAATAAAAAATTATAAATATATTAGTGCATTTCAAACAACATATTAAAATTAAATTTATCTATTAAAATTATAAAATTAAAAAAAAAATTAATTAAAAAGCACCTCTGTATTAAAATGATAAATCAATAATTTAATGGAAGAGCTTATAATATTTAGTAATTGTAAATAAATTATACTTAAATTTTATTTTACAAAATTTCAAATTCCTAATAAAATAAAATTTATAGAATGATAAAACATGCCCCAAATTTATCCATCCAAAATATTAAATGCGTTACGATCATAGATCATAAGTTCATAATCCATATTGGTGAATTTTGTGGCCAACATCAATGGATAAAAGAGCAACATTTTTTAAAAAAAAGGATATATTTCAATTTTCTGACAACATGTTTTCACCTTTAGCTATTTACTTGCATTTCCTGCCAATTCACTCATGTTGTTTTCAACCATTTGTGATGCCTTTTTTCAAGAATGGGTTGTAATTTGTAAATAAAATATTAAATAAATGTAGAATCTTCCGTGTAAGAAAGGGAAAATGTGTTTTCTATGTGCAATTACGGTAGTTTTTTTTTTTCCTTTTAAACGAAAACGTTTCAGAGAAAATTAACAAAGCAGGGTGTAAAACTTAGAATTCGATGAACGTGATATCACGGCGGAAAAGTCATGATGGCTTCTATGGATTCAGATTCACGGAATTAGATTCTTCTATGGCTTCACATTTTTCAACCTAACGTTCACATTATTTATGGGGTACATGTATTGCATGTTCATGCAAAAGCAATTTCCCATTATCCATGCACTCTTATCACACCCAGGGTTAGATTGTGCTCTCATTGTGATAGATCTAGTTTTTCTAGGGTTTGTTTCATTAGTTTGCAGTCCTTAATCACAATCGTTGTGTGTTACCTCAGAGCTTGTAGTGATTATGATTTGAAACATAAAATATATTCACTATTATGATGTGGAAATTATTTTTAAAACTGATTATTATATAAAAATAAGTTAAAATACATCCCCAAAAGTTTAATAAAATCTATGATATAAATAAAATACATGGCTATCATCATGACATCATTGATTCATGCAAATACGAAGTGTCTTTTTTTTCAATGTAGCCTCAATCATATATTTCAATACATTCAAAATTTAAATTTAATTTATATTTTCATTTGTCCACGAATTTGACATAAATTCATTTGCAAACTTGGAGATCTCTAAGATTTTATCACCACAAAACAATAAAAAATTGTTATGCAATCATTTTGAATGAATAGGGTAAAGGTGAAAGATAATAATTCACCAAGGTCACACTACACATATTTCTTTATGTGGCCATAACACACGTAAATATAGAAAACATTCAAATTTAAGGAGATATGATGAAAATTTTGATATGCAACGCATCTTTAGAATTTATATAGAAGACAAACTCTAATGGAAAATGATGTAAAGAAAAAATAAATATAAAAGTTATTTAAAAATATAATGGATCTATAGACTTCAAAAATAGACATTTCAAAATTGAGACACACTGTGATTATAACACAATGAGACAGTCCAACTTTCTTCACTTCAAAAACAATATGAGATATTGAAATAATATATTAAAGTTCATTAGAATAACTTAAAATATACCCATGCACTAGAGGTACTCTTTTGGTGGTTTTTTAATCAATATAAGATAAGAATGATATATTCAATGATTATTATCGGGCTTGGGATCAACATTTCTTGTTGGCTAGACCTTAATTTCTAGCATTCAACCCTCTTGCTAAAATGTTCAATCTATGGCTGATTTGGGTTATATTACCCCGCTTGCCATTTCAGTTTTGGGATAACCACATTTTTACGTTATAGAAAATTTTGTGGGTGAGTTCATGAGGGTGGATTCACAACAAAAATCTTGTGCCATTATACCTATGCCTAGATTATTATTAGTATTGACATCACTAAGGAGCTTCGTAAACATTTAGATCTAGAAGTTAGGGATTGTAAGTCGGTGCAACCTCTCAATTAAGAAGGGATCCATTTTAGATGTCGTAAATGCTTTGGCACAAGGAATTTGGTCATATATTTTTAGAATATTGAACAGACATGGAAAATTAGGGTAGAGGGATGTTATCCAAGAACATTGAACATTCCAATTTATGAGTGGAGATTATAGTGAAAGTGATGCAGAAAAAATAGGGCAACCTTCTAGAGGCCATAACTTTTGACCTGTAGCTTCGTTTGAGCTTTTTCATGTACCAAAATGACCATATCAAAAAGTATGTTGTTGTCTCTAGGGACTTATACCTATCTAATATTGTTTTAGACTTTCTTTTAAGGCCATACATGATCATCTAAAGGTTTGAAATTGTGATTTAATGATTTTTTTGGGTTTTTTCTATTTATAGAAATTGTATATTTATAGACCCAGACATCAACTTCAGTTGAAGTTTGTGCCGTAGTCTAATTATAGTGTGTAGCATATTTTGGGATATTTTTTAGATATTTTAAGAGTTTTTAAAAATAGGTTTTTTTTAGATTTTAGATTTTTTTAAAATTTGCATGTAAACTCTAAATTTTGAGTTGAGGCATATTTAAGGATGGTATGGGTTTGTAATTATTTGAAGAAATCAATCCAAATAAATTATGAGTATTTTTTAAGATCTTGGCCTATTATAAATTTTTTGTCCTTGTTAGTTTTCAGGTTCATTATCTAGTGTCAGAGCAGGTTTGAATCTTGGAGGAGTAAAGAATGGCAAGAGGATGAGGAGGTGTTGCATAGATGAACTTGACTATAAAAGAGCTGTAGAGGCAAGTTTAATAATTAATATAGGTTATGACTAATCAATAGAGAAAACAAGGTGGTGATGAGGGAGACACAAATCATGATGAAGAAGTTCAACAAGAAGAATAATAACAAGAGCAGCTACCAACGATGGAAGAGAGGATGGTTCAAAATTTAAAAGGAAGGAATGAAGGAATCAAAGTTGATGTTCTAGATTAAGGAGCTTATTTAAAAGTAGAGGAGTTGATGGATTGGATGACATGTAACAAAATTATAAGTTAATAATTTAGTGAAAGAATATATAACATTTACTAAATATTGTATTGATTGAGAGGACATTTGCATTACACATGGCTCCTAGCTAAATTAAATTATACTTGAGTTTTGTTTGATAAAATTTCAAATGTCTAATAAGATGATAATTATAAAGAGATAAAACATGCTCCCAATTCACCCATATAGTTTTTATATATTTTTCAAGGTATTATGAGTTGAATAAGGTTTCAAGAAAGAGATCAATTTTCAAAGATATATATACGACTCCAAGAATATATGAATAAGGTATTTAAATTCATTTCATAATATATTAGAGTTTCTAAGAAAAACTATACGGTCTTGTCTCATCATTCATAAAAAGTTCTACGTTCACTTATTTTACCTTATTGACTAGACATGTTTCTAACTCTTAGCATCCTTCAACAGTGTTTATATTTGTAAAAATTCAAAATTATGTTTTAGAATCCCCTCTTTACTCATTTTAATTATTATAGAATGTTCATTTATGTAACTACGTCTTAATTTTTTTTTGAATTAGGATAACTCTACTTAAACCTAAATTTCACATTATTTATGGCATAAATGTATTGCATGTTCATGTTAAAGCAATTTCCCATTACCCATGCACTCTTACCACACCTAGGGTTAGATTGTGCTCCCAGTGTGATAAATCTAGTTTTTCTAGGGTTTATTTTATTAGTCTGTAGTCCTTAGTCATAACCCTTGTGTGTTACCTTAAAATGTGAGTTTTTCATGATTATGATTTGAAATTTAAAATATATTCAATATTATGTTGTGGAAATTATTTCTACAACTGACTATTATATAAAAAAATAGGATAAAATACACCCCCAAAAGTTTATTAAAATCTAAGACATAAATAGAACACATGTCAATTATCCTGACATCACTGATTCATGTAGGTACGAAGTGTCTCATTTTTTATATTTAACCTCATTCATATATGTCAATACATTCAAAATTTAAATTTAATTTATATTTTCATTTCTCCACAAATTTCACATAAATTCATTTGTTAACTTTGGAGATTTCCATGATTTTATCACTACAAAACAAAAAAAACTGTCATGCAATCATTTTGAGTGAATAGGGTAAAGGTGAAAGATAATAACTCTTTAAGGTCATACTACACATAGTTCTTCATGTGGCCATAACACATGTATTTATGAAAAGCATTCGAACATGAGGAGATATGAAGAAAAATTTGATATACAACACATCCTTAACAGGTGGAACATATGTTATTCATGATGAATATCTTATGCAGGAGGTTATCTATTCAAAGGGAAACAATTGTGTATTCTAGTTGGTTCTCTATGAGATAATATATTAAGAGAATTACATAGTGGTGGTCTAGCTGGACATTTTGGTAAGATGAAGATAATAGCTTCGGTAGAGGAAAATTATTTATGTCCAAAGATAAAGAGATATGTGGCAAGGTATGTTTCAAGGTGCAAAATATGTTAGGTGGCTAAAGGACATGCACAAAATACTGGACTTTACATGCCATTACCAGTTCCAAGAGGGCCATGGACAGATTTAAGTATGGATTTTGTGTTCGGATTGGTAAACACACATAAAGGTAATGATTCAATTTTTTTTTTTGTAGAAAGATTTTCTAAAATCATTCATTTCATTTCATTTCATGTAAGAAAACCAATGATGCCACTAGGGTTTCAGAATTATTTTTTATGGATGTTGTGAGATTACATGGTGTTCCAAAAACTATTACTTCAGATAGGGACACAAAAAATTTCAATCATTTTTGGATGACTTTGTGAAAGAAGATGGTTATTAAACTACAATTGAGTAGTTCATATCAGCCACAAAGAGATGGATAGATAGAAGTTGTGAATAGGAGCTTGATAATTGTATAGAGATGCATAGTGGGAGAGAAGCCAAAGCAATGGGACTTGGCTTTACCACAATCTTAGTTTTCATATTATAGATTAGTGAATAGATCAGTAGGAAAATCACCATTTCAAATTGTTTATGGAAGAAATACTATGGGTATTTTAGATTTGGTATAATTGGCAATTGTAGATCAAATTAGTGATGATGTAGAAGTGTTTGTAGAGCATATGCAACAGTTTCAAGGAGTAAGAAGAAAGATGAAGTAAAGTAATGAGAAATATAAAGAATCAGTAGATGTTAGAAGAAGATCAAAGGTATTTGAAGAAGGAGAGTTATTAATAGTTTACTTGAGGAAAGAAATATTTCCAAAATGCACATACAACAAGTTGAAGAACAAACAAATTAGACCATGTAGAATTGTGAAGAAAATCAATGATAATGCATATGAGGTGAGTTTACCAAAGAATTTTGATATATCTCTAGTATTTAATGTTTTAAATTTATATGAATTCCATGGAGATGATGGTGAAGATGAAAAAGATTAAGTAAATTGGGAGCATCAAGTTCCAAAGAAGAAGAGAGAAAACATAGTGCAAGTTTTGGATATGAAGATAGTGAGTACAAGGCAAGGGAATTATAATAGGCATTTTGTGCAGTGGGAAGGCTTTCAAAAGTAGGAGAACACTTGGATTATAGAATGGTAGCTAAAGAATATTGACATAAAAAATTGGCATCAATATAATCAAGCCAACTCATAGAAGCTAAGTTGTTTTCAACCAGAGGAGAGTGATGTCGAAAAAATAAGCCAACTTTCAGAGGCCAGAACATTTGACTCATAGATCCATTTGAGATATTCCACATACCAAAACAACCATATCAAAAATATTTTTTCTATCTGAGGTGATTATAATGGCCTCATAATGCTTTTGATATTTTCTGGAGGCCATATGTGATCATTTGAAGGTTCAAAATTGTGATTTAATGATTTTTTGGAGTTTTTTTCTATTTTTAGAAATTACATATTTTTAGAACTGAACATCAAATTAAGTTATATTTCATCCCATATTCTAATTATAGTGTTGAAGATATTTTGGGAGGTTTTTGGAATATTTTGGGAGTTTTAAAAATAGGTGTTTTTTTAATATTTTAGTTGTTTTTTCAATTTTTCATCTAAACTCTAATTTCTAAGTTGAGGCTTATTTAAGCATCATTTGGGTTTGTAATTATTTCAATCAATAAATATGAATCAATTATGAGTATTTTTTCAAGATATTGGCCTATTGGTAATTTTATTTTTCTTGTTAGTTTTCAATTTCACTAAATCTTCAGGATCTACATACTTGGATTACAAACAATTGACAACTACATATATATGGGAAAATTACCATTTGCCCCTATGCAAAAGGTATTTTCATTTCTATTTTTGAACATGAAATTGAAAAAGATTTTATATTCAATTTTTCATGGGATTGGGTGAAATATTGGCTAGTATAACCCTGGTATTCTAGTTTCAAACCTCATACTAAAATCTTTAATGAAAGACCTGTCTGGATCTACTTCTAACCTTCCACTATAGTTTTAGAATGTGAGGGTTTTTAGAATTATTGGTAATGTTGTCGGAAAGTTTTGGTGTCCTAGTTCCTTGACTACTAAACATGGGAGTTCCACCTATCCCAGATTGCTTACCTATGTTGATCTCTCTGAAGAACTTCCAACTCAAGTGGAGTTGGTGGTGACGAACAAAACTTAGGTATAGTCGATAGAATATGAGGGCCTCCCTTTTAGATACCTTGGATGTTTCCTTATAGGACATATAATAAATCATTTCCCTAGATTGAAACATAAAATAGGAAATAATTTTTGGATAGATGGAAACATAGAACATTCGATAGTATAAGGAAATATAGACTCAGGGGAAGATGAATTAGAAATGATTCTAGAAACTTCGATTGAGATTTCGGTCTAGGATGGAAAGTCTATGGTCATGGATCTTGATGGAAAAGGGACACCAAATGTAGAATCACATAAGAAGGAGCATGTGTTAGCTTCTAAAACTCATATAGAGAAAAGTGTAAAAACCTCAAAAGTCTTTAGCACTCCTTCAACGGAATGTTTAATAGAAGTTCCTACAAACAAAATTTTAGAGGTAGCTTTGGAGTTATCCATTCCCATATTGCTAATTTTAGAGGATGGGAATGGGTGGAAGATAGTGAAGGTGAATAAAGGAAGTGGTAAAAATGAAATGGTTTCATCTAATCTGTCTCTTAGATCTCAATTAAAAATTTGAGAAAGAAAGACTCTTTTGTTTTTATGGGTGTTATAGTAGTTATTGTATGATTTGGCTTGATGGCCACTATTGTTTTGTTGTATTTTCATGTTTGCAGGTAAGTTCCTTAAAAACCCTATATTGGTTGTTGTTGGGATGCTTTTGGACTATATGGAGCCCTTAGTATGCCTTGATAATATTTTTCCTATTTTTCTTAGTTTTTGGGCATCGTGTTTCCCTCTCTTGTTTGGATTGTTTTCTAAGATATGGGGTCTTAGTTCAAAACACCTCCCCTTTAACCTTAATAAAAAAATATTTTAAAATTAGGATTCTTTATTGTCACTTTTTATTGTAAAGAGGATAGGGATGTGATTTTCAAAAATTGGGTCTAGAGTTGGAATGAACATTTTTTACTTGTCAATCCATGGTTTACATCATTTAATACTTTGATAGAATCATTCAATGTTCAATCTATTTGGATAAGGTTACCTCATTTACCATTTCATCTTCATTCTGAATGTATCTTCAAAGTTATAGACAACTCCTTAAGTGAATTTTTGTTAACAGATTATTCATCAAAGAAAATGGGTCATTTAACCTTTTATTCAATCTTGGTTAATGTTGATATTTGTTATTGTGAGGTAACAAGAGACTACTATGTGCATCTTTCATTTCAGATATAATAAAGGTGAAAATTTAATTAAAAAGATAGTTCATTGAGGAACATGATACATGATTTAACCACATGGCCATGATAAATGAAAATTTAGAAGGCACTCAAATCTAAGAAAATATAAAATCAATTTAATGATCCAACACATCCATAGATTATAAAGTGAAGACCAAAATTGAATGAGGTGCTCTATGACCTGAGTCTATGGGATTATGACAAATCAAAGGTTAGGTTTTCTGGATGTGAATAATGACATGAAATCATAACTCAATAATGCTATATTATCCAAACTTTGAAGGGTGATGAATAGGCATATTCAACACCACTTGCTTTTAATTCACTATGTTGAGATGTGAATCATATGTAACACATAATGTGCATTTTCAAGTCTGAGAGAGAAAAGAAAGCAAAATTTATAGGAGACAATCCTAAATTTGATGAAGAAGTATTAAAATTGTCACATGTTGTACATAGAAAATAACAAATTAATAATTATGGATTAATTCACAAATATTTTGAATATCATAGTTTTAATTAGTTGCATCTTCTGATCCTTACCATTCTTGTGTCTCAATCTTGTATTCTCAAGCTATTGGCATCATGAAGTAGAAAGTTATATGTTTAAAATGCAATGCATTTTCTATGGAATCCATGGATACATTGGTTATTTTAATTCATCTTTATGTCTACTCAAGTTGAAATTTTAAAAATCTTTACTTCATATGTGGCCACGGGGTGAAATCCTGCATTGTAAGTCCTTACTCAGCTTTGAGTCTTCATTCTCTTTTACCTTTATGATTCCACATAAACTGATACATTGGAAATATTTCATTACTTTACAATCATGGAGTCATAGAACACAGAGTTATATTAAAATGATAATAATAAATCACATAAAATAGTTTAATAAAATATGTGACTTAAATAAAATCCATGGCAATCATCTTGACATCCCTAGGCGATGGAAACATGGATTATCTGGAATTTTCAGTGTGGAAATGATGAACTCCTTCGACAAATTCAGAATTTATATCCAATTCATAATTAAATGCATCTATGGATTTGACATAAATCCATTTTCAAACTTGGAGATACTCTTTGACCACATAATTATAAAAAAATAATAAGTTGTCATGTGGATCACTTTGAGTGAACAAGGTAAAGCTTAAAGAGAATGAAGGCTTGGAACCAATCAAGGTCACACTACACATATTTTATCATGTTGCCTTAACACATGTAAAGATGGAACGCATTCACACTTGAGTAGATATGAAGGAAAATTTAATATCTAATACATCTACAAAATTTATAAAAAAGACATGGGCTCTAAAGAAAAAATGATGTAGATACCAAAAATAAAAAAGATTTAAAAATTTAATAAATCTATGTGTTTTAAAAAAATATATTTCAAAGTTGAGAGACACTTCGTGACTCTAAGATAATGAGAAACTACGACTTCAAAAAAATGTAAAGATTTTAAAATTAAAAACACCACAATAAAAACAAATATAACTATAACAATATATTAAAAAAAAAATTGATGTCAAATTAGATTAAATAAATAAACAACAATAATATTTAAAAAATTAAAATCTAATATGAAAATAAAATGGTAAAACAATCTCATCATACAATTTTATACATATTCTTTAAATTATCTAAAAGTAAACCTATTTAAAAAAAAAAGCATAAAAAATATGGCGATAAAGCAATCCTATCAAAAAAAAAACATGAAAAATCATCTAAAAATAACCCTATAAAAAAAAAGTTGAAAAAATAGAATGATTAATAAGATGATAAAGCAATCCTATCATATCAAAAAAAAAGCATGAAAAATCATCTAAAAATAAACCTATAAAAAAAAGTTTGAAAAAATAGAATAATTAAACAATCCCATCATACAATTTAATAAATATTCTTTAAATTAATGTCAACCGTATTTCAAATACCCTAAAATATTAAATAAATAAATGAAGAATCTTCTGTCTAAGAAAGATAAAATATGTTTCCTATACGCAATCGTGGGAGAACATTTAGATTGAAAATGAAAACGTTTTAGTGCAAAAAATTGTAAATGTGAATATGGGGAAAGTAGCAAAGGCATCAGACACATAATAATATTCTTTTGGTTTGGTATGTGAATTTGACACATAATATTGTTTTGGCTTTTGACGATTTTCTTTTTAAATTACGGTTATTAATTTAATATTGCTCTTCAAATGTTAAATGAAGAAAATATGTGACATTAATTATATATATAAAATATATTTTTTTAGTTTTTGATAATTTATAAAAAAAATTATATTTAATATGATTGTTTTAAAAAAATAATTATAATAATATATAAAATTATATAATATAATTTTAAGATTTCTAATATAATAATAATAATAAAGTTTTTCAAATCACTATTTAGAAATTGTGAACGATAACATCTAAATAATTTAAAACAATTATAATTATGATAATATAATAATAATAATAATAATAATAATAATAATAATAATAATAATAATAATAATAATAATAATAATATTCTTCTAAATCACTATTTATAAATTGTGAACAACAACATCATAAAAAAATCATATTTAATATGATTGTTTTAAAAAAATAATTATAATAATATATAAAACTATATAATATAATTTTAAGATTTCTAATAATAATAATAATAATAATAATAATAATTTTTTTCTAAATCACTATTTAGAAATTGTGAACGACATCTAAACTAATTTAAAACTACTCCTTAAAATATTAAAAATATATCATATAAATTAATTATAATTTATATTAAAATATAAATATAATTATAAAATAATCAAATTATTTCTATATATAATGAAACCATTAAATTATATAAATATCCGCATCTCTGCCCAAGATTTTTTTTGGTTGGTGTCGGGAGGCTGCAAATGTGTTAAAACTGAAATGCCAGTAATGTCAGTCCAACGCAGATTTCATGCACTCCTGTAAATAATTTGCTCAATTGAAGCACGTTGAATAACAAAATAATTTGCTCGGTTTAGTTCAAAGTGTATATATGTTTGTGTATTGTTCGTTTAGGTTAAGTTTCATTTTTATATACTACATTCATTATCTTCTTTGTGTATGTCTTTGACCCTTGTTTTCAGTTTATATGTGGTTTTATCTCTTTCTCAATTTTTCTTCTATTTTGTCTGTCAACTTATTAATAAGATTTTAATTTAAAATTTAAAAATTATAAATATTTAAATATATTTGTACATTTCGAATAACACATTAAAATTAATTGTATTTATTAAAATTATAAAATTAAAGATTTCATTTATTAAAGAAGTACCTTTATACCAAAATTATAAGTCAATAATTTAATGAAAGTGTATATAATATTTACTAATTATTATATTGATTGGTAAGACAATTACATTACACATAGCCCCTAAGCGAAATAAATCACACTTGAGTTTTGTTTGAAAAAATTTTAAATTCTTAATGAGATAATACTTATAGGGTGATAAAGCATGCCCCTAATTTCATCCATCAAAAATATTAAATAAGTCAACCTATATTAGTGAACTTTTTTCCCAACACCAATGGACAAAACAACTACATTATAAATATCCTTAAATTTTCTGACAACATATCTCATTTTTCAACATAACAATATATTTCAAAAAAAATCACACATTTTAATTTTATTTTTTTAAAATAATAATATATTTTAATTTTCATGACCCATTTTAAACTTTTTGATTAATCAAATTTTTACTTAGTATTATATAGTGAGGCGTATCGAATGGGTGAACTTTGCATCTAATTTAATTTACTTTTAATAATAATTTAATTCTCCTATGATAAAATAGTAACTTTTTTTTATTGTTTTAAAAAACAACGTATTTTAATTTTTTGACAATATATTTAACTTTTTTAATTTTATATATTTTAATTTTTTTTAATTTATAAATTTTAGATTTAATAGCAATGACTAAAAGGTATCCAATACACCAAATTTGTCCAGAAAGAAACAAAGTTCATAAAAAGAACAATATATTATAATTACTTTTTAAGATTATATTTATTATATCAAGATCTCAGGATTAGAAATTAGTTTTTGTGTGTTTTTGAAAATTTTGAGATTTTTAGATGCCTCGACAAAATTTGAAACATATTAGAGTCCTAAACTAAAAACACACAAATCATCATATCCAGTGATTTACATGAGATGTTTGCCAGTGCCTCAAATACAAAGATCTAATTTTTCTTGGTGGATTGGTTAATGAGGGACTTATGAATGTGAGGGTTAACACCTCCACCAACAATTTAACCCTTCATCAAATTGTCAAGCTCTTCATCTTTACTTGCATTTCCTGCCAATTCATCCATCTAGTATTTTTAGCCTAGACAATAGCCTATGAGTAGAAGTCGTAAGATACACATGCTCTTCATTTAGTTTTCAACCATTTGGGATGCCTTTTTTCAAGAATGGGTTGTATTTTTTCAATAAAATATTAAATAAATGTAGAATATTCTGCGTAAGAAAGGACAAATGTGTTTTCTATGCTTAATTATGGTAGAATTTTATTTTGAAAATGAAAAGGTTTTATTAACGAAGGGGACATAGCACCAAGTATCTGCAGGAAGGGTTGCATTAGCTCTAAATTTGTAAACTACATTTATTTTAGTAATGTTTAAATAGCAATGGAATAATAGCCGAAAAAACGAGCAAGAAGATAATTAGATACTCATTCAAATAGTTACATGATTGGATTGCAAGCAAATAATAGTTCTAAAACATAACCCCAGTGTTTTAACTCTTACCTAAAATCCAATTAAGTCATAATTACATATTATTTAGACTGTAAAATGTAATAACACAAATAAATATGCCAATATTGGACTTACCAAATGACAATAATCATTTTTTTGAGCTATAACGATTATACAATGACATTAGATAGTTGTAACCTACACAAACTTCAAAGGCTAGACAAAACTAAAGAGATCACTAAATTACAACAGTTGTTATAAACTTACACTTTTAGCAACTAGACAAAGTAAGATCCATGGCTATTGAATAATAATAATTACAAGTTACAACTACCTATGTCTACTATTACATTAGACACAACAAACAAAACTAAATGAATGAATAAAGGAACAATGTCTATTTGTTACACTGTTAGACACAGCTATTAAAAGATACATAGATAATATTTATAGTAATATCTTCATTATTTAAGATTCATCAATCTATGATGAATAATAAGTAGTAAATCAATGAACTAAAGTAAAAAATCCCAAATGCTCAACGAAAATCATTGCTCAAGATCGTATTCACAATTATTTTAGAATTAACTCAAAATCAAATCCTCAACTGGACATTATGCCAAAATAAAATGATTAGAATTATAGAACACTATGGGGTTAACGCCAAAAACTTGAGGTGGCACCCCAGCCTAACATTATAGATGAATCAGTTTCCATGGGAAAAGCATAAGATTCTAAGGACATCCTTAGAATAAACATGTAGAGATGTGACATCATTGGCTATTTTGGAATGAAGTTAGTTATTAAATTTGAATGAATGCATCATAAAATATAAGTGGATATCCTGTGATAAGAATCTATATATAGTGTGAATCATAGAAATCTATAGAAACAATCAATGTAACAAATCCATGTACCCTAACATTGAGAAACTATGTGCATGTTCCTTAAGTGATGGATATAGTAATATCCAAATATCAAAAAAATATGTGCATTTATATAATAATACATTTGTTTCTAAAGACATAATTTTTTTAAAGAAATGCCTAAGATACAGTACAAGAAGACATCCATATAATCTACTAAAGAATTATAGCCAAAAATGCCACATAACAGCGAAGACTAAATTTTAAAAAAATACCATAGATTCTTGCATGAATTCAAAAAATGGTCTTACAAGTGCCTTGGAAATGAGAATAATAGCTGAAATATACTTTGCTTGAATGATAGTTGCTTAATAGTTGAAATCTTGTATTGACACTTAAGATTAAGTCGATAGGTAAGCCAAAGGTTGACTGACCATGTCTAATAATGGTATAAATATACATAATTCTAGTTCAGGTAGGAAAGGTATGAGCAACAAAAAATTATCTCCAAATTTTTTTAGAGGATGCAAAAGATGAGAAATAGATGAAAATAAAATCTATGTTCAACTTAGTTCCTTTGTTTTCAAATCATCTATATGTTGAGCTCTTTTTACACATGATTTCCACCATAATCTACAATTTTCTATTTTTTTTTCTCTTATGTTTAAACAAACAAGCTAGGACACCCTTCAAGCAATTTATCTATGAAACATTCTATCAACCAATATTAGGAAGATCAAAATCATGATAAATGGAACATTTCTGTCAACCTTGATTCATGTATTAAAAGATAAAACTAAGTGCATTTTAAAAAGCAAATCCCTTTGTCCAATTGATGAGTATTCCTGAGGAAATAGATAACTACTTCATTGGAAAGGAAAAATTAAAACCAAGATATGTTTAGCTTCCCAAAAAAGGCTAGAAAACATCACCTTCACTCTTCAGAAAGGCCTCTAGTTCCTTGATAATGTAAACGAAAAGATCCTACACAAAATTAATTATTTAATAATTTTAAATGTCTTACTAAAATGTAAAGTTTTTCAAAATATAGAACTATGAATTCAGTTGAATTGGGAAGATAAGCTTTTTAGGATGGTCAGGAATTGAATCAAGACAAGCTGTTAGGCATATTTGCAAACATTATAAATTAGAATATTTTGTAGTATGTTTCCATGGCCAAAAATTATTAAGCTATTTTAGAAGCTAAATAATTATAAATATCATAAATTATGTGGGAAAGAGTGTTCCCCTAGTTAATAAAGTAATTGATGACTACTCATCAATTTTCCTAGTCTAGTTGGCTTTCAGTTGAGTTTCATTTATTGTATTGTTCTATAAAGCTTTTATTATAGAAGAATTTGAATTCTCCACACTTTATTATGTTAGGTTTCATTTCATATCAAAAAATATTTTCATTTCCTTTAAACATGCCCTCTTTCACATGTGATGTGTTGACACCATTAGTGTCAACATGTTTGGTGCCAATCTAGAGGCTCAACCCAACAACCAAAATGTGAGAACAAAATAAAATGTTGTAATATTAAAATTGTGTAATCCATCCTTTGATAATATGACACCATAAACAAATTTATTTTCTATAAGAATCCTAATATTTTAATCCTAGAACAAAGACAACATGAAAACTAAAACTAAAAATCTCCTTGAAAAGGAAGGCAAATTATTACCTTAGTCATTCCAACCATTAGATGGTTGGGAACATGAATTTTTGTAAATTCATGTTTCATGATTCTTCCTTCTTTTCCCCCAAGTTGAACTTAGGATACTTTGAAATTTGTCCCACCTAAGTCTAGTACTAATACACTCCTTTCTCATCCCTACAAAAAATCATGGAAAGAAAGAAAGTTATATAAATAGAGAACATCTAATTAATTCTACCAATCACCATAAAAAGGCTATGATAAAATCTCGTTCCATGTTGTGATGTTTTAATATAAAAGTTTACCTATTGCATAGACCAAATGATGTCTATCATAATGTGAAAATGTTCTTTGTTTTCATCACCATTCCATTGTAGCACCATTTCCAGACTATTTAAGAGTTTGATATTTTTGTTGAATTCCTTGGATTTATAAGGTTTGATATTCTTTGACTAATTAAAATGAAACTTTACATTATTATTTTGATAGATGTGGGTAGCAATCAATTCTAAGTAATCAACATCAAATCACAAATCTATTCCTAACTTTGCATTGCCTATTTGTGACAATAAAAATAAGGGCCTAGAAAGTTCAAGTTGTTGTAAGCTATATCTAAATTTCCCCAGAACTTATTGTGTATAAGATCTATAAAGCATGAACTCATTACATGTATATGTTTTAGGTAATTGTTGGGTACTAGTGTCAAAAATCACAATTAGCTTAAAAAATAGGGTGATTTTGAAAATAGACTAAATACCTTGTGATAAAAGATATTTCTAGGCACTACCATCATTAGCCACCTTGCACATAGATAAATTCACAAAAACATAGCAAACCCTAAATAATTAGGTAGTCATATCTTGTGGGCCACATAAATAGCATGGATATCCCTTGAGTTTTTTAAACAGAATGAACTATTAGAAGGAAGCCCAAATCCATGCCATGAGTAAAATTTAGGGTTTGTTTTAGTATTTAAAGTTACCATTTGACCCAGAAATTAGTCACCATTCAATGAAGAAGGAAAATGCAGGGTAAAAGTCGAGCCATCATTGAGATTCTAGGAATTTGATGAAAGAGAAATCTGCATTTCATTTTTTGAGTGTGCCATTTATGAGTTTTATTATATCTTAGTTTGTTCTTCTACCAAAACCATGACTCGGTCATCAAGGGTTACTACTCAACAAAAGGGGGAAAATGTTCATGTTGGTGTTCCTCTTTCCTCTCCATATCCAAGTGCTATTGTTGTTGTTGTTAGTTCTCTATCTGCTTTAAGTCAACTTTCCATTGGTAGAAAAAAATCCCCAATAAGAAGACAAGTTAATCAAAATAGAAAACACCCCTTGAAAATATAAGACCAAAACACTAATGCCTGGGAATAAGGGTGGCAGAAATTGCTCATATGTTCATTTTTCAATGTTGAATTTAAGAGTACCTACTGATACTTCAAGGAACATTTTTTAGGCTTAAAGAGAGGGATTAATGAATCCAAAAATGTTATTAGGATCCAAAAAAAAATCATGGCTAAAGAGGAGGATGAAGAAGGAGAGCACAAAGGTAAATAAATCCCACTATGTGATCTGTACTTGTATTTTTCCATGGCTTGCAACAAATAATTTTTGGTCCATTTTATGCCATGAACTGTGGGCTAAGGAGCTAGTTAATGATAGATCAAAGGATTAAATTGAATCAGTCTTCATGTCTATGTGCAATTATGTAGGCATTAAAAACCATCCAAACTATGCATTATTAATACTACCTTATTCTACACTCAGGCCTCGATAGAAGTGAAAATATTTCATAACATCTAATATTTTTTGACCAATCACAGCTTCTCAAATAATATATAATAACAAATTATTTTTTTTGCCAAAGCTTAGACATATTTTTTTATGCGCAAATTGATACAATTTTATTGGATAGAGAAGCAAGTATTAATAGCATGTTAATGTAAAATGAAGGAAATAGTCCCTCCCTTCAGGACTAAAATAACAAATCTTAGTGTAAAACTGACAATTATGATGAACATCATATCACAGTGTAAAACTCAAAATTTTTCTATCGAAATAAATTTTTTTAGCATGCGTTAAAATTGAAAATCTAGTAATGTTAATCCAATCCAATGGAGACTCATGATCACTTCTATGTATTTCATCCACTCTTGTAAATGTCAAGGATATGAACAGACATCCACTACTATAAATATGTAATAAAATAAATGATGCAAAAAAAATTGGCCAACCTTGTAGAGGCTATAACTTTTGACCCATAGTTTATTTTTAGCTCTTACACATGCCAAAATGATTATCTCAAAAAATTTGTTGCTATTTTAATTTGTTATTCCTTCTTAGGGTTGTTTTCTATATTTTTTTGAGGCCATACATGATCATCTAAGGGTCCAAAATTGTAAATTAACTTTTTTTAGGGATTTTTCTATATTAGAAATTGTATATTTTGAGGACTGGATGTTAACTTCATTTAAAAATCATCCCATAGGCTAATTTTATCATTTAAAATATTTTGAGAGATATTTAGAGTTTCATGTTATTGCATGCAAAACTTACTATAAATAGCAGCTACTAAAAATATATTTTTTTTTAGATTTTAGTTTTTTCAAATTTTTGAAAGTCAACTCTAAATTATGAGTGGAGGATTATTTATGCGTGGTTTGGATTTGTAATTATTTCATGTCATTTAATATGAATCAATACAAGTTTATGTTCAGAATCTTGTCCTATTGGTAAATTTTTTTTCATGATTGTTTAGGGATTCATTGTCTAGTATCAGAGCAAGTTCAATTCTTGGAGGAGTAAAACATGGTGAGAGGATGAGGAGGTATTGCACAAATGAACTATAATATACAAGAGATATAGATGCAAGTGGAACAATTAACCAAGGTTATCACTAATAAAAAGAGAGATAAGGTGGTGATGAAAAAGACATAGATCATGATGAATAAATTCCACAAGAAGAAGAACAACAAGAATAACCACCATCGATGAAAAAGAGGATGGTTCATGATTTAGAATGAAGCAATAAAAGAATATTATGGAGGTACTTCAAAACTATAGGATTTCATATATTGGATGAAAATCATGGAGAAATTCTTTGAGTGGAAGACTATGAGAGAAGACAAGAAAATATTTTTTCATGCATGAAGTTAAAAGTTCATGAAATGATTTGGTGGGATCACATGCAGAAGGAGAGACAAATAAAAGGTGAATAGATGATTAATTCATGGAAAATGATGGAGAAGAAGCTGAGGAACAATTTTTTTCTTGTGGATTATGAAAAAACCCTATACAAAAAAATTTAGAATTTGAGGCAAAAATATCAAAATATACAAGCGTATATAGATGAATTTTATAAGCTTTCCATACAAGTGTAGTATGATGAAATACAAGAGTAGATGGCTGCAAGGTATGTAAATAGTTCAAAAAAATTTATTAAAGATGAATTAAGTATGCATAGAATACTTTGCATGGAGGAGGCTTATCAATTAGCTTTGAAAGCAAAAAAAATAAAATAGATAGAATTTTAGAAGAATGTCTCTTGCTCCAAGAAGAGGTGGATCCCCTATAAATAGGGGATGATGTGGGTTTAATACCACAAGATTTGGGTTTAATACCACTAAAGGTGAATCAACCCATAGTGCAAAAAGGAAAGATGACAATAGACAAGGGTTTCAATACCATCAAAGAGGAAGAGGATTTCATAGAGGAAAAGGTTTGGGTGGTGTTAGAGGATGGTTTTTGAATCAACATAGATATTATGTTTGTTATAGATGTGAAGAAAAAGGGCTCATAGAATTTGAGTTTTCACACTATCAAGATCAAGAAAGGAGGAAAGAAGATCGCCCAAGAGTGACTCTTGACACAATTATATATAATTCTATTTTTGCTACATGATACACTTAAATATTAATTTGAGATGAGTGACTTGTAGGCTACATCCCTCATCACGAAAGGGGGCCATTGTGGTGAGCTTGTATTAGAGATTAATACTTACATGAGTATAAAAATCCAATTATATGAGAGAATATAGGATTCAAAGTGTCAAATAAATTAAAAAAATAGATTTTATAATAGATTACTTATTTCAAAGATTCAACAAAATTTATAAATAAAATAACAAATATGTATTTCAACATTAATATATATTATGGGGCAATATGACATGCATATTCACTCACTTTAAGAAGTTTGGAATAAATAATCATACATACTTGGATACATATGCATGGTCATACACAAAATAGTTACAAAAAAAAACTATAGGTTATCATAGAGTTACAACTGAGCATATATATACATGGTATTATATATAGTTTAGCATAGATTCATGTGGAATGGTGGTAGTTCATTCAAATATATCCAATTTTCATAGTCAAATGGCATGATACTAGTTCATGGGGGAGGGAGTGGGGAGAGGATAGGTGGGTGGATTAAATGTAGGTACCTATGTTTGCTCATAGATACTTGACAATGTTAATTCTTGGCATACCTTAAACCACTTGACTTACACTCAAATAAATGACCTTTATTTTTCATTCTCATATGTATATGTATATGTATATGTATATGTATATGCATATGCATATATATGTATGTGTGTGTGTGTGTGTGTGTGTGTGTGTGTATACATATATATGTATATATATACATATATGTATATATGTATATATATACATATATGTATATATGTATATATATATACATATATACATATATATATATATATATATATATATATATATATATATATATATATATATATACATATATATATATATATACATATATATATATATATACATATATATATATATATATATATATATATATATATATATATATATACATATACATATACATATATATACATATACATATACATATACATATATATTAGGGGGTGAGGGGGGAGGGTTGAGGGGAAGGCAGGGAGGAGGGGGATGGGGTGGAAGGATCCAAGCCTAGATGTATTTATTAATTGTCACTACTACATAAGAGTTTTATTTTAATGCTCAAATTACCTTCTATCACTCTCATATTACTTCTAACCTTAGCTCAAGTTTAACTAATTTTTAGGATAGCTCTGTACTAGGTAGATGGGTCAGCTGATGTGGACCTATCCAGCTAACACAAACTTTTCCCGATGCCATTTAATGACTACTTTCTAAATTTTGAAATATTTATCTAGGTAATCTTGCATGTTTATTAAAGTAGTTCAAGAAAATTGTTTAAATGGTTTACTAATAATAGAAATAAGGTTCATTCATTAAATGACTTGATATCTATTTAGAATATATCTATTAAAGTGCTACACATTGATAAAAACTACCTTATTCTTCCCTAGTTCAATATAAATCACTATGAGGACCCAAGAATCAAGTATAAATCATTACAAATGGATTCAATAGATAACATTATCAATTCTCAAAGCCAAAACTTGCATGCATATAGTTAAGGATCACAATTACATAATCACAGTAGGTGGGAGAACTATGTGTGGTTTGATTTCCTTCATGGATTATTTGGATAAATTTGTAATAGTCAATCATCAATGGATATTATTGGTGTTAGCTCATTCCACTACACTTCTCCCTTTATTTTGTATGTTTAAAGTTCTTACAACTACCCACATGGTTTTAAAATCAAAGAGAAATAAAACAAAGGTTTCTATGTGTTATCCCTATATTCAAAATATATCAATCCTCATAGTATACATTGGCATAGGTGGCATATAAATCACAATTTAATCATAGTCAAGATAGAGAAGTCCACAGTCAATGGACAAGATTGCATTGTGGTTCTTTATAAGGAGAGTTGACTTGTCTAGAAATATTTATAATCTCTGCTTCCATAACCAAGATATCATAGTCCTATCCTACCTTGATTTTAATTGTCAAATATCAATTACATCCAATTAGAAATAAAAAAAATATAATTATCTGATTATTGGTTGTAATTACTATTTTTAGCATTTGTCTCTTATCGATCAATTTTAATTATCAATTCTGATTTATATTTAAATTTACGCTTAAAGGTCATATATCAAAACTTGTATTATCTTTCAAATTTTTATACCTATTGAACACTATTAAATAAAAAATAAGGTAAAACACACACACGTGTGTGCATGTGCATGCACACATAAATTTAATAAAATCTATGATAAAGAAAAAAAATTGGCAATCATCCTGGCACCACTAACTCATGTAAACACAAAGTGTTTCCTTTTCCAACATGGCCTCAATCATATAGGTCGATACATTCAATCCTTAAATTTAATTTATGTTTTCATACTTCCAATGCAAGTTTGATAAAATCTATGATAAAGAAAAAAATTAGCAATCATCCTCACACCACTGAGTCATGAAAATAGAAAGTGTTTCTATTTTCAACATGGCCTCAATCATCTAGTTTGATACATTAAATCATTAAATTTAATTTATGTTTTCACACATCCATAGATTTGACATAGAGTCATTTCCAAACTTGGAGATAGTCCAATATTATGTGACTATGAAATAATAATAAGTTGACATGTATATCACTTTGAGTGAATACATTAATGGTTAAAGAGAATGAAGACTTTGAAATCAACAAGGTCACACTACACATATTCCATCATATGGCCCTAACATATGTAAAGATGAAAATCATCTAGACTTGAGCATATATGATAGAAAATATAATACACAATATATTATCTAACTCTATATAGAAGATGTGGACTCTAAAGGAAAATGATGTAGACATAAAATAAATATAAAATGATTTAAAAATTAATAGATCTGTAAACATAAAAAATTGACATTTTAAAAGTGAGAAACACTCTATAACTATGAGGCAAAAATAAACTTCCATAAACTTCACTTAATTTTTGTATAGAACATTAAAATTAAAAAAACCATAATAAAAATAATATTAACTATAATAATATATTAAATCCCATTATACACTTTAAAAAATTCTTTATATTAACATCAATATCATTTCATATTTATATTAAGTAATCCTACTCTACACTCTAATAAAAATTCCTTATATTAATGTCAACATTAGTTCATATTTATATATGCCTTGAAAAAAGTAACCCTATCTATAAGGAAGAGTTGAAAATCATATAATAGTAAAAACAAAATTTGTTGTATTTGATATCCTATGACTAAAAATTTGTGTAAAACAAATATTCCTAGAATTCGTAAGGATGCATGTGTTGTTGACTATATATTTTTTGATTTAATTAATCCATGGAGGCTTATTTTATTTCAAATTTATGCTCACTCCCTCCATGAACATGTTCTCATTTACATGTGTATTACTATTTTGTATCACAATTTATTTAAATTCATGTGCATATTATTTAATTTTTGAAAAATTGTGTTGTGAGCTTTCCTCGTTTCTTGTCATGATTGTCCATATGGGCCATGGATTTTGGTCTCTCTTTCATTCTTCCTTGTAAAATCTATAAAATAATGTATTCCTTTTTTTATTAGTTAGGATAGGTTGGGATAAAACTAATTTGTGAGAATAGGCTTTGTTTGAAGCTTTTGATGGGCCTCCTTGGCATGTTACACAAGTAAAGATAGACTTTGATGGCATGCATTGGTGGCATGGCCTTTTAAATATAATGTCTTATTGATTTAATGAAGATTATGAGAATATTATGAAAGGAATTCATATGTTTTTATGTGTGCTATCAGTATTTAAGAGGATTAAATTGATTGGTGAATCCATATATGTAGTTGGAGGCCACATCAAGTTGTATTGGATCCAAATCAACCGGTATCAGAGCCACATCAAGTGGTATTAGAGAAAATTTTGATTCCTTGAGAGAGATTCCGAAGATAATTTGAAAGAGAAAGTAAAAATCATGTAGAGAGGATTTTGTTGAAAATGTGAATGTGTTTTTTTTTGTAGGTATGAAGATGAATAATGCAAAGAAGAGTGGAGAATTACCTTTACAAGAATAATTGATGTAGAAGCTAATAACTTGGGATAGGTTGCTGGAATTATCGATTAAAAGATATGAAGACTATGAGAATACATATGAAGAGGACTTAATGTGGGAGATGATGGACTCCTTGAAAGCAAAAGTGGCTACATTGAGGAGAGAGATAGACATATGGAATAAATATCAAGAGAGAAACCTTGGAGAGTTATAGAAGAGAGAAGAGAATATGAAGAAGGAAATTTCAATGAAAGGCAATGTGAGAAAAGAGGCTTGTGAGCAGCCCAAAAATGAATGCATCCAAGTGGAAGTGCATGAGGATTATGTGGAGGTGGTTTATTTTCCACCAAATGAAGGAGACTGATTATTTGAATGGGTAAGATATTGTGTGTTCCCATAAGTGGGATAACATTTTCATGAGTGAAACAATTGAATAAAATGAAGAATGCAAAAATGTAGAGTTGTATGTGGGAGAAGTTTGGATCCATGTAGTATGTTATGTGGGTGATGAGAATTTCAGCCATAGGGAGTTGAAAGCAGATGAAAGTTGTAGCCATGAAGAGTTGTATAAAAGAGGATATTACAACCAAGAAGATTTGTATGTTTCTTGTGAAGAAACATTGGGAGTAATTGAAGTGCAAGCTAGTCTACATGTGGATAGTGTGGGGGATAATTTTTTGTGAATATGTTCTCATAGTGAGAGTATGGATGAGGACATTATAACATTAGAATATGATGATGTGCATCTTTTGGGATCTTATTGTGACATTGAAGAGCATGTGGAGCATGATGGCATTGGAGAATAATTAAATGATCTATGGAAGAAACATTAGATGTGGTTTTTGTGCAAGTGGATGTACATGTGGAGAGTGATGTTGTAGCCAAGAGAGAGGAGATGCATATTATGGTTAGTGATATTGTGGATAATCCAATAGGTGGTTCTATGGCAGAAGAAGAAATATAGTTGGGCTCTTGGTAGAGGTGGATAGATAGTGGTGGGCTAGATCTCACTTGGGTTTATAAGATGCATGATAGGGCATCGTGGATGAGGAGATTGGTTTGTGGTGGGTGTCATCACATGATTTTTTGTGGTGGATTAGTATCCACGTATGAATCCATTGGTATATGGATGAGATTTTGGAGGAGAAGGATGGTTTTGGGGTCAGTGTGTAAAAATTGGAAGTGGAGATGGAAAAAGATAACTCTCTAGGTGTACATTATGTATTGGAAGGGGATGCCAAGGTCATTACATCAGATGATATAAATGGTGGTTCTATCACTCACCCCATCTATGTGATCATAATATCACATTAATTATCTTGGATGTCTGATGCAGGAGTAGCCAAGGGATTGGGCAATCTTGCATCACCAAAAAATAGAGTGGCATGTTTTTTTTATTTTTTTAGAATAATTGAGAAGGATACAATGAGGACAACTCATAAGATTTGATTTGTTTTTCAATCAGAGGATAATGATGTGGTGGAAAAACACTATTCATATAACACTATTCACTAATGATATGGAAGACACTATTCATTATGGTGAAGTGTCACACCATTATTCTTGATTGCATAAGAGTCATGGGTTGAATTTCTCATGTGGGGACAAGAAAGAGTGGTCAAAATGTACATAAATGTGACCTACCTTGTCTAAAAATAATGATCTTCATTTTGGAATTTTAACATGTGACTTGTCTTTCACTATTCATCAATAGTGTTTCACATGAGAGGGTGGCAATAATTTTCAAAGATGTTTGTCTCTAAGTCATGATAATGAACCCAAAATTATTATCAATAAGGAAATTACAAAAGTTCAAGATCTAAAATAATAATAATTCATATTGAAAGATTTTAAATAATTACAAACCATGCATAAATAAGCTTCAACTCAGAATTAGAGTTGACATGCAAAAATTTGAAAATTTTTTATTTTTATTTTTAGCAGCTACTATTTTTAGTAAGTTTCACATGCAAGTGTGTGTAGCTCTAAAAATCTTTAAAAATACTCTAAACACTAAAATTAGCCTATAGGATGTATTTTAGTTGAAGTTCATGTCTGGTTATAAAAAATATGCAATTTATAAAAATAAAAAATCTGAAAAAATTATTAAATTGTAATTCTGGACCCTTAGATGGTCTCCTTTGGCCTCTAAAAAATATTGAAAAATGCCTCTAAGCTGAAGGTGTCGCTTAGGTTAGAAATGAAATTTTTTATATGGTCATTTTGGCATGTGTAATATCTCAAACGGAGCTACGAATCAAAAATTATGGCCTCCAAAAGTTTGGCATATTTTTTCTGCATCGTTCTCCTCTGGTTGAAAACTACTCAGCTCCTGCGAGTTTCTAAGATTCTACTATGACCATTTTTATTTGTCAATATTATTTAGCTCCAATTCTACAATTAAAGTGTTGTCTTATTTCTACAATCCCTCTCACTAGACTAAATACCTGCAATAAATCCATTGCCTTGTGTTTATTGTCTTCATATCTAAAACCTACACTATCTTTTCCTTCTTCTTCTTCTTTGGAACCTATTGCTACAAGTTTAATTCTTCATCCTTTTCACCTTGACCATCTTCTTCATGGAATTCATATAAATATAAAAAATTAAATATTAGATAGATATCAAAATTTTGTGGTAATTTCACCTCATAAGCATTGTCACTGATTTTTTTCACAATTTTGTATGGACAAATTTTCTTGTACTTCAAATTGTTTTATATGCCTTTTGGAAATATTTATTTCTTCAAGTAAATTATTGCAAACTATCCTTATTCAAATACCTTGGATCTTCTTCTGATATATGTTGATGCTTTATATTTATCATTACTTTCTTTCAACTTTCTTCTTACACCTTGAAACTATTAAATATGCTCTGCAAATGCTTCTACATCATCACTAATTTGATTTTCAATTGGTAATTGTATCAAATCTAAAATACCCATAGTATTTATTCCATAAATAAATTTAAATGGTGAATTTCATGTTGATCTATTCATTAAACTATTATATGCAAACTTAAGTTATTGTAAATCCAAGTCCCATTGCTTGGGCTTCTCTCCCACTATGTATCTCAACAAATTTCCCAAGCTCCTATTGACAACTTTTGCCTGTCCATCTTTTTGTGAATGATATGCACTATTGAATTGTATCTTAGCACCCATCTTCTTCCATAAAGTCCTCCAAAAATGACTAAGAAATTTTGTGTCCCTATCTAATAAAATATTTTTGGGAACACCATGCAATCTCATAATATCCTTGAGAAAATATCCTACAACTCTAGTGAAATCATTAATTTTCTTATATGTAATGAAATAAACTAATTTAAAAAATCTATCTACAACAACAAAAATTCTATCATTACCTCTTTGTGTGTTTAGTAATCCCAACACAAAATCCATACTAAAATCTATTCATAGTCCTCTTGGAACTGATAATGGCATTATAGTCAAGTATTTTTTGCATATTTTTTAGCCACCTGACATATCCTAATGAACCTGAAAACTATCTAGTTAAAAAATTACCAATAGGTCAAGATTTGAAACAATAACCAATATTGATTCATATTTAATGACTTTAAATAATTACAAATTCAAACCATGTTTAAATAAGCCTCAACTTAGAATTTAGATTTGACATTCAAAATTTTTAAGAAACTAAAATCTAAAAAAAATGTCTATTTTTAGCACCTACTATTTAAAGTAAGTTTTGCATGCAAGCACGTGTAGCCCTAAAAATCTCTCAAAATATTTTAAATTTTAAAATTAGCTTTTGGGATGAAATTCAACTGAATTAAACATCTGGTCCTAAAAATATACAATTTCTAAAAATAGAAAAATATTGAAAAAATAATTAAATTACAATTTTGGATCCTCAAATGGTCATGTAAGGCCTTAGAAAAATATCAAAAACATCTCTTAGTAGGTATAAATCCTTAGGATAGTAAAAATTTTTTTGAGATGGTCATTTTAGTGCATGGAGAAGCTCAAACAAAGATAAGGGTCAAAAGTGATGGCCTCTAGAAGGTTGGCCTATCTTTTTTGCATCATTCTCCTCTGCTTGAAAACAACTCAGTGCCTGTGAGTTTCCCTGATTGTACTAATTCAATTTTTCCTTACCATTCTTCTTTAGCTCCCATTCTTTAATCCAAGTGTTGTCTTCTAATTGTAATCCTTTCCACTATACCAAATACCTATTATAATTCATTTGCCTTGTACTTATTGTCTTCATATCCAAAACATGCACTATCTTTTCCTTCTTTGGAATCTATTGCTCCCAATTTAATTCTTCATCTTAATCACCTCCACCATATTTTACATTTAATTCATATAAATATAAAACATTAAATACTAGAGAGATATAAAAATTCTATGGTAAACTCACCTCATAATCATTATCATTGATTTTCTTCACAATTCTGCATGTTCCAATTTTCTTGTACTTCAATTTCTTTTACGTTTATTTTGAAAATATTTATTTCCTCAAGAAAACCATTACCAAATATCCTTCCTAAAATACCTTTAATATCTTTCTAACATTCACTGCTACTTTAAGTTTTTCATTATTTTCCTACAACTTTCTTCTTACTCCTTACAATTACTACATATACTCTACAAACGCTTCTGCATCATCACTAATTTGATCTAAAATTGACACTTGTACCAATATAAAATACCCATAATATTTCTCGCATAAATATTTTGAAATAGTGACTTCCATGTTGTTCTATTGAATGAACTATTATATGTAAACTCAGCTTGTGGTTAAGCCAAGTCTCATTGCTTCTGCTTCTCTCCCACTATGCATCTCAACAAATTTTCCAAGCTCTTATTTCAAAATTTTGTCTATCCATTTGTTTGTGGGTGATATGAACTACTAAATTGTAGCCTAGTACTCATCTTCTTCCATAAAGTCCTCTAAAAATGACTTAAAACTTTTGTGTCCCTATCTGAAGTAATAGTTTTTAGAACACTATGCAATCTTAAAATATCTTTAAAAAAGTATTCTACAACTCTAGTGGCATCATTGGTTTTATTACATGTAATGAAATCAACCATTTTAGAAAATATGTCTAAAAAAACAAAAATTGAATCATTACCTCTTTGTGTATTTGGTAATCCCAACACAAAATCCATACTCAAATCTGTCCATGGTCTTCATGAAACTACTAATGGTATGTATAGTCTAGTATTTTATACATGTATTTTAGCCACATGGCGTATCCTATACCTTAAAACATACCTTATCAAATCTCTCTTAATCTTTGGCTAAATGTACTTTTTTCCACCAAAGCTATTATCTTCATCTTACCAAAATGTCCAGCTAAACCACCACTATGTAATTCTATTATTATATTGTCTCACATAGACCCAACTGATATGCATAATGTTTCATTTTGAAGAGATAACCTTCGTATATAAGATACTCATCACAAATAATATATGTCCTACATGTTAATGGACTCCTGAACTATTCAACTATCTTGCCAAAATATGGATCAACATCATATCATTCTTTAACAACTTTGAATCCAACTACTTCATTCACCATAGTAGTTAATAATGCTACTCTCCTAATCAATGCATCAATTCCTTGATTTTGTTTTACTGATTTATGCTTCAACACAAAAGTATACCCCTGTAATAAATAAAGCCATTTTACATGCCTACTATTCAACTTCTTTTGTGTATTCACATATTTCAAAGCCTCATAATCTGTATCTAGGATAAACTTTTTTGACACTAAGTAATGCCTCCAATGTCTTAATGCTTTGAAATTTTCATAAAGTTCAACATAGGTAGAACACTTTTTTCTTACCTCATTCAATTTATCATTGAAATATTTTATTGGCTTTCCTTCATGACTCAACACAACAACAATTCCCACAAATGAACCATTACAATCAACCTCAAACACTTTGTTAAAATTTGATAATGCTAAAATTGGTCTTTATGTAATCTTGTTCTTCAAAAATTGAAAGTTTTATGTGGCTGCTCTAGTCCATGTAAATTTCATGCCTCTCATGCAATCTGTTATTGGCATCACAATACCACTAAATTTTTTAATAATTTTTTTGTAAAAAGTTGCTAAACCATGGAAACTTATTACCTCTAAAATTATTTTGGAATAGGACACTCAATAATTTCCTTTATATAATTTTCATCCATTCTCACACCAACTGTTGAAACTACAAATCCCAAAAATACCAAACTGTCTTGCATAAACCTGCACTTCTTCAAATTTGCATACAACTTCCCCTTTCTTAACAATTCTAGTACCATTTTCAAATGTTCTAAGTGTTCTTATTTAGTCTTTCTAAATATCAAAATATCATCAAACTAAACAACCATAAACTTATTAGTATATTCTCATATCACTATATTCTTCACCATCATAAATGTGTTAGGTGCATTAGATAATCTGAATGCCATCACCATCCACTCATATAAGCTATCCCTAGTCTTGAATGTAGTTTTCCACTCATCTCCTTCATGAATTTGAATTTGATAATAACCACTCCTTTGATCAATCTTGATAAAATATTAACATGTTAAAAGAACCACCATAACCTCATCCTCTAGAAAATACATTCCCCTTTATTGGTATTCAAACCCTTGTCTATTTTCATATTGTCTTTCTGTACCACATGATGATTCAACACTATTGGTATTAGACCCACGTCATCCCCTATTTGGAGGGAACCTGTCTCTTCTTGGACCAAGAGATATTTTTATGAAATTCTATCTATTTTTTTTCTTTTACCTTCAAAGCTAATTGATAAGCATCCTCCATGCAAAGTATTTTATGCATGCTTAATTCATCTTGAATAAAAAATTTCAAACCATTTACATACCTTGCATTCATCTGCTCTTCTATTTCATCATGATCAACTAGAATGGAAAGCTTATAAAATTTATCTATATACTCTTGCATGTGATTTTTTTGTCTCAAATTCTGAAATCTTATGTATAGGGTTTATGCATAATCCACAGGCAAATTTTTTTAACTCAGCTTCTTCTCAACCTTTTTCTACAAATTAATCTTCTCTTTACTTTTTTTCTATTTCTCTTTCTACAAGTGATCCCACCAAATCATTGCATTAAATTTCAACTTCGTGCATGAAAACTTTACTTGTATTATCTCATAGTCTTCCACTCAAAGAATTTCTCCATGCTATTTATCCAATCTATCAACTCCTCTAGTTTTAAACTACCTCCATAATCTACAACATCAAACTTGATTCTTTCATTCTTTCCTTTTAAATCTCGAACCATCGTTTCTTCCATCGATGGTGGTTGTTGTTGTTGTTCTTCTTCTTGTTGAACTTCTTCATCATGATATGTTGCCTCCTCATCACCACCTTGTCTTCTTCTCTAGTTAGTGATAACCTCTGTTAATTTTTCCACTTGCCTCTATAGCTCTTCTATAGTCTAGTTCATCTATGTAATACCTCCCCATCTGATCTCCATGTCTTACTCCTCCAAGATTCGAACTTGCTCTGATACCAAATAATGAACCCAAAAACTATCAGGAAAAAAAAAATAAAAATAGGCCAAGATCTAAAACAATAACTAGTATTGATTCATATTGAATGACTTGAAATAATTACAAACTCAAACGATGATTAAATAAGTCTCAACATAGAATTTAGAATTGACATGCAAAAATTTGAAAAAACTAGAATCTAAAAAATATGTCTATTTTTAGAAACTTCTATTTATAGTAAGTTTTGAATGCAAGCATGTGTATCTCTAAAAACTCCTAAAATATTCTAAATGCTAAAATTATCCTATGGGACTAAATTCAATTGAAGTTAACATACGGTCCTAAATTATACAATTTCTAAAAATAAAAAAATGATGAAAAAATAATTAAATTATAATTTTGGACCCTCAAATATTCATGTATGGCTTCCAAAAAATATCTAAAACATCCTTAATTAGGTATAACTCCTTAAGATAGAAAAACACTTTTTGAGATGGTTGTTTTGGCATGTGGAAGAGCTCAAATGGAGCTACGGATCAAAAGTTATGGCCTTCAGAAGGTTGGCCTATTTTTTATACATCATATCCTATACATAGAAACATACCTTATCATCTCTCTTAATATATAGGCAAAAATACTTTTCCTCCACTAAATTTATTGTTTTTGACTTACCAAAATGTCTAGTCAACCCTCCACTATGTAATTTTCTTATTATATTGTCTTGTAGCGAACCAACTGAATTGCATGATTGTTTCCGTTTGAAGAGATAACCTTCTCATATAAGATTCACCATGACTAGTATCTGTTCCACCTATTAATGGATTCCTTCACTACTCAAATATCTCACCAAAATATGGATCAACATCATATAATTCTTTGATATATTCAAATCCAAATACTTCACTCACCATAGTAGTTAATAATGCTACTTTCCTGATCAATGCATCACTTATCTGATTCTATTTTCTTGATTTATGTTTCAACATCAAAGTATACCCCTATAAGAAAGATACCCACTTTTCATGTCTACTATTTCACTTTTTTTTGTGTATTCACATACTTCAAAGCCTCATGATCTGTAAATAGGATAAACTCCTTAAGCACCAGGTAATGCCTCTAATATCTTAATGTTGTACAATTGCATATAGTTCAACATCATAAGTAGAATAATTTGTTCTTACGTCATTAAATTTATCACAAAAATATGTTATTGGCTTTCCTTCTTAACTCAACATAGCACCAATTCCCACAAATGAACCATCACAATCAAGCTCAACCACTTTATTAAAATCTAGTAATGCTAAAATTCATCTTTCTGTAATATTCTTCTTCAAAAATTCAAAGCTTTATGTGGTTTCTCTAGTCCATGCAAATTCCTTCCCTCTCATGCAATCTGTTATTGGTGACACAATACTACTAAAAATTTTAATAATTTTTTTGTAAAATGTTGCTAAACCATGGAAACTCCTTACCTCTCTAATGATTTTTGGAATAAGTCAATCAATAATATCCTTTATCTTTTATCCATCCATTCTCACACCATCTGTTAAAACTACAAATCCTAAAAAATAGCAATCTATTTTGCATAAACCTGTACTTCTTCAAATTTGTATGTAACTTCTCTATTCTTAACAAATCCAGTACCATTATTAAATGTTTGAAGTGTTCTACTTTAGTCTTATTGAATATCAAAATATCATCAAAATAAACAACCACAAACTTATTAATATATTCTCATAACATTGTATTCATCATCCTCATAAATGTGCTAGGTGCATTATATAATATGAAGGGCATCACCATCCACTCATATAAGTCATCCCTAGTTTTGAATGTAGTTTTCTACTCATCTCCTTCATGAATTTGAATCTGCTAATAACCACTTCTTAGATCAATCTAGGTAACATATTTTACTCCTAAAAGCACATCCATCATATCATCTGAGGTATATGAAACCTATACTTGATTTTAATTATATTAATTGTTGTACTATCCACACACATTCTCCATCCTCCATCTTTATTTAGAGTCAACAATGCTGGTTTTACACATAGACTCATACTCTCACTTATCATCTTCTTTCTTAATAATTTAGTAACTTATTTATTTAATTTTGAATGTTTTATTGGACTCATTCTATAAGATGTTTGATTGGGTAGAGTTGATTCTAGAATCAAATCAATGTGATTTTTAATATCTATCTTTGACGTTAAACTATCATGTAACTCATCAGATATAACCTATGTATATTCTTTCAACACTCTTTTTACTTTTATTACTATTTTCACCATTTATGTGTCTTCATTCTTTGATACTAATACAAAACAACCTGCCACCTTCATATCTTGGATAAATTTCTTAGTAAAGAGCATATTTTTTGCCTTCTCTTCTTCTTTAAGAGGTAACAAAACTACCTTTGTACCACCTATACAAAAAGTGTACGTTTTCTTTTCTCCATCATGAATTACTTTTCTGTCAAATTGCCATGATCTCTCTAATAACACATGGCATGCATCCATCAGAATAATAGAACACCATATTTCATCATTATAATTTTTTTTTTAGAAAACTTGATTAATCATATTTTATCTATTGTAACCTCATTACCATTCTTAAACCATGAAATTCGATAAGGATTAGGATGCTTTTCACATTGCAAATGTAGTTTCTATATCATTTCTTTGGAAACCATATTTTCACAACTACTACCATCTACAACTAATTTGCATACCTTTCCACCTGAAGTACATCGTGTTTGAAAAATGTTTGATCATAGCCATGCATCACCACCTTGTTTATTTTGCACTTGTTCCCTCCTTAGAGTGATCATTGTTCTTCTCTTCATGAGATTCTCTCCAACATCTGTTGATACAATTTCAATATTTTGATCTTCTATCTCAGCCTCAACTAGATTCACTATTGGGAAATCCTCTTGCCTCCTTTCTTGATCTTGATAATGTGGACATTCAAATTCCATAAGATCTTCTTATCCACACCTATAATAAACATAAGATCTACACTAATCTGGGAATGAACTTCTAGCACCACCATAACCTTGTCCTCTCTAAAACCCTCTCCCTCTTTGTTGGTATTATAACCCTTGCCTATTCTCATCTTGACTTTCTACACCACGTGATGATTTACCTCTATTAGTATTATACCCACCTCTGGTGGTATTAAACCCACATTGTCCCCTTATTGGAGTGGATCTACCTCTTCTTATACCAAGAGATGTTCTTCTAAAATTCTATCTATTTTGTTTTTCTTTTGCCTTCAAAGCTAATTGATAAGCCTCCTCTATGCTAAGTATTCTATGCATGCTTAATACATCTTTAATAGTAAATTTTAAACCATTTACTTACCTTGCATCCATCGGCTTTTCTGTTTCATCATGTTCTACTCGTATGGAATGCTTATAAAACTCATCTACATACTCTTGTATAATGTGATCTTTTGCCTCAAATTCTAGAATATTTTGTATAGGGTTTGTGTATAATCCATAGGAATAAATTTCTCCCTCATCTTCTCCTCCATATTTTTCCATGTATTAATCTTTTCCTTACCTTTTATCTATTTCTCTTTCTATATGTGATCCCACCAAATCATTGCATGACCTTTCAATTTCATGGATAAAAATTTTACCTTCTTTTCTTCTGTCATAGTCTTCCACTCAAAGAACTTATTTATGTTATTCATCTAATATATGAACTCCTCTAGTTTTAAACTACCTCCATAATCTGGAACATCAACCTTGATTCTTTCATTTCTTCCTTCTAAAGCCCGAACCATCATCTCTTCCATCGATGGTGGTTGATCTTGTTGTTCTTCTTCTTGTTAAATTTTTTCATCATGATCTGTGTCTTCCTTAGTTCCATCACCACCTTGTTTTGTTCTTTGATTGGTGATAACCTTAGTTAATTGTTATACTTGCTTCTACAACTCTTGTATAGTCTGGTTCATCTAGATAATAATTCTTTGTCCTCTCACCATTTCTTATTCCTCCAAGATTTAAACTCACTCTATTACCAAATAATGAGCCCAAAATTACTATCAATACTAAAATTATAATAGGCCAAGATCTAAAACAATAATTTATAAATGATTCGTATTTCATGAATTGAAATAATTATAAAGCATGCATAAATAAGCCTCAACTTGGAATTATAGTTGACATGCAAAATTTTGCAAAAAACTAAAATCTAAAAATCAACTTCTATTTTTAACAGCTACTATTTTTAGTAAGTTTCACATACAAGGGCATGCAGCTCTAAAAAACTTTTGAAATAATCTAAACACTAAAATTAGGCTATAAGATAAATTTAAACTAAAGTTCATGTCCAGTTATAAAAATATGCAATTTCTAAAAATAAAAAATCCCAAAAATATTATTAAACTATAATTTTGGAACCTCAGTCTTATTTGGCCTCTAAAGTTTTTTTAAAAATATATGTAAGTCAAAAGAGCAGCTTAAGACAATAATGAAATTTTTGAGATGGTCATTTTAACACGTGAAAGATCTCAAATGGTGTTATGGATCAAAAGTTACGGCCTCCGAAAGTTTGGCCTATTTTTTATACATCACAAATGACCGCAAATGGAGCATGTGGTGTGGGATTTCATTATTTCCTGTCATGATTAATCCATTTGAGGCATGGATTTTGGTCTCTCTTTCATTTTTCCATGTAAAATCTATAAAATCATGTATTCTTTTCCTTATTAGTTAGGCTATATTGGGAATAAGTCGAAAATGGGATAATTGGCTTGGTTTGAAGCCTTTGATGGTCCTCCTTGGCATGTTCACCAAGTAAAGTTAGAGTTTGATGGTTTGCATTGGTGTCATGGCCTTTAAAATGTAATGTGTTTTTTGATTTAATGAAGACTATGAGAATATTATGAGAGGAATTCATATTTGTTTGTGTGTTATGAGTATTTGAGAGGATTATATGGATTGATGAATCCATCTATGTGGTTGGAGGCTAGATCAAGTAGTATCAAATCCACATCAATTGGTATCAGAGCCACATCAAAAAATATGTAAGCACTTTAAAGATCCAACACATCCATGGAGAAGAAAGTGAAGATAAAATTTAATGAGGCACTGCATGACCTCATGTCTATTAGAATATGATGCATGAAAGGTTAGTTTTTTTGGATGTGAATAATGTCATGAACTCACAACTCAATAATTTTATATTATCCAAACTTTGAAGGGTGATTAATAGGCGTATTCAACACCACTTGTCTATAATTCACTATATTGAGAGGTCAATCGTATGTAATACATAATGTGCATTTTGAAGTCTAAGAGAAGAAAGAAAGCTAAATGTATAAGTGACAATCCTAAATTTTATGAAGAAGTATTAAAAATGTCACAAGCTATACAAAGAAAATAACAACTTAATAATTGTGGATTAATTCACAAATATTCTTAATTTCATAGTTTTAATTAGTTGCATCTTCTGATCCTTACCATCCATGTGTCTCAATGTTTTAGTCTTGAGCTAACGGTATTACAAAGTAGAAAGTTATATGTTTCATATGCAATTCATTTTCTATGAAATCCATGGATACGTTGGATATTTTAATTCATATTTATGTCTGATCAAGTTGGAATGTTTTATATCTTTACTTCTTATATGGCCATGAGGTGAAATTGTGCATAGTATGTTCTTGCTCAATTTAGAGTCTTCATTCTCTTTTACTTTTATGATTCCACGGAAAATGATACACTGGAAATATTTCATTACTTTTCAATCACGGAGTCATAGGAAACAAAGTTATATTAAAAAATAATAATAAATCATACAAAATAGTTTAATAAAATCTCTGACCTGAAGAAAACACATGGTAATCATCCTGACATCCCTAGGTCATGCAGACATGGATTGTCTAGAATTTTTAATGCATAATTGATGAACTCCTTCTATACATTCAAATTTTAAATCTAATTCATATTTGCATGCATCCATGATTTGACATAAAGTCATTTGGAAACTTGGAGATAATATTTGACCGCATATTTGCGAAACAATAATAAGTTGTCATTTGTATAAGTTTAAGAAGTAAATTTGACAGTCGATCCTGCTTGTGGCGAGCGATTTTCTTTTTAAATTAAGGTTGTTAATTTAATATTGCTCTTCAAAAGTTTACATAATTTGAAAATATGTGACATGATATATGTGTAAAATATTTTTTTTTAGTCATTGATAACTTGCTTAAAATTTTATTTTATATTTAATATAATAGTTTTAAAATTATTTATAAGAATACATAAAATTATATAATATAATTTTAAATATGTGATAATGAAAAATACGTTTTTATAAATCATTATTTATAAAATATGAATTACATCATCTAAATTAATTTAAAATTATTCTTTAAAATTTTGAAAATATATTACATAAATTAATTATATTTTATTATTAGAATGTAAATACAATCATAAATTCATCAAATTTAGTTTTATATATAATAAGAACCACTAAATTAGATAAATGTCGACATTTCTGTCCAAGATTTTTTTTTTTTTTTTTTTTTTTTTTAATATGTGTGGGGCAGAGGCGGCAACTACAAAGTTTATCGTTTATGGCTGGCTGCAAATTTTTCAAGCATGTTTTAAAATTGAAATGCCAGTAATGTCAATCCAATCGAATCCAACGCAAACTGATGATGGCTTCTATGGATCTCATGCACTCCAGTAAATGTCAAGAATAACTCTTCACATAAAAGATACGAATGGACATCCACTACTGTAAATCAATTATTATTTTATTAATATTTGTATATTCGTTTGTTTGAGGTTGTAGACAACTAATTTTTAGTGTAAATTAAATTTTTTATTTTTATTTTTGTGTATTTATATACCTATTGATCATTAGTTTAGATTAGGTTTTTATTGGCATGCGTTTTGTATATTTGGTTAGTGTTAAACACTGTCAACTCTGTGTTTATGTATGTTCTTTCTTGTTTATTTCTTCTTTTTTCTTCTTTTCTTTCTCTTAATTTTATCTCTCCTTTCAATTTTTTTTTTTTTTGTCTTCCACTTTTTTTTCAATACCATAATAATATATTTATGGTTAACTAAGAATATCCACTACATTCTTTCTATTAAAACATACTACATTCATTGTCTGCTTCTTTATATACATCTTTTAACCCTTATTTTGAGTTTATATATTTTGACCACATTAAAATGAAATCTATTTATTACAATTATAAAATCAAATATTTTATTTAGTAGAGAAATACCCTTATACCAAAATTATAAATTAATAATTTAATGAAAAATATATAATATTTATTAATTATTGTATTGATTGAAAATACATTTATATTACACATAACTCTTAACTGAATTAAATTATACTTAAATTTTAAAAAATTAAATAATAAATAAATATAAAATTCCTAATAAGATGATACTTATAAAGTGATAAAACATACTGCCAATTCACCCATCATAAATATTAATTGAGTTACGATCATAAGTTCATAACTCATCTTTACTTGCATTTCCTGCCAATTCACACACCTAGTTTTTTAGCCTAGACGATAGCCTATGAGTAAAGGTTGTAAGATACATGTGCTTTTCATTCAGTTTTCAACCATTTGTGATACCTTTTTAAAAGAAATGCTGCATGTTCTTAAGCTTGAATTTTTTCTCTAAATATTATATACATGTAAGATAATGTGTTTTCTATGTGCAATTATGGCAGAATTTTTTTTTTTAAATGAAAACGTTTTAGGTAAAAAATAACAAAGCATTGTGTAAAACTCAGAATTCGATGAACGTCATATCATGGTGTAGAACTCAGAAATCTTTTATGGCTGCACGTTTTTCAAGCATGTGTTAAAACTGAAGTGCCAGTAATGTCAATCCAATCCAATCCAATCCAACGGAGACTTATGATGGCTTCTATGGATTTTATGCACTCCTGTAAATGTCAAGTATAAGAACAGACATCCACTACTGTAAATTTGTAACAAAACAAAATGTTGAATATTTGTGTGACTAGGAACATTCATGGTCCTCTTCTTTATCTTTTTTTATTCTTATTTATATAGGTTTTTGTCTATCTGTTTGCTTCTATTTTATGTTGGGTGTTAACTTATAGATTAATAGGGTATTAAAAGGTCTGATGGTATAAAACTATGCATGTTTTAGGGTCTACGATGATAGTAATTTAGCCTAAGAATTATACCATTTTAAAGAGGTTTTTAAAAAAATATTAAATTATAATAAAATATTTTAATATTGAAAATTATGAAACATGTGTATCATAAGTAAATTTTAGTAAAAAAATATAGAATTTTTTTATTGATACATGTATATTTTGGAAATTTTAATAATTTCATAGACAGTTTATTGAAAGATTTTTAAAAAAAAGAAAGAATATTATTTGATTGTCATAAATTGACTTAATTGACAAAAAATAACCACTAAAAAAGCCTTAAGAAGAAGCTAAATCTCAAAAAGTAACAACTCATCAACATTGAATTAATATGTGCAAATTGAAAGAAATATAAATCCATCTAGAAAAAATTGGATATTCAAAAATTCAAATTAGATTCATACATTAGAACTTGAAATATAATCTTCAACTGTATTAAAAATATAAATGAATTGAATTATATTCTACGTTAACATTTTCTATTTGTTTCCTATATTAATATGTAACATCTTAATAAACACAAATTTACATTTACATTTTGTAAGCGTACATATAAATTATGTGTCACCCTGATCATCCTATAGTCCCTAAAAATAATATTCATTAACAAAAATAAAAATAAAAATAAAAATTGTTTGAAATA
>JARHVA010006250.1:300000-340000 GCA_037957365.1 Torreya grandis | reverse complement strand
CACATTTCCTAATTATGGGGGGGGGGGGAGGAGATTGGATGGTTTTTAGCATCAAGAGGAAAAGTCTCTACCTAAATGAGATTGAATAAATTAATATGCTACTCCAATCCAAGAAAGAGAATGACCAAGGAAAAAATAGTTCCTCATGAGTTTCATTTAGTACTATTGTTGGTCTATAGCTAGTTTACAGCCTCTCTGCAACCTGTTTGGTGATCCCTGGAAGATGTGTTTCTATTGGACTTTCAATACTTTATCTTCTTATCAACACTAAAATGGAAAGGGCCCTTTCAAATCCCACTTTTACTAATTTAAAAAATTTATATATAACAATATATTAGAAAATAAAATTAAAGTCAAATTAATTTATATAACTAAAAATAACCATATTTTAAAATTAGGATTCTTCATTTTCATTTTTAATTGTAAAGAGGATAGGGATGTGATTTTCATTAATTGGGTTTAGAATTGGAATGAACATTTTCTACATGTTAAGCCATGGTTTACGTCATTTAATACATTGATAGAATCATTCAATGTTTATTTTGCTTGGATAAGGTTACTGCATTTACCATTTCATTTTTGGTTTGAATGTATCTTCAAAGTTATAAACAAATCCTTGGGTGAATTTTTATTAACGGATTCTTCATCAAAGAAACTAGGTAATTTAACCTTTGCCTGAATCTTGGTTAATGTTGATATTTCAACAGATTTTCTATCTCAAATTGATTCTAAAGTTACGGGCATTTTGTGGACACAATCCATCAAATAGGAGGATGTTTCCTTTAGATGTTTTATGTGCTTTGGAGTATGCCATTTAGTTTCATATTACCATTTTACTAATTGAAAACAAAGGAAGACTTACTGAAGGGATGCTTAAAGGAACATTTAATAGTCATAATTTATAGTGACAAAGAGGGTGAGGATGCTGAATCAAATACAAATGCTATTATGCTTGGATAAAACTAAATATCCAATGAATTAGATGAAAATACATCTAAAATAGTGAAGTTCATTGAATAAATGAATCCTTGATTTGAAGGAATGGTTTTAGATTCATTAGCTGCACTTAATATAGGTGTAGTGGCTCAAGCTACTTTAAGGAGCTCTCATCTCTTTAGTTCAATTTAAATTTCCATTCCTATCCATCTAGAGTTTACAGAGGGTGTTGAATGAAGCATTGTTAATAAGAAAAAGAATAAAGGTTTTTTTAAGAAGAGTTTATATCCATTGAACATGACCTTCCTCTCCCATAGAAATTATGTTCTTAAAGGGCATTAATTTATGTTTTTGTGTCCTTTTTCACTATTGATTTGTCATTTATCTATTCCTTTTTATGATAGTTTTTATTTCCCATTGACATAGATATTTTATTTGTATATTTATTGCTAAATCTTTTTTTCAATTATTATGAAATTGGGCCCCTTTCAAAACCTCATTTTTACTCTTAATAAAAAAAAAATTAAGAATCACATCTTACAATTTAATAAATATTGCTTATATTAATGTCAAAACTATTTCATATTTATATATACCTTAAATTAAGTAAACCTCTCTATAAGGAAGAGTGAAAAATTATCTAAAAGTCAAACAATTTTATTTGCTTCCAGTTGATAGCCTATGATTATTATTATTTTTTTTTAAATTCTTTTAAAATTTGTAAGGACACATGTGATGTTTATTTATTTTTCTCCAATTTCAGATTTTATGTGTTAGGTAATCTATGGAGGCTTATTTTATTTTAAATATCATTTTTTTCTCTAAGACTCCAGGAACATGTTCTCATTTACATTTGTATTATTATTTTGTATCGCGAGTTATTTAAAGTCATGCATGTATTGTTTAATTTTTTCTATAAAAAAAACAAAAATCTAATCTTAGATGTGTTTGTGGTGTGTGGAACAGAAACAACACACCCTTTTGAAAATAAATTTATTTATAGTTTCAATAAATCGATGAATTTCTTAAAGAATCTCTAAGAATAAACAATATTATATGAGCTCCACCAATCTATGACCACAAAGTACTAACATATTTTGATGTGTTTTCTTTATATCACAATGTACCTTTAAATGTTATATGTGTGCTTTCTTAATGTGTTGTGAATATATGTGTGACATGTTCATTTATTAATTAGGAAAAGGTGTGGACACAAAGAAATATAAAGTGAAAACAAAATTTTAATGAATCTATAGATTTATTAAAAAAAAAAGGGTATTTGATAACTTAAGATGATTCATTATTTTGTTATTGTCAGTCGACGAGAGAATACCATGACCTTATTTCATATTAAACACAATAAAATTAAAAATTTATAAATAATTTGAGTTTGTTGAGGACACATAACATGTGATTTCACCACATGGCCACAACAAATGTAAAGTTACAATGCAATACACAAACCTAAAAAAATATAAAAATAATTTAAGTATCAAACATGTCCATGAAGTAGAAAGTGAATATCTAAATTGAATGAGGCACTATGTGACCTTGAGTCTATGGAATTATGACACATAGAAGGTTAATCTTTTTCGATGCAGATAATTCCATGAACTCATGACTCAATAATGCTATATTATCCAAACTTTGAAGGTTGATTAATAGGAATATTCAACATCACTTGACTTTAATTCACTATGTTGAGAGGTGAGTCACATATAACACATAATGTGCATTTTGAAGTCCAAGAGAATAGAAAAGGTTAAATTTATAAGTAGTGATCATAAATTATATGAGTAACCAATAAAATTATCATAGGTTATACAAACAAAATAACAACTTAATAATGTGCATTAAGTTGTAAATATTTTGAATATCATAGTTTCAATTAAGTACATTTTTTTATCCTTACCATCCATCTGTCTCAATCTTGTAGTCTCGAGTTAGTCCTATACCTACTAATTTTAGTCCTGTACCCATTTGTTTATTTTTTGAATATTAGTTTAAATCATATTTTTGTTGTTATGTATTTATATATTTAATTAGTTTTCAACAAATTATATGGTCTTAGTAGTGTCAGGATAAAATTATATGGTTCTCATCATCCATAAAATTATCTTTATCCACTTCTTTCACCTTACCATCTAGACATGTTTCCCATAGTTAAAATCTTCCACTGGTCTTTAGATTTGTAAGAAATCAAAATTTTGTCTTATAACCCCTTTTTTACATATTTTAATTATTATAAAATAATCCTTAATACGATTAGTTATTATTTATTTTTGTTATACTATGGTAAATCTAGTTATAACTAAATTGTAGATTATTTGTCAAGAACATGTATTACATCTTCATGTAAAAAAAAATTCCCATTATCTATGCACTCTTACCTTCCCTAGGGTTAGATTATGCTTCCATTATGATAAATCTAATTTTTATAGGGTTTATTTCATTACTTTATAGTCCTTAATCTTAATCCTTGTGTACTACATCAAAATCTTAATTTGTTGTGCTTATGATTTGATCATTAGAAAATCTTCACTATTATCTTGTTCTCTCTTCCTAGAACTAGATATTATTTATTCATAGCACTAAAATTATTTAGGGTTATGTCATACCATGTTAGTTTTCATTGCCCTTAATCACTCTTTCTTTTTTTCCTTCCTAAGGTATTTCTTAGTCACACATATCATTAGCCTTAGTGCTTCAATTCACTATAAATATTATGTATCTATATGTATTTTAAAATTTATTATGGATAAGAATTTTCCTCAATGTGATTCAAATATGGCATTCTATTTAAGTTTGCTATTTACATGGCATATTCCTAGCTTGTATGCATTATTTGTTGAGTATGATGGCAATGAAGCCACTTAGTTGTTAATACTAGAATTATTTTATTTGGTGTTTTATTATCTTAGGAGATCTTTTTAGTTAATTTATATCATAAATCAATTGTTTGGTAAATTTAGGATACTTATCAAGAACATCTTAAAAAATATCAGTTAGAGTCTAGTTCACTGAATGTTTACTAAACTGAGTTTAAATTTATTCTAGTCAGGTTTGTATTTTTAGACATTCTTTTCTTTAATATGCATGTGGTTTTGCATGTTTTCTTAATTGATTAAGATGCTTCTAACATAATATCTATAAATTATAAATGAGTTAAAATTGTTATCTTAGAATCTATTTTTAGGATTTAATTTTTAGTTTAGTAAATTTTTAAGCAAACATATTAATTTAACATTAAATTGTCATGTAAGTTTCTTGTAATTGGCTAGTTTTAACCTTTATTATTAATAAATGATTATACACAATTGGGGTACAATAATTTATTTTATAAGTTTATATTGAATATTGTTATCTCTGATTTTTTATTATAGGTATTCACAAAGGAAAAGTAACAAGCATATGCTTTTTATTTTGTATTTTTTCTATAAAATTTTTTGTCAATAAACTCACTTATAATAGTTCTATATTAACAACTAGTAATTATGAAATAAAATCTAATTTTCACACCATTCATACATTAAAAACCTTCATTTTGTATTAGAGCATCATTCAATAAATTTTCAAAAGGGTTTTAGACATTATCAAAATAATCAATAGCTTCAGTGAATTTTTTTTCCATAAATATTCGTGTTTCTATAGGTGATAATTATAAATGTTGGAGGGATTAGGTAAAGATAATTATTGTATAGAAATGATTTTTGGAGAACATTCCTCATAGGTACACACCACTTCAAGATTGAAACACCTTAACATAAGATCTAAAAAGAATAAAAAAGGATGAAGAAAAGGTGGATGGTCAAGTTTTATTCTATCTTTAGATTTCCATAGACCTAAGAATTTATTCGAATAGTTTCAGGTTGTAAAAAGTCTCATGATGCACATAATACATCATAAAATTCATATAGAGAATATACTAAGGTAATAGAAATAAAAATATAAACTCTTAAACTGAATTTTAATAATTTGAGAATGTCAAATAATCAAGGAGTTGGAGAATATTACATAAGAGCAAATGATTTAGTGCATAGTTTATAGAGAAACTATACAAGATAGTGTTATAGTAAGAAGTTTTTTTAGATATTGAAGTCAATTATGGTTGGATTTATGATCATTTTTGAAGAGTATCATAACATTAACTCCATAAATGTTAATATTTGGTTGGTTCTCTTTTGTACCATGAGGATACTATGAGACTATACATATGATAACAAGAATAAGCACTTGAAAGTAATGAAAAAGTTTCAAAGACCAAAGAGAAAAATAAAAAATAGAGTCATGGGAATTTATAAAAAACTCAAATTTAAATGGAAAAGTTAAAGATAAATTCATAGTTAATAACAAGACATACTTTACTTTTCATTACTCCAAAAAACTAGGACACGTGATAAAGGATTGCAAGATGTCTCAGATTATTATCTCATTTGTAATGTGGGAATACATGAAGAAAATAATTTTTCATTTCTTGATATAGGTTACTCGAATAACATGACAAGTCAAAAAGTTAGTTTCATCAAGTTAAATGATCTCTTCAAAATTGAAGTGAAATATAGAGGTCAAATGTCCATCCAAATTGAAGTAAATGGCAACATGCAAATCACCACAAGTCAAGATAAAGGTGGGATTAAGAAATTTTATTTTTATCCAAATATAAGTCATAATACTATTAGTGTTAGTATATTAGTAGTAAAAGGTTTAAAACTACATTTTGAAGTTGGTGTTTGTTCTATTTTTTATAAGAGATTTAGAAATAAATTGATTGGAAAATCCTATATGGCAAAGAACATGATGTTTCATTTAAGGTTCAGTATGATGAAGGGAGGTACTTATTTCTCCACCATTGAGGATGTTAACATACTTTGGCATTTAATATATTTTCATATATGTTTAAAGATCTTACATATTATTAACACAAAAGGTATGGTAAGAGATCTTCTCAATCTAGATTTCAAAAAATATAATTCATGTAACTCCTGTATTGTTGTGAAAAAACATAAAGAGTATTTACCTACCAACAAATGAAGAGAAAACATAGCTATTAAGTTGGTTAATTTATAATTATGTGTGCCACTATCTTACAAAAGTATTGATAATAATTTATATTTCATTTCCTTCATAGATGATGCTTCAAGTTTTTTATAGGTTTAATTATTGAAAGAAAAGATTGGAGCTTTTATATCTTTTAAAAATTACAATGATTTGGCTAAAAAAGAATATGTAAATTCCATCAAGTACCTAATAATGTATAGATGATGTGAATTTTTTCTAACAAATTTAATGAGTTTTGTGCTTCATATGGAATCAAAATGTAGCTAATAGTTCCTTACACACCAAAGCATAATAAATATTTTAAAGGAAAGAATAGATTCATCCTGGAGTTAGAAGGGACTATGTTGGATATTAAACACTTGCAAAGGTGTTTTCTGGATAAATCAGTAAAAAAAAATAATATACATCATTAATAATATTCCTAATAGATATTTAAAGAGACGACACCTTATAAAGCTTGGTATGGTAGACACCCAGTTGTTGTTCATCTAAATATATTTGGTTGTTTATATTTTGTACATGTTCAAATTAAGAGGATAAATAAATTAGATCGAGAGAGTTCTCATATTTTCACAAGTTATATTGATGAAATAAAATCATACAATATTTTTAATCATGTTATTAAATTCATAATTATTTCTAAGGTTTATAATTTCCTTGAAAATGAGGTGTATGATGATTCTAATAATGTAGGTACAAACGACATAGGTGAAGTATGGTAACCTATTTAATCTTATTTTTAGGGCTTAAAAAGCCCTATACATGTTTCTAGCTCAACATGAAACATAATGAGCTCTTTAAAAGAGATGATTCATCCATCTACATCAGCTCCAAGAAAGAACAAATGATTATTAAATCCACATCCATCGAATCAAATGTTAGACCAAAATTATGAGAGGAAGATCAAAAATATTAAAAATTAATAATTTAATTTTTTGTATGATGGTTATGAATAAAATACTCTATTTGCATTGGCATTTATGACTAATGAACAAGAAGTTATACATAAGCTAGTCAAAAGAAAGAATACGTTAATGTTATGAAATTCAATATGTATTATATCAAGAGGAATGATACATATAATTTATTTCAACATAAATTAAATAAATATTTCATAGTAACCAAGTGGGTCTAAAATACCAATGTCAAGAGTGATTGAACATTTGACACATTTAAATCTAGTCTTATTGCAAATTGATTTGAACAAATATATGGGGTTGATGGTGAGAAATGTTATACACTTGTGTCACATCAACATAATATACTAATAATGTTTGTTTTAACTAATAATAAATAATTGAAAATCCCTCAAGTGGATGTCAATATTTCATTTTTAAATTGCGTCATTAAAAAATAAGTATATGTGGGGTAACCACAATGTTTTGAGGTGAAGAGTAAAGAATTTTGGGTATATAAGTTTAATAAAGATATTTATGGGTTGGATGAATCTCCAAGATATTGGTACTTAATAATTGATATATTTATATTCTATAAATGATATTTATTTAGTCAAAATAAACTAACTCTTCATATAAAATTATAGGGCTCGAACATTTTATATATTTGTCTCTATGTAGATTATTTGATATCTACAGGTACCCCTATGGATATGTCGAATAGTTTAAAGGAAGCTATTAAATAATAATTTGAGATGAATTATATTATAATTATTAATTAATTTATTGGAATGGAAGTCCATTAATAAAAAGAGGAAGTATTCATTTCTCAAGCTAAGTATGCTTGAGACATGCTAAAGAAGTAAAATCTTCAAGATTTGAAGCCCACAAACGTTGTAATTGAAAGTGGAGAAAATATAATGAGAGATTATGTAATTAATTTAGTTGAGGAAATTAAATTTAGAAGTATCGTCGGATGTTTGATTTATCTCACTATGATATGACCTAATATCAATTTTGTGATTTCACTAGTTTCTATATCTATGGACAAATTATCACTCAAAAATTTGCAATTAGTGAATTTAATTTTTACATATGTAAGAGGTAATCATATTCATGGTATTAATTTTAGAGAGATAAATAAATTATGTCTAATTAGACACATGGATTTGAATTTGGAAGGATATCTTTATGATAGTTTTGATGTGAGCTTTATGTATACCGAAGGTTCTTACATAGATGTTCGTAATGTTTTAGGATCAATGAAAGATTCAATCCAATTAACGAGTTGTGGAGATCAATGTTTTAAATAACCATGTGGTAGAATATTAATGATTGGAATGGTTAATTATATTCAACGGTTTATGTATGATAGATCTCTATCTCTTGATTTAAATTCTACTTGAGGTAGATGGGTGGGTCTAAGCTAAGGTGAACAAGTAAAAAAGGATTAAATAAGGATAACGATAAGAAATAAAATAAAGGTTCATATGGTCCTAATAGAGATTAAAACCTTCCAATACAACTTAATTTACTAGTCCAATCATGTGAAATAATTGAATATATGGTGTGGATTAGTTGAAATTATAGAACACAAACAAACACAATAAAGAGTATGAGGGAATAATTGTAGCATGATTCAATTAATATAATTAGAGATGTTCTTATTACTATATTGCTATGCATATCTAATGTTGCCAACAACTTGTAAGTTTTATACATAAAAAACTAATTGAAAAGACTAATAAAATGATAGATATTATCTTAGTATATAACATACATTTACCCTACTACATATTTATCAACTTAATGGAAATTATCCAATGAAACAATTAAAATTGAAAGGGAAAGCACATTCACACAAACATACATATTAGTTGTAAATTTTTCATTTGCATTAATTAAAAAAATTCTCCTCAAGTTACAATGGATACCAGACATGCCTATATAGTGTTGGGATGGGATCAAATCATCCCCGAAGCTTGTATAAATTTGTCAAATATAAAATAAGACCATCTCTTAATCTAATCATGTAATATCTACATGTTTTACAATGTATGTAAATAAGTGTCTTATTTTTGATATTCTAATTGGATAAAAATACAAAAATAACTCAGATAAAAAATAACTCCAGTAGTAATTTACTAAGTATAGGGGACACATCTAGTTCAAATTACATTAGAACAGGAGTGAACTATAATAAACAAAATGGTAGACTAGAGATACTAGAAGCAATGGATGTTGGCATAGATAATCCATGCATAGTTGCAGCTTATGAAGTTATTATAGGAACTACTACATTTATAAATAGAGTTGGTCCTATCTGAGAATGAAAAGGAATGGTAATATAAGTTATACTCGCCATCATCAGTATTGTTGGAGTATATATTGTTGTATATCAATGGAAAGGAGACATGATCATCGAAATTCAAGCATTTAAAAATGAATCTCATGACTAAGTGATTGATTATCCACGTTGCTTTATTTTTTCATACAAACTATAAAATTAATTAATTATATTTAAATTTAATGATAGGAAGCTTGAATAAAATTGGAATCTTGTCCATTAATTTTCAGTGTAAAATCATTGCTCTCAAAGAGGTACTTCAAACTTCTACTTATGTAACCTTATACATGGACAAAATAATTATATGAATTAATTGATCAATATTCCCAAAAATCATGCTCTCAACCTCTTCTTTGAAGCTATTGACATCAGTCCTCAACAAGCTATAAAAAATGTTTTGGTGACTACTTATCGTAATGGCATATATATGCCATTAAAGTGCACATCTCGTAAAGTTTAGACAAGTATTTTTTATTGGATTTTTAGTTTTTCAACAAGATCTTACATATGCTTGTGTCATTCTATAAGATGATTTATTTTATTAGTCATAATTCTAAGCCAAAGCAATATCTAAATTTTTTAGCAAATTGAAGCGGTGATACTTCTTTTGCCTTGTTTTTTTTAAAATAAAATTTAACATAACATGTAATCTCTTTACATTTTCATAAAAAATTACCATATTATTCCATTGTGATTGTGATACTCTTTTAGATAGCCATATGAATCATTATATGTCATAGTGGCTTTTTTTATATCTATGTAAATTATCTACTATATCCTTTAGAGGATTTATTCAGCCTTGTGCCTCTAGTTTTTTGTTTATTTGTTGGACATCATGAAACATATTTTTAAAAAATTCTCCATTATCATATAACATGAATATGGGGTTTTCCTAAATTTCATCATCATCCCTCGGTCTACTTTTCTTCTTCTTTGTCAATGAGAAGATTTCTTTTTATGTAAAAATCTCTATGGGTTTATGACCAATCGTAATAGCACTTTGCCTCTCACTTTTAAGTTTGTTTGATGTTTCATAAAACTATATAATCCTCAATGATCACTAAATATTACATACTTGACTACTTTGATTGCATTTTTAATATTCATGCATGAGCTACTAGCAAGTCTTGGGGATCAGTTTGAGAGGTAGTGGGTAAAGTGATATGTGGTGGAGGCATGAGAGTGGACGAAGATGGAAAATTATCAAGGTGGAACAATGATGTAAGGACATGGAGGAATATAATTGGGATGTGTAGGTAATGAATAAGAATATGGAATCAGCAACCTATCCTTGGAGATATTTATCTCAAGGGGTATCCTATTGACATATTTAGTGATGTTGAGAGACTATTGGACTAAGACAATTTTTGAATCTATCAAGAGAGTTTTATGTAATTGATCCACCCAATTGGTTGATTATATGATCTTTTAAGGGTTATCTGGAAAAAAATGTTTGTGATATAAGATACTCACAATTTGGACTAGTGAATACAATGCATAGGTTATGTGAGGGAAGAGTTAGATGTGTAATAGAAATTGGGGTTAGAGTCTTCATGAATTGATCAATGGAAGTATATAGGAAAAAAATAAAATCAATGATAGGGGAAATTTAATCCAACGAATCAATAGTTGTAGATTGTACAATAACAATTTAATCCTAAGGAGTTATAGTAGTTAGAAAATTATTATAGAAATAGGGGAAATATTGACCTATGTCAAACCTTGTAGATAACACGTTGATGTTATTATAGGTGGGACCACTAAAGTAGTGGATATACCCTACATAATACCAATTTTAATTTTTACTTGTCCTAATTCCTTACCTTATCATAGTTTAATGTATTGAGTGTGGGAATGAGTGAAACTTGCAATCCTAAAAGTTATATACAAGGGCCCATTATAAAATATGTATGATGGTGGTCTTACCTCTATGTTTCCTCCATAACTTATCTTGAAATATCCCTCTTTTTCTTATTCATATGAAAGTTCTTATGTATCCTTTTGTTGTGTGCTAACATGGGTTCTTTTAGGATTGTTTTCCTTTAAATGGTCATGAATTTCCCTAGGCACATACCTAAATGAATAAGATTTAAATATACTAATGTGCTAACATTTTACACTAGAGAAAATTCTCATGTGCTCACTACAAGCACGTATCTTGGGACCAGTTCTCATTATTTTTATGGTGTGAGGGTGTGTTTGTCCAAATTAATTGATAAGGGTGATCAAACATGTACCTATTAACATACTCATTCTTCAATATATATCTAACTTATCTCACTTGATCATTAGTCAATGATCAAAAAGAAAATGATAACACCAATGCCATAGATAACTAAACAACAATATTATGTCAAAAAAAACTTATTTCATCATATTCTAAGTGATATAAAATAATACAATTATTCAACATTATAATGTTAATCAATTCATATAAACGCATCAATAACATCCAAATCAACAACAACATTACAAAGTACATAATGGGGGTATTTATACTTGGTTTTCCCCTTACATTATGTTTCAATGGACCTAGGCCTTTATGCCCATATATTAGTTTTCCATGTTGGATCCCTGTCATCAAGCACCTATATTCTCATGATTTGGTGATAGATTCACACTTGACATAGTCTTTTCTTCTATCCCTGTGAACTGCTTCATAACCATCTCCACTTTTCATGCACTCCCTAAGTCTTATTATAAGTTATGATTCCTTTATTATTGATTTTTCCATTTAACATGCATATTTACTCCACAAGAATGGTTCCTTCCATGCCATATACTCCCATGTAATGGTGTCCTACATCATGTCTCTCCATGCTAATTATTCCCAAAAGGTACTTAACCAAAATTAGAGGCCCAACATCACCCATACTAAGCTAATTGTTTGCCTTGACTATGCATTATTCTCAAGTTCCTCTAAAACATAGGTCTCATCTACTCAATTTTCTTTTTAGTTCCCTCCCAATGATTTTATGCATTCTATAACTTGTAATGAACCAAATTTACTATTAAGACCATAAAAATTATAATAGCCAATATCTAAAATAATAACTCAAAATTGATTTGTATTGATTACCCTGAATAATTAAAATATCATGCATAAATAAGCCTCAACTCAGAATTAGAGATGACATGCAAAAATTTTGAAAAAAAAACTAAAATCTAAAAAAAATTCTACTTTTAGCAGTTGTTATTATTTATAAGTCTTGCATGAAAGCATGTGCATCTATAAAAATCTCCCAAAATATTCTAAAAATTAAAATTAGACTATAGGATGACTGAAGTTCAATTTCAATAATAAAACTATTCAATTTCTAAAAATAGAAAAAAGCTTAGAAAAACATCATTAAACTATAATTTTAGACCCTCAGATGCTCTCGTTTGGCCTCTAGAAATTTTCAAAAAATGGCTCTAAGTAGGAGTGGGTTAGGGAAGCAATGAAATTTTTATGATGGTCATTTTGGCATGTAAAAGAGCTGAAATAGAGCTATGAACCAACATTTACGGCCTCTAAAAGTTGGCCTATTTTTCCTACATCATTCTCCTTTGGTTAAAAATAACTCAACTCATATGAGTTGCCTTGATTATACTATTGCCTTTTTTCTTTGTCAATATTATTTAACTCCCATTATATAATCCAAGTGTTGTCTTCTTGCTACAATCCTTCCCACTAGATGAAATACCTATTATAATTCTCTTATCTTGTGCTCATTGTCCTCAAATCCAAAACCTACACTATATTTTCCTTCTTCTTCTTTCAAACCTATTATTGCCAATTTAATTTTTCACCTTCATCACCTTTACCATTTTCTCTATGGAATTCATATAATTATGAAACATTAAAACTAGATAGATATGGACATTCTATGGCAAAATCACCTCATAAACATTTTCATTTATTTTCTTCATAATTCTGCATGGACCAATTTTATTGTACTTTAACTTCTTATACATGCCTTTTCAAAAAAAATCTTTCCTCAAGTTAACCATTACCAACTATCCTTATTCAAATACCTTGGGTCTTTTTCTAACATCTGTTGATGCTTTATAATTCTCATTACTTTCCTACAACTTTCTTTTCACTTCTTCTTGTAACAGTTGCATATGCTTTGCAAATGCTTCTACATCATCACTAATTTGATCTACAATTAGCAATTGTACCGAATCTAAAATACCCATCGTATTTCTTTCATAAACAATTTGAAATGGTGATTTTCCTACTGATATTTTCATTAAAATATTATATACAAACTCAAATTCTGGTAAATCCATGTTTGATTGCTTGGGCTTCTTTCCCACGATGCATCTCAACAAATTTCTCAAGCTCCTATTCACAAATTTTGTCTATCCATCTATTTTTGGATGATATGCACTACTTAATTGTAACTTAATACCCATATTTTTCATCAAAATCCTTCTAAAATGACTTATAAATTTTATGTCCCTATTTGAATTAATGGATTTTAAAACACCATGCAATCTCATAATATCAGTAAAAAATAACTATGCAACTCTAGTGGTACCATTGGTTTTATTACATGCAATGAAATGAACCATTTTAGAAACTTTATCTACAACAATAAGAATTGAATCATTACCTCTTTATGTGTTTGGTAATCCCAACACAAAATCTATACTCAAATCTATCCATGGTCCTCTTAGAACTGGTAATGGCATGTATAGTCTAGTATTTTGTGTATGTCCTTTAGCCACCTGACATATCTTGTACCTAGAAACATACCTTGTCCTTGCATGTCTTTGGCCAAAAATACTTTTCATCCACCAAAGCTATTGTCTCCATCTTACCAAAATGTCTAGCTAAACCTCCACTATGTAATTATTTTATTATATTATCTCATAGAGACTCAATTGGATTGCATAATTATTTCCCTTTGAAGAGATAACCTTCTTGTATAAGATACTCACAATGAATAGTATCTATCCTACCTATTAATAGATTCCTCTACTATTCAACTACCTTTCCAAAATATGGATCAATATCATATAATTCATTAATAGCTTCAAATACAACTAATTCACTCAACATAGTAGTTAACAATGTTGCTCTCCTACTTAATGTAGTAGATACCTAATTCTATTTTCTTGATTTATGTTTCAGCACAAAATTATACCCCTGTAAGAAAGATACCCACTTTACATGCCTACTATTCAAATTCTTTTTTGTATTCACATAATTCAAATCCTCATGATCTATTAATAATATAAACTCCTTAAGCACCAAGTAATTCCTCAAATGTATTAATGCTTTTACAATTGCATAAAGTTCAACATCATAGGTAAAATACTTTGTTCTTACCTCATTTAATTTCTCACTGAAATATGTTATTATCTTTCCTTTTTGACTCAACAGGGTGCCAATTCCTACAAATGAATCTTCATATTCAACCTCAAACACTTTGTTAAAATATGTTAATGCTAAAATTGATCTTTCGATAGTCTTCTTAAAAAATTCAAAGCTTTCTGTGGCTGCTCTAGTCCATGTAAATTCCTTCCCTCTCATGCAATCTATTATTGGTGCCACAATACTACTAAGTTTTTTAATAAATTTTATGTAAAGAGTTGCTAAACCATGGAAACTTCTTACCTCAATTGATATTTGGAATAGGCCACTCAACAATTGCCTTTATATTTTCTTCATCCATTCTCACACCATATATTGAAGCTACAAATCCCAATAGTAACAAATTATTCTACATACTGCACTTCCTCAGATTTTGCATACTTCTCCTTTATTAAAAACTCCAGTGCCATTCTCAAATGTTTTAAGTGTTCTTATTTAGTCTTACTAAATATCAAAATATCATCAAAATAAACAACCATAGAATTACCAATATATTCTCATAGCATGGTATTCATCATCTTCATAAATGTGATAAGTACATTAGATAATTTGAAGGGAGTCACCATCCACTCATGTAAGCCATCCCTAGTCTTTAATGTAGTTTTCCACTCATCTCCTTCATGAATTCAAATTTTATAATAATCACTCCTTAATTCAATATTGGTAAAATATTTTTCTCCTGCAAACACATCCATCATATCATCTAAACGAGGTATAGAAAATCTATAGTTGATTGTAATTTTATTAATTATTTTACTATCCAAACACATTATCTATTCTCCATCTTTATTTGGAGTTAGCAACATTGGTGTTGCACATGGATTCATACTCTCCCTTATCAGCTTCTTTCTTAACAATTCAATAACCTATTTATTTAATTTTACATGTTCTATTGGACTCATCCTATAAGCTACTTGATTGGATAGAGCTAATCCTAGAATCAAATAAATGTGATGTTAAATATCTCTCTTGTTGAAAATATTATCATTGATGTCAAATTATCATTTAACGTCTAAAGGTGTTTTTAATGTTTATATCTTGGCTTAAAGTGTGTTAATATTAATTAAATATTAACAAATATATTTTTGGTTGCATAAAGGCTCAAAGGGGCCCATGAGGAAGTCAAACAGTCATCACTAAAGGTAAAATAAGAAAAGGATGCATTTCTCGATGAAGGGTCACCTTGAGGAATCTGAAGAGTCATGACTAAAGACAAAAGAGGGAAAAGACGCATTTTCCCATGAAGAGTCACCTTGATGAATTCAAAGAGTCATCAGGTAAAGACAAATAAATAATTCAAAGGGTCATTCAAGGGTGAATGACAAAGGTCATTTGGAAAACTATAAAAGGATGCTTAGGAAGCCATTTATATATATGAAAGCAAATGATTTTATCTAGCTAAGAAGAGTAGAGGAAAGCAGAGAAAAGAGAAGAGATATAGTAGTGTGCTAACATTTGTTGAAAAAGCAACATTGAGAGATAGTTGGTGTTTTATACACAAGAGGGGTTAGTGCTCCTATGGGTGGGTGCTCACGAATCATTGTTATGTTGGTGCTCATCAAAGGCGATAGTGCTATTGCAAGTTGGTTCTTGTAAACTTTGTAACTTGAGTTAGTTCTCATTTATATACTTGAGATTGTTCTCCATGGTCTTTCCACTTTGGGTTTCCATGTAAAATCTGGTCTCTCTCTCTCTCTCTCTCTCTCTCTCTCTCTCTCTCTCTCACACACACACACACACACACACACACACACACACACACACACACACACACACACACACACACACACACACACACACACACACACACATACGGTGCATGTTAGTGCTTTTAGTTTTATTGCATATCTTGAATGTATGATCAAGTGGTTAAAACAATAGGAATTTTATTAAGTAAAATATATACCCCATTATTAACAATTGATATCAGAGTAGATTCCTTCAAAAAGAGTTAAATAGTTTGAAGGTAGATCGAGGAAAGTACAATGGCCAAGCAGCTAAAGAAGGAGAATAAAAAGTTAAAGGTTGAGACTCTTAAGGAACAGGTTTGTAGCTTAGATTCTAAGTTTGCTATATAACAAAATGAAGATAAGATGTTTATTTAGGATCTTAAGAATCAACTAGAAGTTATAAATTCAAGTTTTAAATCAAGAGAAGAAGAGTGTAATTAGTTGAAGGTTGAGTTAGGTTCTTTAAAGGATAATCATGAGAAGATTGTAATCAAGGTTGAGAAAGATCATGAAATATTATTCCAAACAATAAAGGATGCAAGTTTTAAAGGCAAATTGAAGAAACCAATTAGGCAGCCTAATGCTTTCAGATTTTCAAATTCTTTTGATGGCCATTATTTTTATTGTCATCATGTTGGTCATAGGGTAAGAGACTATGTGAGGAGAAGTAATTAGTTAAAGGGTGATCTCAGTAACATTCAAGAAAAAGGTATGAGAAATGGTTTTTACTTTTGTTATCATAAAGTTAGACATATTGCTAAATTATGTCCAAATAGAGTAAAGAGATCTTCAAGGTATGTCAAAGGATACATATCCCCTAGAAGGTATGAGAAGAGAAAAATTCAAGATTAGAGACCTAAGATAGTAAAGGTTGACTAGGTTGAGTTTAAGAGTGAGAATAAATTACTTGCTACACTAGATAAAGAATCAGATAGGAAGGACTATGAAGAACCTATTGTTACATTTGAGTATGAGCCTTGTCAAGATATGACAGTTACAAGAGTTGAGAAGATTAACAACATCATGAATGTTGAGGTTAGTAAGTCAAATAAGTTAGACATGCTTAAATAGATTCTAAGAGAAAGACACAAGAAGATCAAGGAAGTAACAAAGGAGATGTGAGAATCTCCTGAGATTTTGTTCCAGGACCCTTTGTGTGGGCTGCCTCTTCTAGGCTTCAAGGAGACACTTTTAATAAAAATTGAAGCTTGGTGGATAATATTGGGTCTTGGCTATCTTTCATGATAAGAAGGTGAGTTGATAAAATAGTTTTTATACTAGTTGAGGGGGAGCTAAGTATAAGCTCTAGGACAAACTCTTTACCATTCATGTCAAATGGGAGAAGTAAAGGAACAAGTTTAGGAAATAGGATGCTACAATAAGGGGGAGTTTTTAAGAACACTTACAACACTTTGATGATATTTTGATATTCAATAAGACTAAATAATAACACTTACAACACTTGAGAATGGTAATGGATTTATTAAGAAAGGATAATTCATATGCAAATTTGAAGACGTGCAGGTTTATGCAAAATAGTTTGGTATTTTGGGATTTGTAGTTTCAACAAATGGTGTGAAACTGGATGAAGAAGAGATAAAATAAATTGTTGAGTGGCCTATTCTAAGAAGCATTATAGAGGTAAGAAGTTTCCACAATTTAACAACTTTTTATAGATTTTTTTTTAAAATTTAGTAGTATTGTGGTACCAACAATAGATTTCATGAGAGGAAAATAATTTGCATGGACTAGAGAATCCATAGAAAGTTTTGAAATTTTGAAGAAGAAGATTACATAAAAACAAATTTTAGCATTACCAATTTTTAACAAAGTATTTGAGGATGATTACGATGCTTCATTTGTGGGAATTTGTGATGTGATAATTCAAGAAGGGAAGTCAATAGCATATTTCGATGAAAAATTGAATGAGGTAAGAACAAAGTATTCTACCTATGATGTTGAAATTTATGTAATTGTACAATCATTAAGACATTGGAAGAATTACATGTTTCCTAAGGAGTTTATACTCTTTACAGATCATGAGGATTTGAAGTATGTAAATACACAAAAGAAGTTAAATAGTAGGCATGCAAAGTGGGTTTCTTTCTTGTAGGGGTATACTTTTATGTTGAAACATAAATCAAGAAAATAGAATCAAGTAGATGATGCATTGAGTAGGGGAGTAGCATTATTAAGTACTATGGTAAGTGAAGTAGTTGTATTTGAATTTATTAAATAATTATATGATATTGATCCATATTTTAGCAAGGTAGTTGTGAAGTACAAGAATCTATTTACAGGTGGTAAAAATATTATTCATGGTGAATATCTTATGAAAAAAGGTTCTCTTCAAATGTAAATAATTGTGCATTCCAGTTGGGTTTCTATGAGATAATATAATAAGAGAATTACATAGTGGTGGTTTAGTTAGACATTTTGGTAAGACGAAGAAAATAGATTTGGTGGAGTAAAAGTATATTTGGCCAAAGATGAGGAGAGATGTGGAAAGGTATTTTTTAGGGTACAAAATATGTCAAGTGGCTAAAGTACATGCACAAAATATTAGAATTTACATGACATTACCAGTTCCAAGAGGGCCATGACTAGATTTAAGTATGGATTTTGTGTTGGGATTGCCAAACACACATAGAGGTAATGATTCAATTTTTGTTGTTGTAGACTAATTTTCTAAAATGGTTCGTTTCATTTCATGTAAGAAAACTAATTATTCTACTAGGGTTGCAAAATTATTTTTTATGGATGTTGTGAGATTACATGGTGTTCCAAAAACTATTACTTCAGATAGGGACATGAAATTTCTAAGTCATTTTTGGAGGAATTTGTGGAAGAATATGGTTACTAAACTACAATTAAATAGTGCATATCACCCACAAATAGATTGATGGATAAAAGTTTTGAATAAGAGCTTAAAATTTTTATTTAGATGCATAGTGGGAGAGAGACAAAGCACTGGGACTTGGCTTTACCACACGCTGAGTTTGCATATAATAGTTTAGTGAATAGATCAATAGGAACATCACCATTTCAAAAAATTTATGGAATAAATCCTATGGGTATTTTTGATTTGGTACAATTGTCAGTTGTAGATCAAATTAGTGATGATGCAGAAGTGTTTGTAGAGCATATGCAATAGTTTCAAGAAAGAGTAAGAAGAAAGTTGAAGGAAAGTAATGATAAATATAAATCATCAACAAAAGTTAGAAGAAGATCAAAGCTATTTGAAGGAGAGTTAATAATGGTTTACTTGAGGAAATAAATATTTCCAAAAGGCACATACAACAAGTTGAAGTAAAAAAAAAAAATCAAACCATGCAGAATTATGAAGAAAATCAATGATAATGCATATAAGGTGAGTTTAACATAGAATTTTGATATATCTCTAGTATTTAATGTTTTAAATTTATATGAATTCTATGAAGAGTATGACAAAGATGACAAAGATCAAGTAAATTTGGAGCATCAAGTTCCAATGAAGAAGAAAGAAAACATAGTGCAGGTTTTGGATATAAAGACAGTGAACACAAAACAAGGGAATTATAATAGGTATTTGGTGCAGTGGGAAGGATTGAAACAATAAGACAACACTTCGATTATAGAATGGGAGATAAATAATATTGACATAAAAAAATGGCATCAATATAGTCAGGCCAACTTGCAAGAGTTGAGTTGTTTTCAACCAGAGGAGAGCAATGTAGAAAAAATAGGCCAAATTTAAGATGCCATAACTTTTGACCCGTAGATCCACTTGAGCTCTTCCACATACCAAAATGACCATATCTCAAAGGTTTTTTTCTCTTAGGCAATTATAATGGCCTATAAATGTTTTTAATATTTTTTAGAGGTCGTACGTGATCATCTGAGGGTTTAAAATTATGATTTAATGATTTTTTGGGGTTTTTTCTATTTTTAGATATTGTATACTTTTAGAACCAAACATTAAATTCAGTTGAATTTCATCCCATAGTCTAATTATAGTGTTTAGGATATTTTGGGATTTTTAAAAATATGTGTTTTTTTAATTTAGATTTTAGCTTTTTTAAATTTTGAATCTAAACTCTAATTTCTAATTCAAGGCTTATTTAAGGATGGTTTGGGTTTGTAATTATTTCAATCAATTAATATGAATCAATTTTGAGTATTGTTCCAAGATATTGACCTGTTGGTAATTCTCTTTTTTTTTGTTAGTTTTTAGTTTCATTATCTCTTCAGGATCTACATACTTGGATTACAAACAACTGGCAACTACATATATATGGGAAAATTACCATTTGCCCCTATTCAAAAGGTATTTTCATTTTTATTTTTGAATCTAAAACTAAAAAGATTTTATTTTAAAGTGTTTAAGGAATTGGGAGAAATATTGGGTAGTATACAAACCATGGAATTCTATTTTAAAACCTCATACTAAAGTATTTAATGAAAGGCATGTTTGGATCTGCTTGTCTAACCTTACCCTATAGTTTTAGAATGCAGAGGTTTTTAGTATTATTGGTAATGTTGTTGGAATGTTTTGGTGTCCTAGTTCCTTGACTACTGAACAAGGGCATTCCACCTATGCCATATTAATTATCTATGTTGATCTCTCTGAATAACTTCCATCTCAAGTGGAGTTGGTGGTGAGGAAAAAAACTTGGGTATAACCGATAGACTATGAGGGTCTCCCTTTTATATGCCATGAATGTTTCCTTATAGGACATCTACTATATGATTTCCCTAGCTTGAAACATAAAAGAGGAAATAATTGGTGGGTAGATGGAAAGTTAAAACATTTGACAGTAGAAGGAAGTATAGATTCTAGGGAAGATAAATTAGAAATGATTCTACAAACTCTGGTTGAGATTTTGGTCAAGGATGGAAAGTCTATAGTCATGTATCTTGATGGAAAAGGAACACCAAATGTAGAATCACATAAGAAGGAGCATGTGTTAGCTTTTGAAACTCATATAGAGAAAAGTTTCGAAACCATAAAAGTCTTTAGCACTCCTTCAAGGGAAGGATTAATAAAATTTCTTATAAACAAAAGTTCAGAGGTAGCTTTGGAGTTCTCCATTCCCATACTGCTAAATTCAAATGATGGGAATGGGTGGAAGATAGTGAAAGGGAAGAAAGAAAGAGGTAAAAATGAAATGGTTTCATCAAATATGTCTCTTAGATATCAATCAAAAAATTGAGAAAGAAAGACTCTCTTCTTTCTATGGGTGTTATAGTAGTTATTGTATGATTTGGCTTGATGGCCACCATTATTTTGTTATATTGTCATGATCATGGGTAAGTTCCTTAAAACCCCCATATTGGTTGTTCTTGGGATGCTTTTGGACTATATGGAGCCCTTAGTATGCCTTGATATTTTTTCCCTATTTTTCTTGGTTTTTGGGCATTGTGTTGTCCTCTCTTGTTTGGATTGTCTTCTAAGGTATTGGGTCCTTAGTTCAAAACACGTCAAATTTAACCTTAATAAAAAAATAGATTTTAAAATTAGGATTCTTTATTGTCACTTTTTATCATAAAGAGGATAGCGATGTGATTTTGAGAAATTAGGTCTAGAGTTGGAATGAACATTTGTTACTTGTCAAGCCGTGGTTTACATCATTTAATACTTTGATAGAATCATTCAATGTTCAATATATTTGGTTAATGTTACCTCATTTACCATTTCATTTTCATTATGAATGTATCTTCAATTTTATAGGTGACTCCTTATGTGAATTTTTATTAATGGATTCTTCATTGAAGAAACTAGGTCATTTAACCTTTTATTCAATCTTGGTTAATGCTGATATTTGTTATTGTTAGGTAATAAGAGACTAATATATGCATCTTTCATTTTAGATATAATAAAGGTGAAAATTTAATTAAAAAAATAGTTCATTGAGGAACATGATACATGATTGTACTATGTGGCCATGATAAATGAAAAGTTAGAAGGAACTCAAATCTAAGAAAATATAAAATAAATTTAATGATCCAACACATCCATAGAGTATAAATTGAAGATCAAAATTAAGTGAGGCACTTTGTGACCTGAGTCTATGGGATTATGACAAATTGAAGGTTAGGGTTTTTGGATGTGAATAATTGCATGAACTCATAACTCAATAATGATATATTATCCAAACATTGAAGGGTGATGAATAGGTGTATTAAACACCACTCGCCTTTAATTTACTATGTACATATGTGAATCATATGTAACATATAATGTGCATTTTCAAGTTTGAGAGAGCAAAGAAAGCAAACTTTATAGGAGATAATCCTAAATTTGATGAAGAAGTATTAAAATTGTCACAAATTGTACATATAAAATAACAACTTAATAATTGTGGATTAATTCACAAATATTTTGAATATCATAGTTTTAATTAGTTGCATCTTCTGATCCTTACCATTCTTGTGTCTCAATCGTGTAGTCTTAAGCTAATGGCATCATGAAGTAGAAAGTTATATGTTTTATAGGCAATTCATTTTGTATGGAATTCATGGATACAATGGATATTTTAATTCATGTTTATGTCTACTAAAGTTGAAATGTTTTAAATATTTACTTCTTATGTGGCCATTGGGTGAAATCCTGCATCGTATGTCCTTACTCAGATTTGAGTCTTCATTCTCTTTTACCTTTATGATTCCACATAAATTGATACATTGGAAATATTTCATTACTTTGCAATCATGGAGTCATAGAACACAGAGTTATATTAAAAAATAATAATAAATCACACAAAATAGTTTAATAAAATATGTGACTTAAAAAAATGCATGGTAATCATCCTAACATCCCTAGGTGATGGAAACATGGATTATCAGGAATTTTTAGTGCAAAAATGATGAACTCCTTTGATAAATTAATAATTTATATCCACTTCATAATTAAATGCATCCATGGATTTCACATAAATCCATTTTCAAACTTGGAGATACTCTTTGACCACATAATTATGAAAAAATAATAAGTTGTCATGTGGATCACTTTGAGTGAATAAGGTAAAGCTTAAAGAGAATGAAAGCTTGGAAACCATCAAGGTCACACTACACATATTTTATCATGTTAGCTTGACACATGTTAAAATGGAAGGCATCTAGACTTGAGTATATATGAGGGAAAATTTAATATCTAATACATCTACAAAATTTATAAAGAAGACATGGGCTCTAAAGAAAAAATGATGCAGATGCCAAAGAAAAAGATTTAAAAAGTTTAATAAATTTTTTTGCTTTAAAAATATATATTTAAAAGTTGAGAGACACTTCATTTATTTTTCAAGCATGTGTGATGTCTTTTTCCATGAAATGATGCATGTTTTCAAGGATTTACATTTCCATAAAATATTAAATAAATGAAGAATATTCCGTGTAAGACAGGAAAAATATATTTCCTATATGAAATCATGGGAGAACTTTATTTTGAAAATGAAAACATTTTATTTCCAAAAAAATTGTAAATGTGAATATGGAAAAAATAGCAAGACCATCAGACACATAATAATATTCTTTTTGTTGGGTATGTGAATTTGACACATAATAATATTATTTTGGCTTTTGACGATATTCTTTTCAAATTAAGGTTATTAAGTTAATATTTCTCGTCAAATGTTTACATAATTTGTAGTAAATGAAGAAAATATGTGACATTAATTATATATATATATATATATATATATATATATATATATATAAAATATATTCTTCTTTGTTTTTGATCTCTCTTTTTTACTTTTTTCCTCCCTTCATTTTTTATATTGTTTTTGGGTTACTCTTTTAATTTAATGAAAGAGTATATAATATTTACTAATTATTATATTGATTGGAAAGATAATTACATTATACATAGACCTTAAGTGAACTAAATGATACTTGAGTTTTGTTTGACAAAATTTCAAATTCCTAATGAGATAATACATATAGGGTGATAAAACATGACCCTAATTCATCCATAAAAAATATTAAATGAGTCAACTTATATTGGTGAACTTTTTTCCCACTACCAATGGACAAAACAACTACATTATAGATATCCTTAAATTTGCTAACAACATATCTCATTTTTCAACATAACAATATATTTCTTTAAAAAATCACACATTTTAATTTTACTTTTTTTAAATAATAATATATTTTAACTTTCATGATTGATTTCAAATTTTTTGATTAATCAAATTTTAACTTAATAGTATATAGTAAGGGGTATCCAATGAGCGAACTTTGCACCTAATTTAGTCTACTTTTAATAATAATTCAATTTACCTATGATAAAATAGTAACTTTTTAATTTTTTTTAAAAATAATATATTTTAGTTTTTTGATTATATATATATATATATATATATATATATATATATATATATATATATATATATTATATTTTAATTTTTTATATATATAATTTTTAGATTTAATATCAATGACTAAAAGGGATGCAATAAACCAAATCTATCCAAAATGAAACAAAGTTCATAAAATAATAATATATCAAAATTACTTTTTAAGAATATATTTATTATGTCAAGATCTCAGGATTAGAAATTTGTTTTGTGTGTTTTTGAAAATTTTGAGATTTTTAGATGCCTCAACAAAATTTAAAAAATATTAGAGTCCTAAACTATAAATGCACAAACGATCATATCTAGTCATTTACATGAGATGTTTCTCAGTGCCTAAAATATAGAGAGCTAATCTTTCTTGGTGGATTGGTTAATAAGGGACTTATGAATGTGAGGGTTGACACCTCCACCAGCAATTTAACCCTTCATCAAATTATTAATATCTTCACCTCCACTTATGGCAATTTACATATGTTTCATCTTTACATCTTTACATGCATTTCCTGCCAATTCACCCATCTAGTATTTTTAGCCTAGAAAATAGCCTATGAGTAAAAGTCATAAGATACACATGCTCTTCATTTAGTTTTCAACCATTTGGGATGCCTTTTTTCAAGAATGGGTTGTATTTTTTCAATAAAATACTGTAAAATGTAGAATATTCTATGTAAGAAAGGAAAGATATGTTTTCTATGCTTAATTATGGTAGAAATTTATTTTGAAAATGAAAAGGTTTTAGTAAACAGGGGCACGTAGAACCAAGTCCCTATGGGAAGGGTTGTGTTAGCTCTAAATTTGTAAACTACATTTTTAAGTAATGTGGAAATATCCAAGGAATAAAAGCCAAATAAATGAGCCAGGAGCTAATAAGATCCTCATTCAAATAGTTACATGACTGGATTGCAAGCAAACAGTAGTTCCAAAACTTAACCCAATTTTTTTAACTCATACCTACAATCATGTTAAGTCATAATTACATATTATTTATACTATTATTTTAATAACAAAAATAAATATTCAAATATTGGACTTACCAAATGACAATAATCTATTTTTTTAGTTATAATGATTACACAATGACATTAGATAGTTGTAACCTAAATAACTTTGAAAGGCTAGACACAACTAAAGAGATCACTAAATTACAATAGTTCTTAGAAACTTACACTTTTTAGAAACTAGACCAAGTAATATCCATGGCTATTGAATAATATTAGGTACAAGTTACAACTATCTACGTCTACTATTACATTAGACACAACAAACAAAACTAAATGGATGAATACAGGAACCATGTATGTTTGTTACACTATTAGACACAACTATTAATAGATACATACATAATATTTATAGTAATCACTTTATTATTTAAGATTCATCAATCTATGATGACTGGTAAGTAGTAAATCAAGGAACTAAAGTACAAAATCCTAAATTTTCAACATAAATCATTGGTCAAGAGTGTATTCACAAGTATTTTAGAATTAACTCAAATTCAAATCCTTGAATGGATATTCTACCAAAATGAAATGATTAGAATAATAGAACACTACAGGGTTGACCCCAAAAAACTGAGGTGGTACCCCAGCCTAACATTATAGACTAATCAATATCTATGGGAAAAGAATAAGATTCTAAGGACACCATTAGAATAAACATGCAGAGATGTGACATCACTAGCTATTTTTGAATGAAATTAGTTATTAAATTTGAATGAATGAATCATAGAATATAAGTGAATAACCTGTGCTCAGAATCTATATGTAGTGTCCATTGTAGAAATCTGTAGAAACAATCAATGTAACAAATCCATGTACCCTATCATTGAGAAACTATGTGCATGTTCCTTAAGTGATGAATATAGTAGTAATCAAATCTCAACAAAACATGTCCTATAATAATACATTTGTTTCTAAGGACATACAAAATTTGAAGACATGCCTAAGATACAGTTCAAGAAGGCATCCATATAATCTGCTAAAGAATTATAGCCAAAAATGCCATGTAATAGCTAAGACTCAATTTAAAAAAACTACCATAGATTCTTGCATGAATTCAAAAAATGGTCTTACAAGTGCCTTGGAAATGAGAATAATAGTTTAAATATACTTTCCTTGAATGATAGTTTCTTAATAGTTAAAATGGTGTATTGACAATTAAGATTAAGTTGGTAGGTAAGACAAAGGTTGTTTGACCATGTATAATAATTGTATAAATATACATAATTTTACTTCATGTAGGAAATGTATGAGCAAAAAAAAATTATATCCAAATTTTTTTGGAGGATGCAAAAGATGAGAAATAGATGAAAATAGAAGTTGTGTTCAACTTAGTTCCTTTGCTTTTAAATCATCTATATGTTCAGCTCTTTTTAGACATGATTTCCACCATAATCTATAATTTAATATTTTTTGTCTCTTATGTTTAAATAAACAAGTCAAAACATCCTTCAAGAAATTTCTTTATGCAACATTCTATCAACTTATATTTGTAAGATCAAAAACATGATAAATGAAACATTTATGTTAACCTTGATTCATGTAGTAAAAGATAAAACTAAGTACGTCTACAATAGAAAATCCCTTTGTCCAATTGATTAGTATGCCTGAGGAAATAAATAAATACTTCATTGGAAAGGAAAAATTAAAACCAAGATCCGTTTGGCTTCCCAAAAAAGGCTAGAAAATAACACCTTCACTCTTCACAAAGGCCTCTAGTTCCTTCACAATGTAATCAAAAAGATCCTTCACAAAATTGATTATTCAATAATTTTAAATGGCTTACTAAAATGTAAAGTTATCCAAAATATAAAATTGTGAATTTAGCTGAATTAGGAAGATAAAATTTGTAGGATGCTTAGGAAATGAATCCTGATAAGTTGTTATGCATATTTACAGACATTATAAATTAGGATATTTTACAGTATGTTCCCATGGCCCAAAATTATTAATCTATTTTAGCAGTTAAATAATTATAAATATCATAAATTATGTGCGAAAAAGTGTTTCCCTAGGTAATAAATCAATCAATGACTACTCATCAATTTTCTTGTTCTAGTTGGCTTTCAGTTTACTTTCACATACTGTATTTTTTTGCAAAGCTTTTATTATTATAGAATAATTTGAATTTTATACACTTCATTATGTTAGACTTCATTTATAATTATAAAATAGTTTCATTTCCTTTAAACATCCCTTCTTTCACATGTGATGTGTTGACACCATCAGTGTCAACATGTTTGGTGTTATCTAAAGGCTCAACCCATCAATCAAAATGTGGGAAAAAAATGTTGAAATCTTAAACTTGTGTAATCCATCCTTTGGTATTATGACATCATAAATAAATTTATTTTATAGAAGTATACCAATATTTTAATCCCGGAATAAAGAAAACATGAAAAATAAAACTAAAAATCTCCCAAAAAAGGAAGGCAAATTATTACCTTAATCATTCCAACCATTAGATGATCGGGAACAAGAATCTCTATAAATTAATGTTTCATGATTCTTCCTTATTTTCCCCCAAGTTGAATTTAGCATACTTTGATGTTTGTCCCACCTAAGTCCAGTTCTAATACACTCCTCCCTCATCCCTACAAAAAATCATGGAAAGAAAGAAAGTTATATAAATAGAGAGAACATAGTTAATTCTATGAATCACCATAATACACCCATCCCTCATCCCTCTTGTTCTATTTTGTGATGTTTTAATATCCATGTTTACCTGATTTATAGACCAAATGATGTCTATCATAATGTGAAAATGTACTTTGTTTTCATCACAATTCCATTGTAGCACCATTTCCAGATTGTTTAAGAGATAGATATTTTTGTTGAATTCCTTGTATTTACAGGGTTTGATATTCTTTGACCAATTATAATGAAACTCTACATTATTATTTTCATAGATGTGGGTAGCAATCAATTCTAAGTAATCAAAATCAAATCACAAATCTATTCCTAACTATGCATTGCCTATTTTTGACAAGAAAAATAAGGGCCTAGAAGGCTCAAGTTCCTGTAAGCTACATCTGAATTTCCATAGAACTCATTGTGTATAAGAGCTATAAAGCATGAACTCATTACATGTATATGCTTTAGCTAGTTATTGGGTACTAGTGTGGAAAATCATAATTAGGTTGGAAAATAAGGTGATTTAAAAAATAGACTAAATAACTTGTGATAAAATATATTTATAGGCATTACCATCATTAGCCACCTTGCACATAGATGAATTCACAAAAACATAACAAACCCTAAATAATTAGGCAGTCATATCATGTGGGCCACACAAATAAGATGAATATCCCTTGCTATTTTTTAATAGAATAAACTATTTGGAGGAATCCCAAATCCATGACATGAACACAATTTAGGGTTTGTTTTAGTCTTTAAAATTACCATTTGATGCAGAAATCAGTCACCATTCAAGTAAGAAGGCAAATCTAGGGTGCATGTCGACCCATATTTGAGATTCTCGACATTTGATGCAAGAGAAATCTGCATTTCATTTTTTGAGTGTGTCATTTATTATTTTTATTATAGCTAAGTGTGTTCTTCTACAAAAACCATGGTTCGGTCATCAAGGGTTGCTACTCAACAGAAGGGGGAAAATGTTCATTTCGATGTTCCTCTTTCCTCTCCACATCCAAGTGCTTTTGCTGCTATTGTTATTTCTCTATCTGCTTTAAGTGGACCTGTTATTGGTATAAATAAATCCCTGACAAGAATACAAGTTAATCAAGATAGAAAACACCCTTTGAAAATATAAAACCAAAACACCAATACCTAGGAAAAGGGTGGCACAAATTGCTATTGTACATGTTTATTTTTCAAGTCTAAATATAAGAGTATCTACTACTACATTAAGGACCATTTTTTGGGCTTAAAGAGAGGGATTAATGAATTCCAAACATTAGTATGATCCAAACCAAGATCATGGCTAAAGAGGAGGATGAGGAAGGAGAGCACAAAGGCAAATAAATCCCACTGTGTGATCTACACTTTTATTTTTCCATGGCTTACAACAAATAATTTTTGGTCTATTTTATACCATAAACTATGGGCTAAGGAGATAATTAATGATAACTCAAAGGATTAAATTTGAATCAGTCTCCATGTCTATGTGGAATTATGCAGGCATTAAAAACCATCCAAACTATCCATTATTGATACTACCCTATTCTACACTTAGGCCTCGATAGAAGTAAAAATATTTCATAACATCTAATATTTTTTTACCAATCATAACTTCTCAAATAATATATATTATTAATTTTGTTAAAGAACAAATGATCTTTTTTGCCAAAGCTTAGACATATTTTTTTTACGCATAAATTGATGAAATTTTATTGGATAGAGAAGCAAGTATTAATAGCAAGTTAATGTAAAATAAAGAAAATAGTCCCTCCCTTTGGGACTAAAATAACAAATCTGAGTGTAAAACTCATAATTCTGATAAACATCATATCACAATGTAAAAGTAAAAAAAAATTCTATGGAAATACATTTTTTAGCATGTGTTGAAATTGAAAAGCCAGTAATGTTAATCCAATCCAACAGAGACTCATGATCACTTCTATGGATTTCATGCACTCTTGTAAATGTCAAGGATATGAACAAACATCCACTACTGTAAATATGTAATGAAATAAATGATGCAGAAAAAATTGGCCAACCATTTAGAGGCTATAACTTTTGACCCATAGCTTCATTTGAACTCTTACACATGCCAAAATGACCATCTCAAAAATTTTGTTGCTATTTTATGTTGTTCTTATTTCTTAGGGTTTTTTTTGATATTTTTTAGAGGCTATACATGATCATCTAAAGGTCCAAAATTGTAATTCAACTCTTTGGGGTGATTTTTCTAGTTTTAGAAATTATATATTTCTAGGACTGGATGTTAACTTCATTTGAATTTTGTCTCATAGGATAATTGTACAATTTAAAATATTTTGAGATTTTTTTTATAGTTGCACGTGATTTTATGCAAAACTTACTATAAATAGCAACAACTAAAAATATATGTTTTTTTCTATATTTTAGTTTTTTTAAATTTTTACAAGTCAACTCTAAATTATGAGTGGAAGATTATTTAAGCATGGTTTGGGTTTGTAATTATTTCAAGTCATTCAATATGAATCAATACAAATTATCATTCAGAATCTTGGCCTATTGGTAATTTTATTTGTCATGATAGTTTAGGAATTCATTGTTTAATATCATAGAAAGTTTGAATCTTAGAGGAGTAAAACATGGTGCGAGGATGAGGAGGTATTGTACAGATGAACTAGAATATACAAAACTACAGAGGCAAGTGAAACAATTAACTGAGGTTATAGTTAATCAAAAGAGAAGACAAGGTGGTGATGAGGAAGACACATATCGTGATGAAGAAACTCCACAAGAAGAAGAACAATAAGAACATCTACCATCAATGGAAAATAGGATAATTCAAGATTTAGAAGGAATAAATAAAGGAATTAAGGTTGATATTCCAGATTATAGAGGTAGTTTAAAACTAGAGGGTTTGATAGATTGGATGAAAACCATGGAGAAATTCTTGATTAGAAGACTATGAGAGAAGACAAGAAAGTAAATTTTGCATGCATGAAGTTGAAAGTTCATGCAATGATTTTGTGGGATCACATGCAGAAGGAGAGACAAAAAAAGGTAAAGAGATGATTAATTCATGGAAAAATATGGAGAAGAAGCTGAGGAATAAATTTTATCTTGTGGATTATGTAGAAACCTTATACAAAAAAAATTAGAATTTAAGGCAAAATATCACAGTATACAGATGAATTTTGTAAGCTTTCCATACGAGTGGAACATGATGAAATAGAATATTATATGGATTTAAGGTATGTAAATGGTCCAAAAAAAATTATTTAAGATGAATTAAGCATGAATATAATACTTTTCATGGAGGAGGCTTATGAATCAGCTTTGAAGGCAAAAAAAACAAAATAGATAGAATTTTAGAAGAACATCTCTTACTCCAAGAAGAGGTGGATCCCTCTAAATAAGGGATGATGTTTGTTTAATACAACAATATTTGGGTTTAATATAAATTAAGGTGAATCATCACATGGTGTAAAAAGGAAAGATGACAATAGATAAGGGTTTCAATACCAACAAAGAGGAATAGGGCTTCATAGAGGAAGAGGTTAGGGTCGTCCTAGAGGGTGGTTTTTGAATAAACATAGATATTATGTTTGTTATAGATGTGGAGAAAAATATCACATAGCATGTGAGTGTTCACACTATCAAGATCAAGAAAGGAGGCAAGAAGATTTCCCAAGAGTGACTCTAATTGAGACTGAGATACAGGAGAAACATATTGAATTTGCACCATAGATGTTCGAGAGAATCTCATGATGAGAAGAACCATGATCTCTCCAAATAAGGAACAAGTGTAGAATTAAAAAAAGGAGTTGATTCATAGGTAAGATCAAATATTTTGTGAACAAGATGTACTTTGGGTGGAAAGCTATGCAAAGCAATTATACATGGTGGTAGTTGTGAAAACATGGTTTCTAAAGAAATGATAGAGAAACTAAATCTACAATGTGAAATGCATCCTAATCCTTATCATATTCTATGGTTTAATAAAGGGAATGAAGTTACAGTAGATAAAAGGTGCTTAATCAAGTTTTCTATAGAAATAAAATATAATGATGAAATATGGTGTGATGTTATTCTGATGGATGCATGCCATGTGTTATTGGGAAGACTATGACAATTTGATAGGAAATTAATTCATGATGGATCAAATAACATGTACACTACTTGGAAAAGTGGTACAAAGGTAGTTTTGTTACCTCTTAAAGAGGAAGAGAAGACAGAAAACATGCTTTCTACTAAAAAATTTATCTAAGATATGAAGGTGGTAGGTTATTTTTTTGTATTAATAGCAAAGAATAAAGAGATAGAAATGATGCAAATAGTAGCAAAAGAAGAAAGAGTGTTGAAAGAATATTTAGATGTTATTCCTAATGAGTTACTATATGGTTTACCACTTAAGAGAGATATTCAGTATCATATTTATTTCATTCTAGGTTTATCTCTACCAAATCAAGTAACTTATAGGATGAGTCCAACAAAACATGTAAAATTAAAAAAATAAGTTACTAAATTGCTAAGAAAGAAGGTGATAAGGGAGAGTATGAGTCCATGTGCAACACCCGGATTGGTAGCTCCAAATAAATATGGAGGATGGAGAATGTGTGTAGATAGTAGAGCAATTAATAAAATTATAATCAAGTATAAGTTCCATATACCTCACTTAGATGATATGATGGATGTGTGTACATGAGTAAAATATTTTACAAAGATTGATCTAATGATTGGTTATTATCATATTCAAATTCATGAAGGAGATGAGTGGAAAACTATATTCAAGACTAAGGATGGCTTATATGAGTGGATGGTGATGTTATTCGAATTATCTAATGCACCTAGCACATTTATGAGGGTGATGAATACAGTGCTATAAGAATATATTATTAAGTTTGTGGTTATTTATTTTGATGATATTTTTATATTAAGTAAGACTAAATAAGAACACTTACAACATTGTAGAATGGTACCAAATTTGTTAAGAAAGGAGAATTTGTATGGAAATTTGAAGAAGTGCAGGATTATGTAGAATAATTTGGTATTTTTAGGATTTGTAGTTTTAGCAGATGGTGTGAGAATGGATGAAGAAAAGATAAAGATAATTTTTGAGTGCCATATTCCAAAAAGCATTACACAGGTAAGAAGTTTCCATGGTTTAACAACTTTTTATAGAAAATTTATTAAAAAATTTAGTAATGTTGTGGCACCCATAAAAGATTGCATAAGAGGGAAGGAATTTACATGGACTATAGTAGCCACTGAAATCTTTGAAATTTTAGGGAAGAAGATTATAGAAAGACCAATTTTAGCATTATCAAGTTTTAACAAAGTATTTATGGTTGATTGTGATGCTTCATTTTTGGGGATTGGTGTTGTGTTGAATTTAGAAAGAAAGCTAATAGCATATTTTAGTGAGAAATTGAGTGAGGTAAAAACAAAGTATTGTACTTACAATGTTGAAATTTATGCAATTGTATAAGAATTAAGACATTAAAGGTGCTATCTGGTGCCTAATGAGTTTATACTATTTACATATCATGAGGATTTGAAGTATGTAAATACATAAAAAAGAAATTGAATAGTAGACATGCAAAGTGGTTTTCTTTATTGTAGGGATATAATTTTGTACTGAAGAATAAATCAAGAAAATAGAATCAGGTAGCTCATGCATTGAGTAGGAATGTAGTGTTATTAACTAATATGGTGAGTGAAGTAGTTAGATTTGAAGCTATCAAATAATTATATGATATTGATTCATATTTTAGCAAGGTAGTTGAATAGTGTTATAATCCATTAATAGGTGGGGTATATACTATTCATGATTAATATCTTATGCATGAAGGTTATCTCTTCAAAGGGAAACAATTACACATTCCAGTTGGGTCTCTACGAGAGGATATAATAAGAGAATTACATAGTGGTGGTTTGGCTAGACATTTTGGTAAGACGAAGACAATAGCTTTGGTGGAGGAAATGTATTTTTGGCCAAAGATGATATATTTGACAAGGTGTCTTTCAAGGTGAATAATATGTTAGGTGGCTAAAAAAATCCACAAAATACTTGATTATACATGCCATTACAAGTTCCAAGAGGACCATGGATAGATTTGAGTATAGATTTTTTGTTAGGATTGCCACACATGTAAAGAGGTAATGATTAAATTTTTGTTTTTGTAGATATATTTTCTAAAATGGTTCATTTCATTGCATGTAATAAAATAAATGATGCCACTACATTTGTAGAATTATTTTGTAAGCATATTGTGAGATTGCATGGTGTTCCCAAAACTATTACTTCAAATAGAACTACAAAATTTTGAAGTCATTTTTGGAGGACTTTATGTAAGAATATGAGTACTAGGCTACAATTCAGTAATGCATATCACCCAAAAATATATGGATAGACATAATTCATGAATATGAGCTTGCGAAATTTGTTAAGATGCATAGTGGGAGAGAAGCCCAAGCAATGAGACTTGGATTTACCACAAGCTGAGTTTGCATATAATAGTTTAGTGAATAGATTAAAAATAAATTCACCATTTGAAATATTTATGGGAGAAATCCTATGGGTATTTTAGATTTAGTAAAATTTCCAATTTCAAATGAAATCAGTGATGATGCAAAAGCATTTACAAAGCATATGAAATAGTTGTAAGGAGTAAGAAGAAATTTGTAGGAGAGTAATGATAAATATAAAGTAGCAGTAGATGTCAAAATAATATCCAAGGTATTTGAATAAGGAGAGTTGGTAATGTTTTACTTAATGAAATAAATATTTTCAAAAGGCAAGTACAACAAGTTAAAGTACAATAAAATCAGACCATGTAGAATTGTGAAGAAAATCAATAATAATGATTATGAGGAGTTTACCATAAAAAAATAAAATATCTATAGTATTTAATGTTTTATATTTATATGAATTCTATGGAAAATATGGTGAAGATGATGAAGATGATGAATTAAATTGGGAGCAGCAGGTTCCAAAGAAGAAAAAAAATAGCGTAGGTTTTGGATATGAACAAAGTGAATACAAGGAAAGCGAATTATAATAAGTATTTGGTGTAGTGGGATGGATTTTAGAAATATGACAACACTTAGATTAGAAAATGGGAATTGAATAAGATTGAAAAAGAAAAATAGAAGTAGTAAAATCAGGGTAACTCACAGGAGCTGAGTTGTTTTCAACCAAAGGAGAATGATGCAGAAAAAATAGGCCAACCTTATGGAGGTCATAACTTTTGACATGTAGCTCTATTTGAGATTTTTCCTACACCAAAATTGCCTCTCAAAAATTTCATTGCTGTCATATGTTTTTTTACCTACTTAGGGTTATTTTTGATATTTTTTGGGAGGCCATACTTGATCATCTAAGGGTTTGAAATTGTGATTTAATTATTTTTTTAGGATTTTTTTATTTTTATAAACTATATATTTTTAGGACCAGATGTTAATTTCAGTTTGATTTCATCCCATAGGCTAATTTTAAAATTTAGAATATTTCCAAATATTTTTAGAGCTATGCACACTTGCATGAGAAAATTATTATAGATAACAGTTGCTAAAAATATATATTATTTAGATTTTAGTTTTTCAAATTTTTGTATGGCAACTCTAAATTCTGAGTTGAGGATTATTTAAGTATGGTTTGGGTTCATAATTATTTCAAGTCATTCAATATCAATCAATACAAGTTATTGTTCAGAATCTTGGCCTATTGGTAATTTTATTTATCTCGATAGTTTTCAAGTTCATTAATAAAATGCTGAATATTTGTGTGAGGAACATACAACATTCATGGTCCTCTTATTTTTCTCTTTTGACTCTTATTTTGAATTCATATATGTTTTTATCTCTTTCTCTTAGCTCGTATTTTATGTCCAGTGTTAACTTACACATCTATAGGGTATTAAAAGCTCTAGTGGTATAAAACTAAGTTTCAGGGTTTGTGATGATAGCAATTTAGCTTAATAAATAGAACATCTTAAAGAGGTTTTTGATTAAAATGAATATAAAAATAAACAACATTAAATATCGTTAAATTAAGTTGAGGAAGGTCATATTAAGCTACTTAAAATTGCCATTAAGATTGCATATCTAGTAGTCTTCTTATTTCTTGAGGAAGGAGTTTTTAATAATATTGTTAATATTTTGAATCACCAAAACATCTCAACTATCTTTTTATTGGTAAAAAAACATATAAAATCTATAAAATTAGTTAAGGACCTAGTTTAACCTTGGTTAAGCAATAGGATTTGTAAAATAGAGTGCTCATGTGGCATTCTTTACATTGGGGAAACAGGTTGATCCTTCTAGACAAGGAGTAGGGAGCATTATGTTGACAATAGAATTGAAAAGATAGAAAAATAATCCCTTAATAAACACTCCCAAAATGCCAAACATTCCATTTACATTGATATGGTGAAGGTTCTTATTGTAGAGGACCACTATCAAAAATGCAATTTAGAGAAGTTGTAAAATAGATGAAATACCCAAAATTTAAATAACAGTAAATGATTAAAGGTTAAACAAGCATGAAAACCCTTAATTAATAAAAATAAAATACACCAAAGCATAATTTTATTAACTCAATAATCTTACATTTTCTTATTTATCTCAACTCTTAAAATGATTAACTTATAGATATTATAATAAACTATTAAATTAAAAACAAAAAAAGAAATAAATATACAAATAAAATGATAAATATAAATTCAATCATATTCTTAAGATTAGATAAATTTATATAGACTTTTTCCCATCCACATAAGTATTCTTTTTGGATAAGAATCAAAACTTTCATGTCATTTAGTTAAATGTATCAACCACCTTAGCAGCTACTTTGAATGTTGTTCATCCTCTAATGACTACACGACAATGGTGAAGTAAAATTAATATCAAGTTAGCTATTTAAAAATTTTGGATTCATGGATTTATTTTTATAATGAGGTTAATTATTCATGTCTCTTTTTAATGATGAATCATGGGTGGTGATTTGAAATGGGTCGGATTACAAGTCATCACAAAGTTTCATCTAAAAATTTACTACTGACTCTTATGAATTGTGAAAACATCAAAGCTCATATCCTATGGGGATCACAATTATGGAGTAAGAGAACATACTGCTAATTCACCCATCTAATTTTTATAAATTTATTAATATATTATGATTTGAATAAGATTTTAAGAAGAAGATCAATTTCTCAAAGATCTGTACAATACTTAAAACAATGAATAATATTTTTTAACCCTAAGAATATAAGAATAAAGTAATTAAAATTATTTCATAGGATATTACAGTTTCCAAGAACAAACTGTATGGTCTGTATAGTGTTAGGATATGACTATATGATTCTCACCATATGGCCTAAACATATTTCACACTCTTAACATCCTTTGACAGCCTAAAATATTTGTAAAATTTCAAATTATGTTTTTGAATTCATACTTATATTTTAATTATTATAGAATATTCATTTATGTAATTATGTTTTATTTATTTTATTAGGATAAATTTAGTTATACTTAACTTTCACATTGTTTATAGGGTACATGTATTATATGATCTTGTAAAAATAATTTCCCATTACCCGTGCAATCTTACCACCCCTAAGGCTAGATTATGTTTCTATTATGGTAGATTTGATTCTTCTAAGATTTTTTTTTATTAGCTAGAAGTCCTTAATCCTAATCCTTGTGTGTTAGTTTAAAACCTTAGTTTCTTGTGATTATGATTTGAACCTTAAAATATATTCACTATTGTGGTTTTTTTTCTTCTAAATCTTATTTTGTTCATAACAATGAATTTATTTATGGTTGTGTTATACCATGTTAGCTTTCATTACCTTTAATAGCTTTGTTTCTTTTTATTTCTTAGGATCTTTCTTTCTTACACATATAATTTGCCTTAGTGTTTCATTCTATTCTTAATTTTGAGTATTTACATATATCTTAGAATTTCTTATAAATTTATTGTTTTCTTAATTTAATTCAATTATGGCATGCTGTTTAATTTTGTTTTTGATATTAATAATCTAATTTAAAGGGTCAGAACCAAAGTACAAAAGCACAGGGGTAGCGAACTAGGCCAAAGGCCACAAAATACCCAAACACAACAAACAAACTACAGACTAACAACCAAACTTAGAAACCAACACCCAAACACTAGAAAAATAGAATAAATAGTCAAACATATCTTCCCAATCTTCCATGAGGAAGGTAATAATTTACTCTTTAGTGACAGCCTTTCCTTTTATGACCATATATTCACCTAAATTAGATTTTAAGATAGATAGGGTTGTAGTAGATCTATGAACAACTTTAATGCTTAAAGTGGTTTAAACTTTCATTTTGTTCTAGAGAACATGAAGACACTTCTTGACCTCTTCCAGCTCCTTTCTAGTTTAAGAAAAACTATCTCATATTTTAACATTGATGGCTTCTTCAGTAGGATCATCCATGTATTTCATAAGCTCCTTATCAGAGTCATAAAAAGAGGTTTTTAACTCCTCAAAGAAACTAGAGCCCTCCCTTTCTCCCCGATGAACAAGGATAGAATTAATCTTTAATATTTCAACGCCTTCCTCAAGGTTTGAAGCTGAGGAGTAGTGAATAATTTTCATAATAAGTGTCTTACGTCTAGCCAATATGCTTTATCTTTTGATGCCTTGCCTTTTACCAGTGTTTTCCTTGTTCTCAAAACCTGGTTTTAAATGGACATTCTCTTCCCTTTGCTCCCAGTGATATGATTGTTCCTTTTTCACATTCAATTTTCCTTTCTTCCCTTCCCTAGAAGTGTTTTTAGATTTTTTTAAGCCCACCTTTTTAGGCAAAGATTGATCCTTAATGTCACCCTTCCTCTTTTTCCCAGCTAAGACTGATAGCTTATTTTTTATTTCACATAGCCCCTTGGTCATTGAATGACTAGGAGACCCAATCATATCATCCTCTGTAGATAAAGAAGTTGTTCTCTGCAAAAGAGGGGATATAAAATACAAAATAGGGTAGGGTTGTAGACCTGGGGAATTTGTTACCACATCTTTGGGTTTTTAGGGAAGACCAATGGGGCATAAATAATATTTTGAGGTGGGGATAGAGTCTTTATTTTTTAGATGGGAACAAAATTTAACACTTAGGGGAATATTATCCTCCAAATGACTATCATGAGCCTCATCAACCAAGAGAGAAGTTATGGGTTTAGGAAATTACATTTATAGGTGGAAATGATAGAGATGGAAAATTAAGCCTTGATGGAGAGGGATGAATGTGACTATAGGTTTACTCTCAAAAGAAGTCTTAACCACTTTAATAGAGGAGTCAAGAGAAGACAATAGATAGTATGGAAAATGCACAAGCAGCTTATGGCAAAAAAGATTAATCCAAATATATTAATAGTGATAATAACATTTAAACTACCTTCCAAAGAAATATATTTCATGATGAGAAAAAAAGCGTTATCCCAAGGATAGAGAAGGCTTTCCCTATCAAAACCTCCTTGTAACGGAATAAGTGTCTCTCATTCCTTAAAGAATTTCCTTGTTCACTTTGGGTCCTATACTTTGGTTAGCTTCTTTAGTCTTCAACCATTACAACATAGACTCATGGATCGAGGTATCATAGCTTCACTAACTTTGAATCGGATGCCTCCCACTCGAACCATGCAATTTCCATCCCAAATAGTAGTAAACTGGGCTAAAAGGTTTTCAT
>JARHVA010006250.1:95000-292500 GCA_037957365.1 Torreya grandis | reverse complement strand
TTAAGTAATCCATGGAGACTTATTTTATTTAAAATTTAAAATCTATGCTCACTTCCACCATGAACATGTTCTCATTTACATGTTTATTATAATTATGTATCATAATTTATTTAAATTCATGTGCATATTATTTATTTTTTGAAAAATTAAGGTGTGTGATTTCCTTATTTCTTGTCATGATTAATCCATGTGGGTCATGGATTTTGGTCTCTCTTTCAGTCTTCCTTGTAAAATCTATAAAATCATGTATTTTTTATTTATTAGTTAGGCTAGGTTGGGAATAAGTCTAATTTGACATAATAGGCTTTGTTTGAAGCCTTTGAGGGGCCTCCTTGGCATGTTACACAAGTAAAGATAGAGTTTTATGCCATGCATTGGTGGCATGGCATTTGAAATATAATGTGTTATTGATTTAATGAAGATTACCAGATTATTATGTGAGGAATTCATATTTTTTATGTTGTTATCAGTTTTTAAGAGGATTAAATGGAGTGGTGAATCCATCTATGTAGTTGGAGGCCACATCACGTTGTATTAGATCCACATCAAATGGTATTAAAGCCACATCAAGTGGTATTAGAGAAAATTTTTATTCCTTCGGAGAGATTTATAAATATAATTTGAGATAGAATGTAAAAATCATGAGTAGAGGATTTTGTTGAATATGTGAATGTGTTTTTTGTTGCAGGTATGAAGATGAATAATGAAAATAAGAGTGGAGAATTACCTTTAGAAGAAGAATGGATGAAGAAGCTAATAACTTGGGATAGGTTTCTAGAATATTGATTGAAAGATATGAAGACTATGAGAATACATATGAAGAGGACTTAATGTGGGAGATGACAGACTCCCTGAAAGCAAAAGTGGCTACATTGAGGATAAAGATAAACACATGGAATAAAGATCAAGATTGAAACCATGGAGTGTTTTAGAAGAGAGAAGAGAAAACAAAAGAGAATATGAAGAAGGAAATTTCCATGAAAGGCAATGTGAGAAAAGAGGCTTGTGAGCAGCCCATAAATGAACGCATCCAAGTAGAAGTGAATGAGGATTATGTGGAGGTGGTTTGTTTTCCACTAGATGAAGGAGACCACTTATTGAATGGGGAGGATATTGTGTGTTCCCATAAGTGGGATAACATTTCCATGAGTGAAACAATTGAATAAAATGATGAATACAATAATGTAGAGTTGCATGTGGGAGAAGTTGGAGCCATGTAGTATGGTATGTGGATGATGAAAATTTCGGCCATAAGGAGCTGAAAGGAGATGAAATTTTCAGCCATGAAGAGTTGTATAAAATAGGATATTACAACCAAGAATATTTGTATGTTTCTTGTGAAGAAACGTTGGGAGTAATGGAATTACAAGCGAGTGCACATGTGGATAGTGTGGAGGACAATTTTTTACAAATATGTGCACATAGTGAGAGTATGGATGAGGACATTACAGCATTGAAATTTGTTTATGTGGATCTTTTGGGATCTCATTGTGACATTGAAGAGCATGTGAATCATGATGGCATTGGAGAATAATTGAATGTTTCTATGTAAGAAACATTGGATGTGATTTTTGTGAAAGTAGATGTACATGCAGAGAGTGATTATGTAGCCAAGAGAGAGGAGATGCATATAATGATTAGTGATATTGTGGATAATCCAATAGGTGGTTGAATGGTGGAAGAAGAAATATAGTTGGGATTTTGGTAGAGGTAGACAAATAGTGGTGGGATAGATCTCACATGGGTTTATAAGATGCATGATAGGGCATCTTGGATACGGAGGTTGGTTTGTGGTGGGTGTCATCCCATGATTGTTTTTGGTAGATTGGTGTCCACATATGCATCCATTGAAATATGGATGAGATTTTGGAGGAGAAGGATCGTTTCAGGGCCAGTGTGTAAAAATTGGAAGTGGAGATGGAAAAAGATAATTCTCTAGGTCTATATTATGTATTAGAAGGGGATATTGAGGTCATTATATCGGATGATAGAAATGGTGGTTTTATTACTCACCCCATTTATGTGTACACAATATCACATTAATTATCTTAGATGTCTGATACAGGAGTAGGCAAGGGATTGGGCAATCTTGCATTACCCAAAAATAGAGTGGCACATTTTTTTTCCTTTTTTTAGAATAAATGGCAAGGATACAATGAGGACAACTCATAGGAGTTGAGTTATTTATCAATCGAAGGATAATGATGTGGTGGAAAAACACTATTCATGTAATGCTATTCACCAATGATATGGCAAACACTATTCATTATGGTGAAGTGTCACACCATTATTCTTAATTGCATAAGATCCATAGGTTGAATTTCTCATGTGGGGATAAGAAAGAGTGGTCGAAATGCACATAGAGGTAGCCTACCTTGTCTAGAAATAATGCTCTTCCTTTTTGACCTTGCACATATGACTTGCCTTTCACTATTCATCAATAGTGTTTCACATGTGAGGGTGACAACAATTTTCAAAGATGTTTGTCTCTTGGTCATGATGATGAACCCAAAATTACTATCAATAATGAAATTACAAAATATCAAGATCTAAAGAAATAATCATTCGTATTGAATGATTTGAAATAATTAAAAACCATGAATAAATAATCTTCAACAAATAATTAGAGTTGACATGTAAAAATTTGAAAAAAATTTTAAAATCTAAAAAAACTTCTATTTTTAGTAGTTACTATTTTTAGTAAGTTTTGCATGCAAGCATGTGTAGCTCTAAAAATCTCAAAAAGTACACTAAACACTAAAATTAGCATATAGGATGAATTTTAATTGAAGTTCCTGTCTATTTCTAAAAAATATGCAATTTCTAAAAATAAAAAAAAATTTAAAAACTATTAAATTGTAATTTTGGACCCTCAGATGGCCTCCCTTGGCCTCTAAAAAAATTTGAAAAATGCCTCTAAGTTGAAAGTGTGGTTTAGGGAAGTAATGAATTTTTTGAGATTGTCATTATTGCATGTGTAATATCTCAAATGGAGATATGGATCAACAATTATGGCCTCCAAAAGTTTGTCATATTTTTTCTGCATCATTCTCCTCTGGTTAAAAACCACTCAATTCCTATGAGTTACTTTGACTGTACTGCTGCCATTTTTATTTATCAATCTTATTTAGATCCCATTCTATAATTCAAGTGTCATCTTATTTTTGAAATCTTCCCACTGGACCAATTAATTATAATAAATCCCTTGCCTTGTGTTTATTGTCTTCATATCCAAAACCTGCACTATCTTTTCCTTCTTCTTTGGAACCTATTGCTACCAGTTTAATTATTCATCCTTGTCACCTTCATCATCTTCTCCATGGAATTCATATAAATATAAAACATTAAATATTAGAGAGATATGAAATTTTTTTGGTAAACTCACCTCATAAACATTGTCATTGATTTTCTTCACAATTTTGCATGGACCAATTTTCTTGTGCTTCAACTTGTTGTACATACCTTTTCAAAATATTTATTTCTTGAAGTAAAAAATTAAAAACTCTCCTTATTCAAATAACTTGTATATTCTTTTGATATATATTGATTCTTTATATTTATCATTACTTTCTTGTAACTTTCTTCTTACACCTTGCAACTATTGAATATACTTTGTAAATGCTTCTACATCATCACTAATTTGATTTTCAATTGGTAATTATACCAAATATAAAATACCCATAGGATTTCTCACATAAATAATTTGAAATGGTGAATTTAATGTTGATTTATTCATTAAACTATTATATGAAAACTCAAACTGTGGTAAATCCATGTCTCATTGCCTTGGCTTTTCTCCCACTATGTATCTCAACAAATTTCCCAAGCTCCTATTCACAACTTTTGTCTATCCATCTATTTTTGGGTAATATGAACTATTGAATTGTATCTTATCACCCATATTATTCCATAAATTCCTCCAAAAATGACTTAGAAATTTTATCCCTATCTGAAGAAATAGTTTTTGGAACACCATGAAATCTCACAATATCCTTTAAAAAGGATTCTACAATTCTAGTGGAATCATTGGTTTTCTTATACGTGATGAAATAAAGCATTTTAGAAAATTTATCTACAACAAAAACTGAATCATTCTACAACTCTAGTTGCATCATTCTTGTCCAATCCTACAATCACCATGTATTCCACCCACCTAATACACATCCAAAATTTCACCCCTCTTTCATTCCATTTAGATACTAGATTTCATCTTGAAATCAAGATTCTAGTGGTCATTCATATTCTTTGAATAATCATTTATAAATTAGACTTTGGATTATCAATACACATAGTCTTATATGATTTTAGTCTAACACCCACAATTTATATTTATGTTTATCAGTTACCTTTATCATCTAGCACCAATAGAATTTTCTCCTTGATAGTAGACATAGTATTTGATCCCATCACCCTCCTTCACCCTTTCTATATTGGTATCATATGAGAATTTGTTACTTGGTAATTTTTGGTAACCTCTGTCCTCTTACATCACTCTCTTTTCACCATTAGTAATTTTTGGTCACTAGAAAGATGTAGTATTTGAAGACTTCCACCTCATCTATAACATTTAATCACATCTCTCTTTCACAATGTTTATCCATACCCCTACCCAACTCAATATTGGAAAGGCCTCCAACTAAGATCATGAACTTATGGGGCATATAATTGATCCAACTTGGGAATATGATGAAACTCATTGTGATATGCACACACCCGAATAAGAGGATGAAAGGTTTAACCCCTCCATAATGATGAGGTTAAAAACCTAATAGACCATTATCTATATGAGAACCATGACCATGTTCTAGCCTATGCCATAAAAATAGGGGGCACATTACCTTCCACTTTTGACCTACACTCTTACACAACCTAGTCTAGCTTCTATCATGTTGAAACACACCATGCCAACATACTAATCAAATACCGAAAGAACAATAAGGTGTGGACGATGAATTTTATAAATTATAATACCCTCTATCCCTTCATAATAATATCATTAAGTCTAATCAAAGACAAGATATCATACAAGATCTCATAGACCAATTAACATAGTAGATCAACCTTTTAATCCATTAACAACATCCATCATTCCCTTGATAAAATAATGTAAATAAAAATGCTAACAATAATGACACCATAGATAATACTAACACTACCAACAATGATAATAACATTCACATCAACCATGATACCCATGGTACCCATATCCCCTAAGGTAGCCAAAATCAAACTACTAATCCCCTTAGAGATCCCATCTTTGCCCAGGAATGGAGAGTGATGAAAGAGACCCTTCAAAAAATAGATCCAGAAACACAGGCCCTTAAATATAAGTATGAAGACTTTTGTTCATCACCCTTGGACACAAGTATTTTTCAAATACCCTTTCATTCATATTTTGATGTACCCAAATTTGAGAAATATCAAGGAAAAAGGGATCCTAGAGATCATGTCTAAGAATTTTATATGGCTTGCCATGAGGTGGCTTATGAAGATACTTATTTGTTAAGAATCTTTCCCAAAATTTTCATGGCACCCACTTTGGAATGGTTTATGAATTTACCTAAAGGGTAAATATCCACCTTTGGAGAGATGATAGAGTAATTTTTTAGATACTTCTCATTTAATATTGAGCATGATATCTCCATAATTGACCTTTATAACACGAAACAATGAAGAGGTGGAAGTCTAGCATATTTCTTACAAAGTTGGTAAAGATTGGCAAGCCATTTGAGGTGCATTATACCAAAGAAAGAATTGGATAAGATTTTTATAGATAATCTCAATGTTGAACAAAAGTATCAATTAAAATTATAGTATGCCAAGAACTTTGATGAGATCATAGAGAAAGGAATGCAAATAACAAAGGCCCTCATTGAAAAAGAGACTATCAAGTTATAATCTTAGAATGAGCACACCCAAAATCAAGATAAATCTTTTTCAAGAAAATATAAAGTCTTCAAAAATAAAAAGAGTATTGTGGGTTATGGGGTAATGGATTCTAATCAACAACATGTAAAAACATTTCAAAATAAAAGCCACACATAACAACCCAATACATCTTCCATCCGAGTACCACGATTCAAGCTAAATCCTTGTATATGAAAAATACCACTCACAAGCTTGAGATACCTAATTGAAACAATCTTTGATAAATTAATTTCCACTAACATGATCACCTTGCCTAAAATCTGACCTGTAGATGATCACCAACCAAAGCCAGACTGGTATCATGAGGATGAATTTTGTAAGTACCACATGGTTAAAGGGCATGATACGGAATGGTGTATTCAACTAAAACATTACATCCAATATTTAATTGAGAGGGGTGACATTGAAATTAAAGGATAAACTCACCTAAATCAATCATTAAATTGGTAGCTCAGCATATATAAGGATCCACTCCCTAAGCATGACCAAATAAATCATAGACCACCAAGAGACTAGGGTTAGGACTCTTCATCCAACTATGCCAACTACCATAATGTGCCTTATAATTAAATTAACACCATTAAAATATGTAACCTCCAAGAACCCACTCCATCTTTGTCTCCCATTCTAAAGATTAATCAGACCATTACTGATTGTGTAGTTACTACTAGACATAATACAATTATAGTTCTAGAAGCATACCATAAAGACCCATCCACTTCATCTGCTACTCAAAAGGGGATGGTTAATAAAAATTCTTTAAGATCTTATGATAAATCATATGACATCATTTAACAACTTGAGAAAACTCCAACTCAAATATCATTAATGGAGCTTCTCAAAACATCTACCTTACACCATGAGATATTAAATCAAGTTTTGAATGATCTAGAGTCCTTAGTAATTTGGATACTAATCAATTTTATGCACTAGTAACACACTTATCCCCTTCACATTAGATCACTTTTTGTTCTCAAGATATGCCTCCTATAAGCCCACACCATAATTACCCCATATACATTCAAATGATTATCTCTCACCATCAAGTTTCCCAAGTTCTCATAGATGGAGGTTCAATGCTAAATTTATGTAATTTGGACTTTTTGAAGAAATTGGGATATTAAAAAATACATCATTAGGGCCCAACTTGATAATGATCAAAGCGTATGATGATAATAAAAGGATATCAACTAGGACTATTTATCTTCGCATTAATGTGGGACCTATGGTACATCAAACACTAGTTCATGTTGTGGATGTGGATTTGCATTATAACATGATACTTTGAAGATTGTGGATTCATGAAATTCAAGTTGTTCCATTCATTTTACATTAGTTTATAAAATTCCCCCACTCTATAATGGAATTCACCCTCCCCAAAGTCATAAACCATCTTCATAGTTGCTAGATGGACCAATCATCATTAGCATCACCTTATCCAAACCCAAATAACTCTATCTTAAGTCCAACAACTACCAAATACATCTCCCCTGAATAACTTGAATCCACATCCAATTTACTACCGAATGTCACTCATCTAAAGATCAAATCCAAAGGTTTTGGAGAGTATGAATACAATTTATTCTAAATTGGTGATTTAAATCTCTCTCCAAAAACCTATGGGTCCCCATCCATGAGGAAGATTAATCTCATAAAATACAAATTTGGATGAACACATTTCTCAAGGACTAAATTTTTATCTCAATAATACATTAAATATGGCGATGATTCATGTCTTATTCTAGATATCGAAGCCCTTATCTATATAGAAAACTAGTATCCCTGAGTTTACAAAATGATGGAGACCATGCATTATAAAGGAAAGAGATTGGGTAAGCAAGAAAAAGGTAGGCTTGAACCAATCATGGTTCAAGAACATCCATAGTAATTTCATCTAGGGTATGGACTATATGATTATGACCTACCCAATATAATTTTTGATTGTCTGTAAATCCCTAGAAAGTCTCTCCCCAATAAAGATACTAAAATGGGTTCTATTTGTAGTCACTTCAAGGATCTCATTTCCACTAATCTTTTCTCAGATACCACCATCTCCACCATCAATATTTACATCTTCTATGCATCCCTTATATACTAGGATTCAAAATAGGAGCATTATTTTAATATGTTTCAAAATTATGAGGCTATATTGGAATATATTGGATCATGTGATTTTATGCTATCTAGTGACTATTAAAATTTTGGCCTCACAAGCCAAAAGGTCAACCCCTATCATTCAAAGCTTTGATTACCATTACCTTAACTTTATATTTTATTTCCCATAGTGTCCCTATTTTAAATAAAAATGACTAACTTAAATAGTAGCAGAACCTGACCATCATTAAAACGTCACGCAAGAGAAATTTGGTAGATGGTGATATACATGGGGATGTCAAGTTCAAGCATTGTAATGTAGCCATTTTTATTCAAATATTCTTGAGTCTAAACATGTTGCTGATAAATGTCAAAATCATAGAAGCCTTGAGAAGATGTAATGGCGAGTGGTGATCAATAAGGTCAGTGGGCCAAAAAAAATCAATAGAGTGTGTTTAATCATGAAAAGGCAAAACTAAAAGTGAGAAAGGTCAGCAAGTTAGTACATCTTAAGATTAAATGCATCAATTACAAGTAGCGTGATCATGGCAAATAAGCAGATTAGTGGTGCACATTTGATCCAATGAAAAGAGATCAATGACACATGTTTAATCACTCCAAGGAGATATATGGTGCATGTAAGGTGAAAAGGTCAAAGATATAGATCAAATGTGAATTCAACACAAGATATAAGTGCATGGAGTAGATGAGACTAATAATAGGATCTTAGGATAAATGAGGAACTGATAAGTGTCATGATTAAGGAGCCTAGATTAAGATCAATGGCCAATATTAAAAGTCAAAGCCAGGAGTTTTTAAATGGAGGTTGATTATGATTTAGGTCAAACCAAAATTAATGTTTCAAAGGGTTATTCCACCATTAGATCTCAAGAAAATACCATTAAGAAAACATATCCATATAATCAGGATTGTTAAATCTGAAGCTCTATTAAAGTTCAGAGGCATGATTGGTTTGTTTACACCTAATACAGTTTAGGAATGACGCTATGTGATCTATGGATATTCATCAATATAATGAATATATGAAAACTAATAGATTGGATTTGTTTTCAATATATAGTTAAAAAATATGCTTAAATATTGTAATAGGGTATTATATATGTGATTGTGGAAAGGTATTTCATCCTTCGACATAATCTTACCTTCAACAAGAAGGTACTTACAATCTCTAAAGATAGTTATAGTAATGGACTTATTGGGTGGATGAATATAAGCATTTTGTCCTTATAGTGAAGGGCATTAGTGAAAAGGACCTCAATAAAGATTTGTGCAACTATCTAGATTAATTCTCATGAAAATCTATGGCATTAATACATGGAGCAATTTGATAAATATTTATGGAATGGTGATCTCAGTCATTATGATCTTTTATCCATTCTCCCATTCATTTTCTTAATCTCCCTCATCCTATTCTACTATAAATACAAGTTTCTAATCCTTTGTAATCTTTTGAGATAAATATAAGAATGTGTTAAGATTTTATTATTTTTATTTAGTGTGTTCATGTTAGTTGATTTGCATACATCACAGATCTTTCTCCCTTGTCAAGTCTTGATCTCACCTAGTTGGTAGTTTTTCATGTTATTCAGGTCATTCCTAGTGTTTTATGTCATTTGATCAAATCCAATAGTGGATACATTGATTGGTTAGTTCCTTGAATTAGGCCTATTCCATTACTTCCCTTAAGGTTTGATCAATTTATGAAACCTCTACTTGAAACATTGATGCATAAGAGACTTAGGAGTTGTAGATCTAGTCATTTGTTTTGTCTCATTAGTGTTTTATAATCTCTATTAAGATTAGATGAAAAATCATTCTAGGTGTATCACCAACAATATATTCAGGCTTCCTTTTTAGTTTCTTTCTCCCCATTTTCACCCCAATAATGAGTAGGTTTTAGTATAAATGAAATAAATGATACATTAGAGGATTTATCCTTGTTAAAAATACTAGAGGTGTAACCCAAGATTAGGTGACTCATAGCCTAGGGTCATTCTCATGTTGGACTAGGCTTGAGCAAGAAGACCTGAATATACCTTTACTTATCTAGGGTATAACCTAAGTCTAAAAATTCTGGCATGCCTGGTGGGACATATTTCAAGTAACCAAAACCGTGCTCTAAAGATATTGGAGGACATTTGAAAGTTTAATACATCGACAACACAATCTTTATTCATCTTGGGAAATGTCAAGAATCTTTAGAAGGTTGAAATCAATCTCAAATTAAGAGATACATGTGGTTTCATGGTTATAAAGGTAAGAAGGTTTTTAGTCATGGTTTGAATTTAATACACATGTTTCATAAGGATCCATGGTATCTTATGATGTATTTTTATTACCTCCACCCCCATAACCACCTTACCAAGCACATATGACCCATACACTAATCCTTACCAACCATATAATCCATATTCTACACACTACCAAGATCATCCACCATACCTTAATCCTCCTCCACCTCCATAGAAACCTCCTCATCCTCATAATCAGTCCTATTATCAAAGTCCTACCACTTAAAATCCAACTAAACCAAACACCAATTGTATTCACTTAGATATTGAGAGATTCAGAAAAGAAAGGGACAAGTTACAGGAGAGTGTTAGACAATAGAAAATGGTTGAATGCCAGGCTCTTATTCATCATCAAAATAATCCTACAAACCAACCATAGTCAATTAAATTGGTCACCCATATCCTTTTCTTTCCTCCTTGGTCATAAGATATTTCTTGGTCCATAATTGTTTACTTAATGACAAGGCAAAATTTTTAATTATTCCTAAATCAATGGTAGACACCTTGAATATGAGATATAAACCTATTCAGGACTTTGAATTTTAATGGAATGGGTCTCTCATGAAAGTATTTGGCATTTTTGTAAATCTTCAACTCACTTTCCATGCCTACCCCAAACTTTCAGTCATGTAAAACCTTATTGTAGTGCATTTGTTGCTTTGTTTTGCCTTGATTTTAGGTAATGACTTCATGACTAAGGTTGGATGGTACATTTTCAAATACATGTCTCATATACTGTGAAAATTTGAACATGGTGTGAAGGTGAAAATGAGTTCTAAGTCACTCTCTAAGTTACACATTCTGTCACCTCATCCAACCACCCCAAACGTAGACTGCATTCACCTTCCTTCCCCAAGGTAATCCACTTGTGTTAAAGATCATATACCTACCAAAGAGTCTAAAAAAATATCCACATGGAATCATTCATGGGATATGGATCCTAATTTCATCATGCCCACCCTTAAAAAGGAGGATAAGGAAGGAAATGTAGGTGTGAAATATGTTATTAGTCCTTCATGTGTTATTAATCAAGTAACTTCTACCCCTCTCCACATCCCCCCTCAACCCCAAGAACTTTCTAAAAAACCATTCAAGACTAGTTAGAAGATTACACTTGAAATAATCAAGTAACCTAAATATATATACTACCCACCCACCCTATCCCCTCTTGAAAAGAAGTTAAGTACACCAAAATTAGAATTAGATCATTCAAGCATGGTGTGCAAACTATCAAAGTTGGTAAATGAAGTAGTAATTAAAGAGATAGATAGTGATACATTCACATCTGAGCATCAATAACACCTTGGAGAGGAAAATTATAGTGTCTATGAATAAGAGATTCAAATTGGGGCCCATGTTCACTCAATTAGATCCTAAGGTAAGAATGAGTAGAGCTTTGATGATAAAGGGTAGTTGTAATGTCATAATGATGGAGAAGATGGAAAAGAAACACAAGATGATTTTTCATAAGAGACAAATTAGATGGTAGAATCCATGATGATGCGATTGATATTGAATTTAATATTCCATTTGAATACCAATGATAACACCTTTTTCCGCAGTTCTTGAATGAAATAGAATAACTTGGTAAGGCAGATTTAAGTGATATAGTTTAACAATAGGATAATGATTCAAATGATGAAAGAAATGTAAATTAAGGGCTATAGAGGCAAGATGAGTTGGAACTTAAATGGATTGAGGAACTACCTCTCTCTATTGATGAAGAGGATGAGTAAAATTTAGCTAATCGAAAACCTTATGATGATCGTGCCAAAGTGAAGGAGGTGAGTAATCAACTTGATGAATTGTAAATGGATGGAAAAATTTCAAACGAACCTTGTGATTTTTTCATTGGCCAAGATGAGATGTCATTTTTGGAGGACTTAGAAGACTTGTGGATGAAGTTAGATAGCTCACCTCTTCACCAATCAATGCTTGAAGAGAAGGAACTTGCTAAAAATGCTTTGATAGATGAGCATTATAAATATAAAGACCAGTTCCAATTGCAACTCCTGACTATAAAGGAGATGAGGTTAGTGATGCAATATAGAAATATTAGGAGGAGTATGATAGAATTATTGACCCTCATACTCAACCCATGCATATAGGTATGAACCTAAATGGTCATTTCACTCTTCCAGGTAATCAAGAGAATGGTAGTTATAGGTGGAAGTTGTTACCTATTGATCCAAGTTTGATTGCACATAAATAATCATATGACAACTCCACATTAGGTTGCCATAATGATCATATAACATTCCCATTTGACTCTAGGGGAATGAATTCAATTTCAAGTTAGTTTATTATTATTTTTATTATTTGTCCAAATAAGGGCTTTGCATAAGTTTGTAGGTTGTGACTTGTTGTTTACTTCTTTCCTTTGTTTGTCCTTAGATTTTAGGTGTGTTATTTAGTGTTAGGTTATTTATTTATTGTGTTTGTATGTGTTTTGATCTTGATGCAAGTCTTTGAGGTGTCAAGATTACAATTTAGTCTAGAGTGTCATCATCTTGTGCTTATTTCTTGAATCACCTTGTCACAAAAGTGTCTAGATTCAATGACCAATAGGCTGATGAAGCCATCAAATTCACCAAAAATGTTAAAATTTTGGCCTCACAAGATAAAATTTCAACCCATATCATTCAAATATTTAATAACCATTGCCTTATCTTGGTATTATATGCCCCATACTGTCCTTGTTTTAAAGAAAACAATTACTAACTTAAATACTAGAGGAACTAGACCACCATTGAAACGTCATGCAGGAGTAATTTAGTAGAAGGTGATGTGTATAGGGACATCAAGTTCAAGAATCATAAATTAACCATTTTAATTAAAATATTCCTAAGTCTAAATGCATTATTGACAAGTGTTAATAAAATGAAATCCTAGAGTTTGTCTAATGGAGAATAGCCATCAATGAGGTTAGTGGGCCCAAAAAAATCAATCTAGTGCATTTATTCCTATAAATGAAAATATTATGGTGAGAAAGGTTAACAAGTTAGTAGATATTAAGATTAAATAAATCAATAGCAAGTGGCATGATCATGTAAAATAAGCAAATCAATGGTGTGTATTTGATCAAGCAGGAAGAGATTGTAACACACATTCAATCACTCTAATGAGATCTATAATGCATGTAAGGTCAAAAGGTCAAAGATATAGATAAAATGTGGCTTCCATCTAGTGTAAGCATGTGAATTATATGAAACTAAAAATAGGATACTAAAGATAAATGAGGAGCTAACAATGTCATAATCAAGGAGCCCAATTTAAGATCAATGACAAATATTAAAAATTGAAGCAAGGATTTTTCAAATGGAGGTTGAATATGGTTTAGGTTAAACCAAGAGCAATGTTTCAATGGTTTATACTTCATTAGATATTTTTAAAATACCATTAATTAGATGTAGACATATAGTCAAGATTATTAATGATGAACTTGTATCACCATTAAAGTTCAAAGGCATGATAGGTTTATGTAAACTTAATACAATTCAGGAATGAGGCTATGTGATATATAAATATTCATTGATATAATTAATATATGAAATGTAATATATTAGATTGGTTTTAAATATATATTTAATACCTATGCTCAAATATTGTAATAGGGTGGCAAATATGTGATTGCAGATAGGTGTCTCATCCTTCGACATAATCTTAGCAATGATAAGTAGGTATTTGTAGCCACTCAAGGTAATTATAGTCATGGACATGTTGGGTGAATGAATATGATGATTTTTTACTAATAATGAAGGACATTAATGTAGATAAGATCGAGAAATATTTATGTAGCTGTCTAGATTTCTTTTTGTAAAAATCTATAGCACTAATACAAGGAACAATTTGATAAATATTTATGCAATGGTGATTTAGATCATTATGATCCTTTATCCATTCTCCCATACATGTTCCTTATCTCTCTCATCCCATTATACTATAAATATAGGATTCCAAACCTTGAAAAATGATCCCTCTTTTGGGCATGACTTGACTCTTCCAAGATTGATATTTTTAATCTATTGAGATGAATAAAAGATTGTGTTAAGATTTCATTATGCTCATCTAGTGTGTTCATGTCAGTTGATTTGCATATGTGGTAGAGCTTTATCCCTTGTCAAGTCTTGATCTCACATTGTTGGTAGTTTTTCATGTTATGTAGGTCATGCATAGTGTTTGATGTCATTTGATCAAAGCCAACATTTGGTACATTAATTTGTTAGTTCCTTAAATCAAGCCTATTCCATCACTTCCCTCAAGCTTTGATAAATTAATGAAACCCCTGCTTGAAAAATTGATGCATAAGATACTTTGGAGTTGTATATCTAGTCATTTTTTGTCTCATTAGTGTTTTATAATCTTAAGTAAGAGTGAATAAATAACCATTTTAGGTGTATCACCAATAGTAGATTAGGGGTTCCCTTTCATTTTATTTATTTACCTTTTCACCCCAAGAATGAGTAGATTTTAGTGTAAATGAGCTAAGTGATACATCAGAGGAGATAACATCATTAAAATTACTAGAGGTCTAACCCAAGATTAGGTGACCCATAACCTAGTCTCATTCCCATGTTAGACTAGGTTTGAGCAAGAGGACCTGCACAATCCTTTGCTCAACTAGGGTTCAACATTACTCTCTAATAATGACCATAAAAATGGATTTTATATAATTCTTTATCAATCTACATACTTTAGGGAGCAGTAAGGACACCATGGTAAAATTGAGGAGGAACACTCTAAAGGAGAAGAGCTTCCCAAATTACTAGATGAACTTCAACATATCTCATTAGAATCAGAAGAATAATTTGACATTGATACAGAGCTCCTAGATTTCTTTGCTTTAGATGTTCCCAAACTATCATTTCCTCCTTATTTGTAATAAAAATCACCCTTTCTTATCGAGGACATGGTATAAGTCAACATTGGGATAGATCACATCCCAAAATAATTAAACTGGGGGCATCTCTCACATTAGAGGAACATGTAGTCATCATAGAGATGTTTAAGGAATTTATTGATATATTTACATGAAGTTATGCTAACATGCTTGGATTAGATCCCTCATTGGTATTACAACATTTGGTTGTGCATCCAAATACAAAACTATTCAAATAGAAGCTGTAAAGGATGCAAATCAAGGTGTCATTATTGGTCAAAGAGGAGTTACAAAAATTATTGGAAGCTAGGTTAATCCACCCTACAAAAGGTGGAATATGAATTTGTATATACTTTCAAGATACAAGCAAGGCATGTCCCAAGGATGATATCCCCCTTCCAAACATTGACATGATTGTAGACTCAACTATTAGATATGAAATACTCTTTCTCTCTCTCATGGATGGTTTCTCAAGATATAATAAAATCCAAATTTCATCTAAAGACCAACACAAAATAGCTTTCATTACTCCATGGGGAACATTATATTGCCATGTCATGCCTTTTGGCCTTAAGAATGCTAGTGCAGCATATTAATGAGTGATGATAGTCAATTTTCATCATATGATGCATGAAATAGTTGAGGATTATGTGGATGACATTTCTGGGAAGCCTTGGCTAAGATCTAAACACCATGTGTTTTTAAGAAGGATTTTTTAATGATTGTGAGAGTATAAAGTCATGCTAAATCCCAAGAAATGTGTATTTGTTGTCACTTTAGGGAAATTATAGTGATTTATAGTTTCAATAAGAGGCATAGAATTATATCTTATAAAGTTAAAATCAATCACAAAAATTCCTCTACCTCGTAATCTCAAGCAACTATGAAGTCTTCAGGGTAAACTACAAGCCATAAGGCACTTTATTTCTTAGCTTGTAGATAAATATCAACCCTTCACCTATCTCCTAAAGAAGGGGACTAATTTTTAATAGAATTCTAAATGCCAAAAATCATTTTAAAAATTCAAATAATATTTAGCTAAGCCACTTGTATTATCACCACCCATCTTGGGAAGACCTTTTCTCCTATACATTTTAGTAACCCCATGTGCAATTGGTGACCTCTTAGCACAACAAAATGATGAGGGAAAGGAGAAAGCCATATACTATCTCAACCACACATTAATATCTTATGATCTAAACTATACTCCAATAGAAAATTCCTAATTAGAAATGGTTTTTTCCTCACAAAAGCTTCAACATTACATGCTAAATAATTAGGTACAACTCATTTCCAAACTTGATCCTCTAAAATATTTACCATCTAATTCAGCTCTTACTGGAGGAATGGGAAAATGTATAATCCTTCTTAGTGAGTTTGAGATTGAGTATGTCAATCATAAGGCTATAAAAGGATAAGTTATCATGGATCAATTATCTGAGGAACCACTCGAAACAACTAAGTCCCTTATAATGAATTTCATAAACAAATTCATAATGAGTACTTCATAGTCAAGTAGTTGGAAATTATATTTTGATGGCTCATTCACCACAAATGCATTAGGGACAAGCATCCTCCTTATCATCCCATAAGGATATATCATTCCCAAAGCCTTTTACACTTCCTTCCCATGCACTAATAACATTTTATAATATGAAGCCTTGATAGTTGGTCTTCAACTAGCTATTCAATGGAATACCCAACATTTGCAAGTATTTAGAGACTCCCAATTAATAATCAAATAGGTCAATAAGGAATTCTAGATGAAGGATATAATGTTGTTCCCTTATAATCATTTGGTGGATCAGTTAAAGTCAAAACTTTAATCTATAACCTTTGAACAAGTTTCACAAGGAAAAAACAAAGCAACTGATTTAATGGCTACCATTAGTTCACTCATTGATCTCCCTAAAGGTGTTCTATAATGGAAATTTTTAATTATGTATTTGATTATTCTATCTATTCAGTCTATGGATCCTTTTCAAATTTATATAATTAATGGTCCAAGTCTCCCTAAGTACCATGACATTTATAGGTACCTCAATGATAACATCCTCCCTCCTAACCTTAACCACCACTGACATAAAGCATTCATTCACTGCACCTCTCGATACACAATCCTTGGTAGCACACTTTATTGTATGGGCTATGATGAAACCTTACTTATGTGTCTAAAATTAGAAGAGGCCTCTCAAGTAATCATAGAGGTTTATGAAGGTATATGTTGTGGGCACATCTGTGGAATGTTCCTAGCCAAGAAACTTCTATAAACTAGATAGTATTGGCCAATAATGGATCAAGACTCCTCTCAATATGTGTGAAATGCATGGCATGTCAAAAACATGGGAATCTCATTCATGTTCCTACATAGTAAATCAAGCCTATCATGAGTCCATGGCAATTTTCCATATGGGGCCTTGATTTAATTGGCAAGTTTAACCCAACATCATTATATGGTCACAAGTTCATTATCGTAAAAATAGAGTATTTTACAAATGGTTCGTGGTGATGCCACTTACATAACAAGCTTCCAAATCTCTAAATGTAGTCTTAGTCAGATCATTTATTTTTTTAGCATATCTTCCAACATCATTCTAGATAATGGTAAATCCCTTAAGAATCAAAAATTTGAGTTCTTATGTCAAATTATCACATTACACAACATTTTTCCTCTCCTTATTATCCTAAGGGAAATGAACAAGTAGAAGCTACTAAAAAGACCCTCAAAAAATTCCTAAAGAATATAGTTAATCAAGCAGACCAAATTGGCACACACAACTATATCCAACTTTGTGTTCTTATCATACAAATGTCCACACACATATTAGGGAAAATTAATATGCCTTGGTTTATGGGACCAAAACAATGTTATCAGTAGAAGTTGAGCTTCCCTCCCTTAGAATTTCACTGAGTGGCATTATCATTGATCATAATTGTAGGTAAGAACATTTATAAGAATTGGAAATTAGAAATGTTAGAAGGCCCTTAATCTCCTCTGAGCATATAAAAATAAACTCAAATACCAATCCTTTAAGAAGATCCAATCCAAGAAATTCAAAGCTGGTGACTTGGTCTTAAGGAAAATAAAAAAACACCAATGCAAACAAAGAAGGGAAATTTGAAGATAACTAGCGAGGATCCTATATTATGATTTCCAAGTATGGATCAAGAGCATATAAATTTGCCATGATATAGGGAGAATAACTTGATGATCCTATGAACATCATGTACATGAAGCAATTCTACACCTAAAAATAGATTAAACATCCTTTGTCTTTGGGATCTCTTGTATCCACTTTGTTCACCTATCACATCTCTCCAATAGTATAATAGTTTAATACACACACACACACATATAATAGTGAAAAATATTTTGCGGGTACCTTGGGAAAGTATCATGATGAAAACTGGTTCCCAATGTCATGGTAAAATAACCCTGACCCTGTTATCAATAATGGCCATCCATCATATGCCTCTCAAACAATAATTTAGGAAAACTACTTTAGCAAAAATAAATGAGACATGGATTGTAAAACATTTAAAATATTTGTTGGAGGGTTATTTTTAGTCACTTATATGTACTTGGTACATATATCCCCAAGTTAGATCATATCCTTATCATTCCTATCATGCCTTCCCAAATATTATATGATAAGTGGATCTCCCTTTTATCCTCAAATCACCAAACCCATCTCCACTCATCCATTGTTTTCACTAATCCTCAGGTCCACACTCTCCCACTAATAATCATCATTATAGAGGGTCACAGTGTATATATTTTTCTTTTTTAGGTTTTCAAGCATACACTATGCCACTGATTATCAAAGATTTATCATGACCCCATTTTGTAACTTGGGTAGAATCTTGTCCTAACATGGACAAAATTTTGGAGCACTAAATATCTTGTATATAGTCTCTACATTATCATTAGATCCATTGTACATGATCATTCCTAATCACTTTGTTTCCCATGAAATTTCCCCTATTAACATCATTATGATCTCTTTGATTGTTTTGTGTGATTATGCGTTTTTTTTTTAACATGTATGTATGAAATAAATTTATTTACATATTAATGTTTTTTATTTTTTAAAGTTATATTCATAACACTCTATGTCAATTTTATCTTATTAATCTTCATGGGAACAAGGATGGTACTAATGAATTTTGAATTAGTGTTCAGGAAAGTCATCTTTTAAATGGAGTTTCATACACATCTATACTAATGTGTCTTAGATTTATCATATCTTTGGAATATAGCTAAAAGATGCAATATTAAAAAGAATTTAATACATCTTAATGGATTCTACAACCATTTCTCCTCATATGTTCTCCAAACAAATCTATCCCCATTCCTATCCTAACCATTCCCCATCATATCTAACCTTACCCAAATACTAAACCTATCCCATCCCATCACCACCCCACATCTATGGTGCAGGAGGATTCCTACCATAACAACTAGGGACAAAATGAAATAATTAGGGGATTTATTTCTCCATAACATATTCACCCCATAGGGAAAATTATGTAACCATCATGACCTATACATAAATTATATCACAATCATAATCATATAATAAACATGAATATCATGACTTAGATCATATGTCCATAAAAATCTCAATCCACATCATAAAATAATATAAAATTCATATCCCATATACATTACATCTAACATCATCCATAAAAATCAAACACATATAACATGTTTAACTATCATCATAACATCATCAATAAAATTCTAAACTCATCCATCTCTCATAACATATAAGATACATAATGGGAATCATAACAACCCTAAAAATAAAATTCATAACACCTAATATAATCTTGTCATCCAAAATCTAAACAATATCACATTTCTCAATAATGTCTATGTAATCATATCATCATCACATAAAGGTAAATGCATACCATAAATATATAAATAAAAATAACAAACAATGTACATACATCCATCAGCATACAATATAATCATACATGCATATCAACATCACATATACATAATCCACATGGAATCCATCTCAAAATATATACTACAATCACATGAGCTCATGGGGAAAGAATGAGCTAATAATACAAAAATGCTATATACATCTATTTATCTAAACATCATGGTTGTGGCCCTAGTGTCCTTATAGGTCCTCACACTCCCCTAGAAAGATGATGGATAAAATGAGATGCTCTTACTTGAAAGGAAGATGCATATTGGTATAATGGTACTATTGCGCCATATAAGGTATGATAATACTGAACCTTGTCTATGAGTAACATAACACTCCTCATCACATCCATCATACCTCGACCCTCATTGCCTAGTCAGCTTCATCTATAGCCCTCTGAACCACCTCTTCTTGTCCTAGTAATGTGAAAATACAATAAAGTAGCTATCTGATCTAATCTTAAAACCTTGTAATATGGCCATCTCTACTATGGAACTAGATCTATAAGGTAAAAATCTATGTTTGGGCATGGGTAACCTACCCATCTTGTTGTAATACATATGCATGTAACATTGTAACATGCCTTTGGAGGCTATCTACCAGTCCATAGACCTATGATAACAACCCATCCCTCTATGATAATTGGGTCTATAATGTAGCTACCCACCCATGTATCTAGGCTAACTAGTTATCCATCAGAGTTATCACCCTCTACAGTCAAACTTGAAATTGGTCTCTCTCTCAAGTCAACCCTATAACCTCTGATATATGTGCCTAAATATCCATCTATAATTGACCTATCTATGGCTGCTCATTCGGTGATAAAGGATATGGAGAAGGACCTACACCACTACTACTACCTATCTATGTCCCTACCTATTATTGTGGTTGAATTAGCCCCTAAACTTGGGCTTGGCCCTAAGGCCTCTTTGCCCTATCATAGCCACCTAAGGCCCATGCTCTCCATCTACATCCATGGCATCATGCCCATCTTCTCCATCATACCCATCCTATTCTAGAACTTATCTCTTCCATCTCAATTGGGCCCGATCTTGGAGGACCCTCCTCACAACACCTTGCCTCAATATGACCTTAGTTCATGTTAATCTCACTAGTATCCTATATCTCTACCATGGTGTATAGGATATCATAACACTTGGATTAGGAACAGGTGTGTAAAAATATAACTATACTGGGGTGATTCCACCATAATTTGTTTGAGAATTTTCTCTATGCACTAGCTTCCCCCATTGTAACCTATCCAACTCACTCTGAGTGAATAAGTGCTCTGGTTTTGGAACATCTTGTATAACACCAAATTGGCACTGTACATGATATGGTTGATATCTCTCAATAATCAAACCCCTATGACTTGTTAATTAACACTTTGTTAACATATACTGGGTCACTTCCTCATCATCCTAGCCAAATTTGATACCTCTATACAACATCTATGTAATGTATTCTATCTATAGAATGTCAAATGTATCTCTATAAAACCTCATCTCGCTTGCCTACCCCAACTGCACTCCTAATAGTACACACCAATGAAAAACCATTAGCTACCCTAAATCATGATTTGTCGATATCCCTAATAGCTATTGGATAGCAATGTGCTCCTAAATTTAGATCTCAAATAGTAATGAAGGCCCAAAACTAGTCACTCTTTTATAAGCTCATAGGTGAAGCTCTATGTACAAATGCACCAAAACTACATGACCCTAGGCAAACACTTAATGATCATGCACAATATATGCTACCACATCCCCTATACCTAATTAAAAACACTAACCACTCTTGTATATTAGGAGAATCATAGAAACAAGAGACATCACCACCAACATTAGTCTATCTAGAATCCCCTCATGTAAATAACTATAAATATGGATACATCTATCGCACATTCCCACCTACAATCTCCCTCCTTGGAACTGTAATGTCTGCATCAATGTACATGACTATTGATATATCCTATCTTTATGCGTGGGTACATGGAATATCCTATACACATCCTCTTGTGTCATAGTAATCTCTATGGTAACAAAATGGAAAGTGTTGGTCTCTAAATATCATTGATCCATCAATTCTATAATTAAAGTTTGATTAATATGAATCACAAGAATAGTAGCCAAGTCATGTAGACCAATAAACTCTAGTACCCCAAACTTTGTCTTCATTAATTGATGCATCTCATGCAGCATGTCTATATACCACAACCACAATGCCATTACACCTAGATCCTCTTGCACCAGTCACCATCCACCTATCACTATCTCCACCATCAAATCCATATCCTAACTCATTTATCCTCACTATCAAATTCCTAAAAACTCAAATTATTCCATGATCCTTAAATCCCTATCACCTATCTAAACCATCTAAATGACCCCCAAATTTACCTTATTAATTCCTCATCTTAACATAACCCATTCCCCACTAACATTCCATACCCCCAACATGATTAACTTCACATCCAGTTACCATAAAAAACCTAATAAACCCTCATAACCACCTAACATCCATATAATCACCTAACACCACCATTTCCATCCAACTTGCCCATCACAACTAGCTAATTAATTTGTTTTATATTACCCAAACTAACACATTCAACCTAACACATACCGATTTTCCTAGTCCTAACAAAATATCTACTTGCAACATGCCCTTAGTGGCAATTTTGAGAAAACCATATCTCTGTACTAACAATATTATGATGTAGATCCTAGAAAAACTATTTCACTCTTTGAATTATCTCAACATGCACTTCTTGAAAAATAATGTATCACTTCTTACTAAAGGTTCTCTTATTCATTATTCATACAAGAAACATAGATTCACTTGATGATTTTATGATTTCAATTATCTTGATATTTTTTATAAGGTTCTCATTAACCCTCTCTATTCACTTATCAACTCTACCGACACCTTCCAAGTCTCAACTCTTCCCTTTACACAACTCTGCATACACTTCACATAGTCCTTGTAGCCCTATTTTTAGTATTTTATTGATTGTATGGAAAAAATACAAGGACATGGGAGAAACTACAAATATTTATATCTACCCTCTATGGAGATCACTTGTGTACCAATTTTTAAGGTATAACTCCACTTGTAGACCCACTTTCTTGTTACTAGCCTTCCCGTTTAATGCCTCCCCAAGCCTAAACACTACTTAGTTCACAAAAGTCTATAAAATTGAGTCCATACACACATGAAACTATGTGATTCAGTTATATCATCTTAATATTTATTATATTACAAAAATTTATGAATTCTGGATGGTTAGAATATGAGTTATGCTTGAAACCATAATTTATGACTTTTAGTCCTTTGTCATACCCTGAGAGCCAACAAAAATCAATTGTGAATGTTTTAAGGGGTTTCAATTTTTTTTAAAAGATTTCTTAGTTTTTTTTTGACCTTATGCAAGTATTTCAATCATTGGATGTTCCATTTCAATCCACTATCATTAGTTTCCAAGGTAAAACACACTTGACTGTGATGAGAAAATGATACTCTACAGGTATGTGCTTCTGTATGAAGGAAAAACACAAAATAATATGTAATAAAAAGTTATAAATAACCATATATCACACTCAAGTAACTCACCCAAACATTCTAAATCATTTATAATGTGATCCTATGATCATTTCTTTTTAATAAGTCAATACACAGTCCACCATGACAGTGTGCACTACATGAAACATGAGTTTATTAGTGTATCTATCTAAGCACCATAAGATTTCCAAAATATTTATAGAAATTTATAAACTCCAAAAAAAAAAATCTTCATAAATGTTTGAATCAATGTTCAACACCACTTCACGCATTATATTAAAACTCACAATCAATTGACAAATTAATAACACATAACAGGGCCTATGTTATCATCCTCTAAATAAGGTTTCCATTTTCATATTTATTTAGGAAAATATTCACAAAACAAACACCCTTTACCCTTCAATCATACTTGGAAACAATTACCAATCTCAATCTTTCATCAACAAAACATATATAGCTAGCAACAAAAGCAATGACCTCCAAATTCATAAAATAATATAGAAAAAACTCGCTTACTCTTTCAAACACCATATATATCATATTTTTGAATCTTTCTTCCTTGGGAATTTATATTATAACCTACATATATGGGAATTTGTAGGAAAAGACAAAGATATAGACTTCCTTCTTAGAATTTGAATTGTTCTTTCATTATATATTTTTTCTATCTTTACCCATTATCTATTGAATACATATAAAAAAACTAACCAAGAATCCAAAATGAAACATTTTATATCAAAGTTAATTACCCTAAGTAATTTTTACAAAACTGTCAATTCATTCTTGAAACTACGTCCTATGGGTTTTTGAATGATTTATGACTTAAAGCATTTGGATAAATGTTTTATGTTTCCAATCAACCCATATAAACCTAGCATAATCATTAGATAAAAATTATCTATCTAAGCACATCCAAAATAATCTTAAAAATCTCCGCAAACATTCAAATATTCTTATAATGCTTTTTGGTGGGAAAAGCTAGAATTCAAATCTCATGTAGTTTAATACTATTTAAACTCCACATCTGGACTAATTAGGACCTATAACACCTTTTAGACACTTCATATACTCCCTTAAGACAAAAATTAATCATGTTTTGGGTCCTTATAGGATGCCCCTGCATTATATTACAAAATCGATACTTCACAGCCACATTACTATAATATCATGATTCCCCTATTATGGTATTACATTATTGTAACTAAGAACTTTTAGTTTTTCAATATCGTGGCTCAACCTTTCAAATCCACCAATTTTGATGCCAACATTTCAACTGTGGACATAACCAAAATTCATGATATTTTTGAGGCAAGTTTGATGACATTATTTTCTATAAAAATCCATCTAAAAATCTACTAAAACTACTAAAAATCAATAAAATAACTGAGTTACGGGTTTGTTACTCACCATGGGTCCAACATCTACCTACCTTTGGTGCTCTCAAATTCTCTCACCATGATGGGAAGCTCAAGGTATCCGATCTATGATCTCATCTTAGAGCTCAAAACATAATAAGTCAAATGGTCCAAATGACCCAATTTTGACTCTTTTGTCTTATATGACCCCCTTCATACACCCCTAGTATCCCATTACTAACATCAACTAGCCCAAATATTGTCTAATTAATCTACTATCCTGATGTAATCATTTTATCATATTCTTACATCATTTAGGGCATGGAATGTCCAAAACCCCCTATCATCCACTTTATCCCATGCTAAGAACTACATCAACATGAGGTATTTTAGGACTATGTAGGTAGCACCACATCCCACTTTTCATGTCTAGGGATAGCTCGGCCACCTTTCATCCATCATCACCATCCCATCTTTGAATTAGTCACTTAACAATAAGTCATCATTTTTAAGCTCCAAATATTCTAAAGAGTAGCTCTCAACAACCAATCAATGTTCATAATCATTATTAACCCTTTCAATCTTTCCCTTGCATGTGTCCTTGCTACAAGATTTATCACCATATTGAACCCATCTTATTTTAATTAATTTCATCTTATCAATCTATACACCTTTTAGACATTCATCATTTGTCTAAAACCCATCACTTGATCTATTCTATCTATCCCCTTCACTCTTTGAGCATTTAAATTATCAATTAAGGCATCTCAACCCTATTAATATCATTGTCGAGTGACCATCCTGACCATTTCTCTCTTTGCATGCTCTATCAATGAGGAATAATATATGATTAAAATCTAACACTATTATGATTTTTATTCAAAAGGCCATTACTCCTTCCACTTCACTACATCCACAATACCCTTTCAAACAGGGGCAAAATGTATGTACTAAATTATGCTCACCCTACTAATTATATTAATTATACCAATTTATACTAATTTAGCCTTATTTCTATATTTATTATCTAAAATAATTAATAAACTAACAATTTCCATCCCATTTTTATATCCCACAAACCTTTAACCCTTTCTAAAACTAATTAATTCCCTCATTAAACACGTAATACAACATATTATCCACTAACATATCCCCTAAGCTATATATCCAATTTAAAATTCCTATTTATTAAACTACCATTGTAGATACCTTAACACCCTAGCCATTCCTACATCCCTATGAGTCCTAAACCTCATTAACTCACATCCAATCCTCTCATTGCCCCCTGAACTAATTAATAAATCTCTATAACTAGGGAAGCTCCTCCAAAGTTCTAGAAGTCTCTAAACTAGAGACTTCTAAATAATTTTAAATTTCCTAAAATTACCTCCATTTTAATATAAAAGGCCATGCTTGGGTCATGACCAAGCTAGCTTATAAATCTATCAAGCTATCATTTTTATACTATCTTTCATCCATAGAAGCTATCTGGCACTTATCCAAGCCACCATTTTTATACTATCTTGCATCCATAGAAGCTCTCTAGCACTTATCCAAGCCATTATAAACCTCATCCAACCCTTGAAAGCCATTGTCAAGACTTAACAAGCAATCCAATAATTTCAAATTTTGGACATCAAACAATCTTATTGCAAATCTTAGAGTGGAGTCATAAGGAGGTAAAAAATGATGGTGAGAAAGTTTTTATTGTTATCATTTACCTCTTTTAGACATTCTTATTAGTGTCATTAAGTTTTAGGTGTTTTTTAATAAATTTAGTAATATTGATTGAATCTAAAATTTGGTGACACCTTATATCACTCTCATACTACTTCTAACCTTAACACATGTTTACCTAATTTTTAGGAGACGCCCACACTAAGTAGATGGATCCACTGATGTGGACTTATCCAACTAACACAAACTTGTTCCCACACCATTTAATGACTAGTTTCTAAATTTTGAAATATTTATTTGGTTTCTCTTGCATGTTTATTAATGGAGTTCAAGAAAATTGTTCAAAAGGTTCACTATGAATACAATAAGGTTCATTTGTTAAATAACTTGATATTTATCTATAATATATCTATTAAAGTGTTATACATTAATAAAAATTGCCTTATTCTTCCTTAATTCAATATAAATGATTATGAGCACCCAAAAATCAAGTATAAATCATTTCGAATGTAGTCAAGAGCTAACATTATAAATTATCAAAGCCAAAACCTACATGCATATAGTTAAGGATCGTAATTACATAATTACACTAGGTGGAAGAACTATGTATGATCTGATTCCATTCATGGATTATTTGGATACATTTTAAATTGTCAATCATTAATGGAGGTGATTGTTGTCAACTCATCCCACTACACTTCTCCCTTTATTTTATAGGTTTATAGTTCTTACAACTACCCACATGGTTTTCAAAGCAAACAGACATAAAATAGAGGTTACTATGTGTTATCTTTAGAATCAAAATATATCAACCCTCATGGAAGACACTATCATAGAAATCATAATTTCATCATTCTCAAAATAGACAAGTCCATTGTCAATGGACAACATTGTACTAATGTTCTTTATAAGGAGCATTGAATTGTCCAACAATATTTGTAGTCATTGCTTCTATAACCAAGATATCGCATTCCTATCTTACCTTCATTTCCTTTGTTAGATATCAATTACATCTAACAAGAAATCAAAATAGATAAGTATCTCATTATTGGTTGTACTTACTATTTTTATCATGTATGTCTCTTGTCGATCAAAATCGAATGTCAATTTTGATTTATATTCATATTTATGCTTAAAGGTCATATATTACAAGATGGATAATATTTCAAAGTTTTATACCTATTGAACATTATTAAATAAAAAATACGGTAAAACACACACACACACACACACACACACACACACACACACACACACACACGTTTAATAAGATCTATGACATAAATAAAAAAGTTGGCAATCATCCTGACACTAGAAAGTCATGCAAAAATAAAGTGTTTCTTTTTTCAACATGGCCTCAATCATCTAAGTCAATATATTCAAACCTTAACTTTAATTTATGTTTTCATGCACCCATGAATTAAGAAATATAAAAGTGATTTAAAAATCTAATAGATCTGCAGAGTTAAAAATTTGACATTACAAAACTTAGACACACTCTATAATTATGAGGCAACAAAAAACTTCCATATGCTTCACTTCAATTTTTTTCTATAAAATATTAAAAAAAAATATAATAAAAATAATAATATATAAAATAATAAAACTAAAATTAAATTAAATTATAAAATTGATAATAATAATATTTTAAAATTTTAAAATAAATATTTTTTAAAAAATGCTTTTTTCAACATTATTTCATATTTATATTAGGCAATCCCATTGTACACTTTAATAAAAGTTTATTATATTAATAACAACATTATTTCATATTTATATATACCTTAACAAAAGTAAACCTATATAAACAAGAGTGGAAATTCATCTAAAAAAATTGCTTGCATTTGATATATATTTCATCATGTTACCTTGACACATGTAAAGATGGAAGGCATCCAAACTTGAGTATATGAAGTAAAATCTAATATCCAATACATCTACGGACTTTATAAAGAAGACATGGACTCTAAAGAAAAATGATGTAGATGCAAAAGAAACAAAAAAAGGACTATAAAACAATGAGAAACTATGACTTCAAAAAAATATAAAATTTTTAAAATTGAAAACACCATAATAAAAACAAAAATAACTATAATAATATATTAAAAAATAAAATTATGTCAAATTATATATATATATATAAAAGCCTTAAAAATGAATTTAAAGATAAGATGGTAAAATAATCCGATCATACAATTTAATAAATATTGTTCAAGTTAGTGTCAATAAGTTTTCATATATTCAAAAAGAAGTAAATGTATCAATAACAATTTTATTATTGAAGTGGTTAAGGATACACGTGCTCTTCATTTATTTTTCAACCATTTGTGATGTCTTTTTTCATTAAATTATACATGTTTTCAGGGTTGTACTTTTCCATAAAATATTAAATAAATGAAGAATCTTCCGTGTAAGGAAGGAAAAATATGTTTCCTATATGCAATTGTCGGAGAATTTTATTTCGAAAATGAAAACGTTTTAGTGCGAAAAATTGTAAATGTGAATATGGAAAAAATTAGCGAAGTCTGGTATAACGTAGCCATCTGATCAACGTCACGGCATGGTGTCAATTTAATCGAATCCAACGCAGACTGATGATGGCTTCTATGGATTTCATGCACTCCTGTAAATGTCAAGAATAACTCTTCCCCACACAAAGGATATGAATGGACATCCACTACTGTAAATGTGTAATAAAAAAATAGACTATTCCTTGATGATAGGCTCTGTACAGAAACCGTAAAAAGTAGGACTTAACACCCAAGAATTTGTTGAGTTCAGTTCTACTATCTTAAAAAAAACATCAATTGAAGCACGGTGAATAACAAAAAGAAAAATTATTGGGTTTAGTTCAAGGTGTATATGTTGTTCCTTTTTAAGTTAGGATTTGTTACTTTATTATAGTATGTGTGTTTGTGGATTATTGATTTACATTAATTTTCATTAGCGTAAATTAATATCTGTGTTTGTGAATTATTGATTTCGATTAAATTTTCTTAACAATTTTCATATATATTTCTTTTAGCTTCTATCCTCTTTTCTCTCTTTTACATCTCTTCCCTCCATGTTTTATGTGGCTTCTATCACATCTATTTTCTCTCTCTTACTTCTCTCCTCCCTCCATGTTTTATATTGTTTCGAAGATTCCTCCAAAGACATACATCATACAGTTTTAGGCAACAAAAGCAGTACATTCCTTGGTATTGTAGTCCTTTCTTGACATTTACATCTTTGTGAGTTGTGCATCTTTCCTTGATTTTTTCCAACCATTGATTATACACTTAGATATGGATGAAATTTTAATTTGAATTAACCTGTTAAATTTATCTTCTAATAATGTCAAATTATTCTGGAAGTTTGTGTTGTAAAAATACTGTGTTTATAATTTTAAAATAATAAGAAGCAATTTTTTTTCTTTCAAAATATGAATTATTTAATATTGTAATTTATGCAGAAAATAGATATTTAGTATTATAATTTTACGTAGCATCAGGGAACAAGAGGAATGGAATGGATATAGTTTAAAGGTTTTTTTTTTTTTTTTTTGAGAGTTTAAATATGAAAACACTTAAAAATGGAGCATGATCTTTATTCATTCATTTAAGAGTGCAAACAACTAATTTTGATATAAATCAATTATTTCTTATGATGTTTGTGTATTTATATATTTATTGATCACTAGTTTATATTAGGGTTTTTTTAAAGATGTGTTTTGTATATTTGGTTAGTGTTAAACACTTTTCACTTTATATGATTTGGCAGCCAAAACACTTCATGCAACACTATTTACAAGACACTATTCAGTGGTGCTATTCATGACAATGTCTAAGGTGAGGCTGGGGATAATGCAAGAAGGCCTTATGGCATGGAGATGCATTTATAGAGTCACATGGAGGCATATGGTGGTGGTCCAATGTCTCTAAAGAAGATACTCTCCTTTTTTACTTTACACATGTGACTTGTCTTTCACTATTCATCAATAGTGCTTCACATGTGAAGGGTGGATCCAATTTTCAAAGATTCTTGTCTTTGGCAATGATCAGTCCAAGTGAGAACATGGGTTAGCATTTCTTGGTCGTTACTCTTCTTTGTCAGCCATGTGGGATGTGGGGCATAGGTGTTTAGTTGACTCCTTATTCTTCCTTGAAAAATATATATATGGTTGTGTTCGTCTTTGGTTAAGGTAGGCAAGTTTATGTAGGAAGGCTTGTGTGATGCCTTTGGTGCCTCCTTGGCTTCGGATGCCAAGTATGTGTATGAGTTTGGGGATAGCTTATTCAAGCTTATGTAAGAGAGGATGAGTTTAATGATATTTAATGAGAAATAGTTAATTGATTATGTCTTATGAATGAGAGATTGTGAGATATGAATTGTTGATTCCATCTATGTGGTTGGAGGCCACATCAACTGGTATTAGAGCTTTGTAAGTAAGATTCTTATGGAGAGGATCCTATTTAGGATACGAGTGAATTATTTGTATGTTTTTTAGGTATGAATACAGGGAAGAAGAGTGGAAGAATTCCACTAGAGAGTGAATGGGAAAAGAATCTAAAAAATTAGAGTAGACTATTGGAGTTATATTTTAAGATATTTGAATACTGGGAGAATGAATAAGAAGAAGAGATGGTATGGGATTTAATAGACTCTCTGAAGGCAAATATAGCTTCATTGAGGAAAGTGATAGCTACATGGAAGGAGAAAGAATACAACCATGGATAGTTGCAAAAGAGAGAAGAGAGAAAGAAGGAGATAATTGCCATGGAAGGCAATGTGAAATAGGAAGAGGCTTATGAGCAGCCCATTGTTTGGGACATCCTTGGGAAGGATGATGAAGAGAAGATGAAGGAAAGTTATAGCCATGTGTAGCTACTTTAGAATGAAATTACAGTGATATAGAGTTCTAAGCTTCTTTGTCTAAGAAGTTCTTGATGAAGAGGAAGTACAAGCTAGTGCACATATAGACAGTGTAGAAGATGAGGAAACAACCATGATTTAGATGAGCCATTGTCAGTGCATAGTGAAAATCTAGAGCATGCTAAAATTGATGAATACTTGTGTGTTTCTTGTGAAGAAACTTTGGGTGAAGAAGATGTGCAAGTAAATGCACATGAAGAGAGTGTGTAAATAGAGAGAGATTGTAGCCATGAGGTGTTGAAAGTAGATGAAGAGTGCAACTAGGTGGAGCTATAAATTTATTTTATCAAATCATTACAAGATATTTTTGTGCAAGATAGTGCACATGTGGAGGGAAATATGAATGTTGATGCAACCATGAGAGAGGAACTGTAAGTGCTGAGTGATGATGTGGGTTGTGATATTGTGGAGGATTATCCAAAAAGGTGTTGGATGAGTTATGAATAAATCCAAGTGGGCTTTAGGTGGAGGTAGATGGATAGTGGTGGGATAGATCTCACATGGGATGATGAGATGTGTGGTAGAGCATCTTGGTGGAGGAGCATCTGTAGTGGGTGTAGTCCCACATGTGGATCCATTAGTATATAGACTAGCCTTTGGTGGAGGAGGATGGTTTCAATTTTAGACAAGATGTGTGATCCCGCAAGGGTGGTTTGTGGTCCTACGAGGATGATTTTGAAACCAATATGTATTCATCTTTGGTTAAAATAGACATGTTTATGTGGGAAGGATTGTGTGATGCCTTTAGTGACTCCTTGGCTTGGGATGCCAAGTATGTGTATAAGTTTAGGGATAGCTTGTTTATTCTTATGTAAGAGAGGATGATTTTAATGAGATTTAATGAGAAATTATGAATTGATTATGTGTTATGAATGTGAAATTATGAGATATGGATTGTTGAATCCATCTATGTGGTTGGAGGCCACCTTACTATATGTTTATCTATGTTATTTATGATTTATTTATTCTTTTTCCTCTTTTATGTTTGTTTATTTTATCTCTCCCCTCATTTTTACATACTACATTCATTGTCTTCGTCTTTGTGTGTGTCTTTAATCCTTGTTTTGAGTCTATATATGTTTTTATCTCTTTCTCTTGATTTTTATTGTATGTTGTATGTCAATTTACATATTAATAAGTTCTTAATTTAAAATTAAAAAATTCTAAATATATAAATATATTAGTGCATTTTGAACAACAAATTAAATTTTAATCTATCTATTAAAGTTATAAAATCAAAGATTTAATTTATTAAAGAAGAGCCTCTATACCAAAATTATAATTCAATAATTTAATGAAAGAGTATATAACATTACTAGTTATTATATTGATTGGAAAGACACTTGCAGTACATAGATCCTAACTGAACTAAATCATACTTGAGTTTTGTTTGACAAATTCTCATATTTCTAATGAGGTGATACTTATAGGGTGATAAAACATGCCTCTAATTCATCTATAAAAAATATTAAATGAGTCATCATTATAAGTTCATGACCCATATTGGTGAAATTTTCGCCCAACACCAATGGACAAAACAACAACATTTTTCAAAAGATGGATATATTTCAATTTTTTGACATGTATCATTTTTCAACATAACAATATATTTCAAAAACAAATTTACACATTTTAAATATAATTTTTTAAAATAATAATATATTTTAATTTTCTTGATACATTTTAAGTTTTTTGATTAATCAAATTTTTACTCAATAACATATAGTGAAGGGTATCTAATGGGTCAACCTTGCACCCAATTTAATCTACCTTTAATAATAATTTAATCTATTTCTTATAAAATAATAACATTTTTAATTTTTCAAAACAATAACATATTTTAATTTTTGACAATACGTTTTATTTTTTAATTTCATAAATTTTAATTTAATTTTATTTATTAAATTTAAATTTAATATCAATAATTGAAAGGTGTCCAATAAATAAAATTTATCTAGAAAGAAACAAAGTTCACAAAAAGAACAATGTATCACAGTTACTTTTTAAGTAGATATTAAGTCAAGCTCTTAAGACTAGAAATTTGTTTTTTTGTTTTCAAAATTTTGAGATTTTTAGATGCCTCAGCAAAATTTGAAATAGATTAGAGTTCGAAATTAAAAATATACAAATCACCATATCCAATCATTTACATGAGATGTTTGTTAGTGCTTCAAATATAGAGAGGTAATCTCTGAAGAAGTAACAACTTAAGAGTGTCATCAAATTTTAGCAAGGTGGTAGCCATAGATTCTCAGAACGTGAGAAGTACTTCAAATGGCATCATTCTTCTAGATAATCGAACTAGATTATTGGGTTGGATGAGGATATAGATTATAAACTCTACAAATGTGAGCCATAGTGGGCCCATGCTTGAGCAAAGAGGTATTGAGGAAGAATTGTGTTTTATGAACCTTGGGTTTCATGAACTTATATGTCACTTAAAAAAAAATGGGGGAGCGACCAAAAATCCCAAAATCTTGTACATCCTACACTAGAGGAGAAAAACCATTATGAAAGGAAAAATATAGTTGAATAAACATCATCTCTCAATCTAGGTGTTTCAGAATCCGAGTAAGGCCATTCCTGATATTCCTCCAGGTGTACCACACTCTGTATACAGGTAGATGGATCTAGTTTAGGTCATAAAATCCCCATTTAGTGCACATATAATACCATGCCTCCCTTTCACCAACTACCCAATGCATTACTAGTTGTCTAGCTTTGTCTTTGGGAGATACAACCATATTAAAGTCACCATAAATGACCCAGTGATCATTGAGGAGATCCTCCACAATCCATCACCATAAATAGATAGATGAAAATATTGGTAATTTTGTGGTTGTTTATTTTAATGATATTTTTATATTCAGTAAGACTAAATAAGAACACTTACAACATTTGAGAATGGTAATGGATTTGTTAAGAAAGGTAAAGTTGTATGCAAATTTAAAGAAGTGTTATAATAATATTGCATTCATAACTCATTGAAAATATCTTAGATGAGAGTCATATTTATAGGTACAATGGAGGCATAGAGCTAATACATTTGGCAATTCTCCTCTATTTTGATTTGAAATTTATAGGGGATGAAACCTCCAAAGAGTTTTTTCAAATGTTTAGAGCTAAAAACTTGAAGCGATAAATCTGGGCTATATCTGATGCTTGGAGGAGATTATTAGAGATGTTTTAGAATAACAACTTGAAGAAATAAATTTGGGCTATATCACAATAACAATAAAATGAATCATTTTAAACTATCAAATTCATTTATTATAAATTTATAAATTTATAAAATTTTAATTTGCATTTTATAGTTTTTATGTGAACATTTTTTCCTACTTAATAAATAAACATGTTGCATATATATTCACAACATGTTAATATAAAACACAACATTTAAAAAATAATTTTAGATATAAAAAAACAAGTCGAAATATGACACTACTTTATAGTCATAGGGTGATGGATCACATTTTCTCAAAAATTAAATAATACGGACATGACTTTCAATAACTTGTAATACAATATAAAACAAGGGCTATGATGTAGCTTTAATACCTATCTTGAGTTGAGAAGTTCCAAGATTACTTTGCAATAGTTAGAACCAATTAGATAAGATGTAGAGTCGATGCAAATTTTCATGATAAACTATGTATTTTCTGAGTTCTATTGAAAAGTAACGTTATTCCAATGTAAAAATGGTCAGTCAAAAGATATTTTGTTTAACTGATGTAGGCCACAAAGGTGAAGCAATGCAGTTAATTCCAAATTGCTAACTGTATAAGAATATAATAAACTATATAAATATGCTAATTGCCAGCCTGCATCAGATTTACCTGCACATAACAATATGTTTTATAAGCTACTTAATAAAGAAATGATTTTCTACTAACTTATTGTTTTTTATTTTGGAAATAACTAATACCATTAATGCCATAGTGATACCTATTCTTACACTGCAAATTTTATTTAAGATATCCATTGATAAGAAAAATATCTACTATGGTGTCATTAATAGTAAAGAACCCCATTATCTTATAATGTACCAAAATGATTTCATATGGAATCTATTTATCTATCTATAAGTTTTGTATGGAAGTCAAAAAAAATGTTATAATGCTCATAAAGCTAATGGAGGGCTTCTTTGAAGATGCTCTCTTGCCTTTTCTCATATTGTAAGTCATTCTTGGGCTTCTAAGGTCTTGCCAACATTACAAGTTTAAAGCTTGGAAGATTCATCTTTATAACAACTTAAAAATTCTCAAGACTCAACAAGAATAAAAAAGTAATAAAAAATAAAGGAACACTATAAATTCTTTTGAAAAAGAGATTTCTCAAAAAAAAATAAAAATGCTAAGGCTTAGTTTTTGAATGTAGCAACCAAATCTGTTCTCTATCATCGTATCTCGCACATTGAGAGTTTTTAATAAGATATGGTGGAAAGTATAAGCAAAAATATCATACATTTAATTTTTTGAAACATTGATAAAAACTCAATTATACTACTCACTAGAGGGGTTAAATGCAGGCCTAAGATAAGTATTTACAAAATATGTAGAATAGTGATTTATTTATTAATTTTTTTAATATTCATATTATTGATATCCTCACCATACTATAAATATAAAATAATAATATATTTCGTTTGTGTAAAATCACAAATTTACATGAATGATAACAACATTATTTTCCATAATCATATTCCTTGGTGAGAGTATCTATATATCTATTACAATATATATAAATCAACCTAGAAAAATGGCAAGACCTAGAGAAAAATTCCATGCCTATCCAAGATTCTAATAAAAAATATCATGACAACAAACACTTTAAAATTTTAAATTTATTTAGCTCTATTAAAATCAAATGGTCTTATTTAGCATATGCATCTATATCAGACATTGTGTATCATTACATCTCATTGATTAAAACAATAAAATGCATATAAACACAAAAATGAGGAACCTATAGGATTTAAAATTTACCATGTATTTTTTTAAAATATAAATGTAAGCATCATTTTCATTTTATTCAAAGGAAAAATAAAAATAATAAAATACTATCCAGTTGAACTGTTTCCTTTGCCAGCCCACTAGTGCTCTACATCAACCTCTATCTTCACATTATTTGATGTGTGAACCTAAACCAAACCTCAAAAACAAATAAAAGAATAGATAACCTCAAAAAATATTAACTTCTACCTCATGCTATGCATTCTAAATTTATTTAAAATTGACATATCCATAAGGTCACTTGCTTGGCTTCGTAGTGCATCTTATGTTCTCAAAGTAACTCAGCTTCACAATGTAACTCACCTAACAAATAACTTAAATGAAATGTGCCAAGATTCTTCCACCATCATAGGTGGACTTGACTCTGACCTTCTTCCACCCCAAATCATTTGGAAGCCATTTAATCAACACCCCACAACCTAGAAGGGCATATGTGTCATTTGAATTTTTTTATTGATTACGATGGTTGAAATTGAGGATTGCAAGCTTATTAATAGAATCCTAGAGAAGGATAAAAGGGTGGAAGATTATTTGGAATTTTTAAATTCTCCATATGATCAACAGTTGAGGATGAGGTCTCATCTATGATGATGGAGACCTTTTCAACCTGGTTGAGGAAAAAGTGGGGTTAGTTAGTTGATTTAGTCAATTGGCTTGACAACTCAAGGGAGGAGGCATAAGAGGTAGAAATATTTGGGGATTTGGTTCAAATGAGGTATTTAAAAGGTGCAAGAGGTTTGATTAGGTGAAAAATACAAAATTAAATTATTAAAATAAAGATTAAAAGATGCACAATTGACTTATTCAAAATGTTTGAATTAATCAATTATTTGATTTTAAGAGAAAATGATAATTATTAATGTAAGAATTTTGATTAATAAATTTAGGTGCATTTAGACACTAAATGAAATTTAGGTGTCTACAGTTTCCTCTCTTTTAAATGGTGTTTGTAAATCAATATTATTTTGAAGACTAGAAGATGTAGGGTGTTGATGATGGAAAAGCAAAACATTGCACCAAATGATTGAAAATGAGTGTGATGATGTCCCCTCGAGGGTTTGTGTGATAAAAGGACAAACACTTCAAATTGATGAAAAGAGGAAATAAGTAAAAATGAGGTTGACACATAATAAATCAAGTTACTCTAGCATTGATGTCAACTTTTTGCAAGATGTTGGTAATATAAAAGGGTTGCCTCTACTTAATTAAAACTAGATTTTTGATTTGACATCAATAATTTTAACAACTTCAAGATTTAAAAATTATTTTTGTTTGTTAATGACTCAGGGTTCAATTGAGCAAGTGTGGAAATGATGTATCCTAGCAATAATAAAATATGGATCTATAAATAGAAAATGGTATGGATTTTGCAAATTATTATGGATTTTGCGTTGATAAATGATTACAAAAAATTGATTACAATATAAAATAAATTGATTTAATGATTTTGAAGAGTTGAAAATTGATGAATAATGAGAATTATGAAGGGATCAAAATGAGAAAACTATCATCAATAATACAAATAATTTTTTCAATACCAATGTTTGTAAAATTCTATAGGGTGCATGTAAAACTATTTACCCCTAGCTATTAAATGTTAGAGAAGAGATTGAAAATGGTAAATTTCACACTTTATAGATTATATTCTTGGATTATGCTTAGAATTTGTGATGGATATTTACAAAATTGATATTTGAAATAATTGATAAGGAGATATAGCACTTTGGTTAAGTGATAGTAGAAAGTGTGGATGAAATGAGTTGAATAGATGATGGTAGATGTAGTGGCTGAAATGACCCTAGAAACCCCATGTATCTAAGTGTTGCCTATGTATCAACTTAAAAAATGTCTATGTGTGGATAGTAGATCATATTTAATTCTCCCAATGCATGAAGAGAAGTGATGATGTAATGTAAGATTGGCCCATGGATTTTAGTAACATATCTAAGTTAATGATTGCAGAATATGATTAGATGATGGAGAAGGAATGAAAAATAGGATTTCATCAGTCTTAATTGACAAGTGTGAGATATTAAATGGAAATATTAGGAAATGATTATGGATGATTGATATGTGAACATTAATAAAGAAATAAAGTGACCATATGTATTAATGATGATGGATCAAATGATTTGAAAACATGAATGAGATAAAGATAGATGGAAGAAAGAGATGAAAAACATATGCTTGATGTGAAATGATCTTATAGCTGCCTATTGTCTATTTTGTTATTTACAATAATTCAAACTGATTAAGAGTTGAGCAACTCAATTTTTGATATTGTGTATGATAATATGCATTAGTGGTATAGAAAAACCATGATGACTATCATGTGATAAGCATAAGGACTAAGATATTAACAAGGACAAAACATAATGCATCATGATATGGAAGATCATAATAAAACCATTAGTAATGTGCATAGTGATCTAGACATGAGAAAAAAAATAAAGATAATATAAAAAGAGATGTTTGTAATAATGAAAATGATGTAAGTAAAATAAACACTACTGAAGGAAGTAACCACCCATGATGTAAGAGAATGTAAATGACTATACAAATAGGTAATAAAATGACTAAAAAAAGTAAGTAAATGACTAAAACAAGTAACTAATTTTTTTGGATGTCCTTGGCTAAATTAAAACCCTTTGGCCTATGCTATTTTTGACAATGTTGCATTGTCTGATAAGTAATCTGTATAAGGGATAACTAGGGTTTGTAACTAAGGATGAGGGATTTTTTTATTATTTTTTGGATTTTATTTTTTATTTTATTAGATTTTATAATGTTTTATATTTTTGTTGAAGTTTATAAAGTTTTTTTATTTTTTGGGATTTATAAGCTTATATACAAGGAAGACCAACAAAGAGAAAACCATATTCTAGCACCTAGGAATGAGTGGTAGGGGATGAAAGGAATACATTATATATTGAGTATGGATGAATATGAATGGATTTAAATTAAGATGATAAACTTTGGGGAACATATGAGGTAAGAACCAAGTATCTAGTCATCAAAATAACATTACAAGGACACACCAAGATGTTTATAAGAACATGTCTCAAGACATTTCCACTTCCTTATAAAGGTAAAAATTGGAAGAAGGATGGTTTTATTATGGCAAGGATTGGATGGATTTGGAATGAAGTGGATAAGGATGCATTTTGATAGGTAAGGGTACTCAAGGATGGTGTATGTTAGTTGAGGAGGAGTTTAGGATGGATTGGATAGGTGTAGGATGGGTAAGTATGATTTATGATAACTTTTTAGGCTAAAAGGATGGGATTAAAAATGTTGTAGGATGGGTAAGGATGGAGGGATGATTCATAATTCATAAGTTTGAAATGGAATGAACTTGCCCCAAAGTGTAGGGTACTTATAAGCAACTGATTATTTTATGCATGATGTCAAAAAATCAGTTTTCATCCTAGTACTTCCCTAAGGTGCCATATAAATGGTTTTCACCTTTGGAAAAATTTATTTCTCTTTCTCTTTTTTATTTTTTGTTTACTATTTATTTTTATTTTTATTTTATTTGCTCTTTTTTTGCTTTCCTTTTTTAATTTTTTTTTAAATTTTTGGAATCTCAATTATAAAAGGGTTTGAGATGCATTTATACTTACCACTATTGGTATTTTAGGTATGCACTCTAGAGATGTATTTAGTAACTTCATTTATTTCTAACTTGGATTCTTCCAAATTTATCAAGATATTGTCATAGCCCCTATGATAGAGGGCATTGCCATAAAAGGTGAAGAGAAAAGTATGTTGGATGAAGTATGTGTGTTGAGTGCAAGAAGTATTTGGATAAATGGAATTATAATTTGTATTAGTATATGAGTTATGTTTTAAAGGGTGAATGAGACTAACAATCTCACGTTCAAAAAAATTGGGAGTATCTGCAAGTGGGATGATTTGAGAATTCAATGCTTCTTCAATGATATCTTCATCTTGTGATGGGGATACATCATGAAAATATGCTAGTGCAAAGGATATATTAATTTGATCATCTATTGGTGCCATATAAAGGTTTTCACTAAAGGATTCTTCTCAATTATTTTGATTTGGATTGTTCAATAGCACCTGAAATAGGTTTTCACTAAGGGATTCATATTTTTTATTTTCTACAGTTTGATTTGAATTTTGATCATCTAAAAGTGCCTCAAGTAGGTCTTCACTATGGGGTAGGGATTTTGTATTTATATTGTAGCATTTATTTTTATTTAGGGTCACCTATTTTTCTTTAGAATATGTAGATGTTTCATGATACTCTTTTGGTAGGAGAACAACTAGGATGTTTGTAATTATTTTATCATCATGGAAGGAAGTTAACTGTAACTAAGATCATTGGTCCCAATTAGAAGGTGCAAGATAATAGATTTCAAGATGGAAGGTAGGATTAATAATGTTTATGAAAGGAGTGATGGCAGCAATGTCCTCATAGAGACTATGAATGAATCCTATTATCATTATGGATGAAATTACCTTAAAAACCATAAAATTAAAAATAACAACTTTACATTAAAATTCAAATTATTTTTATCTAATGCTATGTGATCCAAAATTTACTTCAAAATGGATGGGTTTGATAATTCCTTGATCATGGATTATTTTTTCTATAATTACGCCTATCACTTCGGGTGCATGTTGTGGGATGATGGAAGATTCAATAGGTGACAAGGATTTAGGTGGTTGGACAATGGGTGATAGTCTATGTTGGTTGAAGGAGGTTTTTTCCAAGATAAGACCTTGGTTAGAAAATGACCAAGATAAGTTCTTCTCTAAATATGGGCTCTTGATTATAAATAGATGGTAAATTATGGTTTTGAAAGGTAGGTTGAATAGCTCTGAATTGGCTAAAAATAGATGTGTAAAAAATGGGATTTTGAGAAATAAATGGAAGGTTATGAACTTGACATGGAAGTGGTGTGGCTTGATTAGGCTCAGGAAAGACATCTTGGCATGTCCCCAAGCTACGATTTTCAGACATGGATACACTTGGATCTACCTTGATGTGCCCTTTGTTAATCAAATATTTGATATAATGCTTTAGTCTCATACAATGGTTTACATAATGACCTTAAATTTTGTGATAATCATAATATTTATTAGGTCTATACATCTTAGGTTTTGGGAAATTTGGCTCAAAGTATTTAGTGTTTTGATATATAACTAAGTTTTTGTGATTCCCTAGTAATGAAGTGGACTAGAGAGGTAGATTGATCTTGGAAGGATGGATTTGTTGGATTTGTGAAGGTTGATGGACTTGAATTTGTTTTTTTTATGAACAAATGTTAATTTGATGTAGTGTGGTTCAAGTTCAGGAATGGGCTGGATGCAGAACCAAGTGGTTGATTTTGATTAATTTGGAATGGTTAGTTTTGAAGTGTATAGGAGTTTAATGGTTGATTTCAATGGAACGTAGTTGGATTGGACTTAATGGGAGATTACTTTACAAATGGATTTTGGTTTAAATATAGATTTGAAATTTTTGGTGAAGGTGAATAAAAAGTTTTATTTAGATTGGTACTAAATTTGGAACTAGATGTATTGATAAAGAAGTTCAAGTTTGAGTTTTGGGGTGAACTAGATGTAAAATCAAAGTATTAATTCTGATTATTATAGAAAGGTTGATTTTTAAAAATTAAATGACTATTCAAGTTTTTATTTTATTTATTGATGGATTAGGATGAATACATATTCAAACTTAGATTGGTATTTGTTGGGTGATTGATTTGAATTTGATTCAAATATGTGTTTGAATAAAAGTTGGTTGGATAGAATCTTAGGTGAGAATATTGACTATAGGGATTGTGATTCAAGATGAAATTAGTCAAGGGATTATTTCACATATCCATGCTTCTTAAAATGGATGATGTTACTAAAGGAAGGCTTGACTAAACAATGAAAAAGACATAAAATTAGACTAGTAAAGCAAATTACCAAAGTGACTAAAAGTTTGATTTCTAACTAAATGCTTTTAATCTTTTAAACAGAAAGTTGTGATTTTTTGGATAGCATTTACACTAAAAATAAATTATTTACAAATAAATATTTTTCAACACGTGGTAGACACAAGGAAACAACAACAAAATTTATACTAAAGAAATAAAAATTGAACAAAAAGGGTGAAAACTAGGATGAAGGGTTGTGAATAACTATTGGGATTTCTATTGTCACTCACTCATCCATGATATTAGCTATGCCCTAATGTTTAAATGAATTAACCACGGAGGATCCTACTATTCCCATGGCCTATTAAGTTTAGTTTCAAGGGTGTGTGAAAAATTACTTCTAGGTGATAATCGCTAACTAATGCACCAAATTCAAATGGAAAAAGGTTATCCTAGGCTTAAGGTATACATGGTATTATCTAGGGGGAACAAAATAGTTATAAAAATTGATAGAGCATATGCACACTATTATAAATTGTCCAAAAGTTCCCAACACAACCATAGGGGTCTTAGCGTGTTGACAACTGATAATATCAAATCTTGAATCAGTGATTGAAACTCTAGGTATTAGAGAATGAAAGCCCCTCATGTTATATTGTGTTTAAAACATACAAATGCTTAGGAAATTGAAAAAGCTAGGTCTTGATTTATATACCCTACCAATAAATGGGGTTTGGCCTACTACATGGTGATCAAATCCATGGTCAATAGATCCCCTAGGAAAATAAAAATAAAACATTGAAACTTGTTTTTCATTTCCAACTATCGTCACTAATGTGATGCCAAGGAAAAAGTATACACAAGGTGAAATGGGTAATAGATAAGTTACAAGATCATTTATGATTTCCAAGTCTTGTCACTAATATGACATCAAGGAAAGATCATAAACAATATTGAAAAAAAATAAGCTGATAAGAAAAGGTAATTTTGCTACAAATAAATTCAAGTGTGAGCTAAATAATGAGAAAATAAAAGACTGAAAATGAAAAATGTTGGTAAAAGTAAATGAAAAATTTGGTTAGATTCTTTGCTTTTTGTAATTATCTTTGCCCAGTGCCCTATAAACAAGTAGTTATAAAGTTTTAAAATGGTTGATCTTCAAGGAAATTGGTAAAAATTTAGAGAAAACCAATAAAAAAATAAAGATCAAATAACTCAATTATAATGATCTTATAGCTACATAATAAGATAGAAAGGTGAAACTGTTAGTTAGTCAAAAACATAAAACTAAACCAAAAAAATAAATTATGATATAAATTTTATTTTTTTGAATTTTTTAAATCATACAAAAGTTAAATATTTTTATATGGTTTCATTTTCCATTTTGATACCTTTGTTTTGCTTAAAATGAGAGCTCAAACAGAGTCTGGATTCAAAAGTTATGGCCTTAAGAAGATGACCACTCAAAATGAAAAATGAATTCACTCCTCTCTTTGACAAATTCACAACAAGACATTTTTGTTAAAGTTAGTAGTGCTTTTGTTAAAATTATTAGCATTTTTATTAAACTTAGTAGTGTGTTTGTTAAACACAGTGGAAAATTTGTAAAACATAGTAGTAAAATTATGAATAAAACATTAGTAGCAAAATCGTGAAACAGAGAAGTAAAATTATTAATCAAAGTACAAAAATTATTAAAAATAGCAGTGAAATAATGAAACTTAGTAGCAATTTTTCAAAAGGTAGTAGAATTTTACTTGTAAGAAATGATGATTGCACTGCAAGGTATAATGATTTCATTGTTTGGTCCTACAATTTCATTATTAAATCCTTTTAATTCATGTTACATAGGAAAAACACACACAACCAAACATAAAGTCTATGACAATAACCTATAGTCTATAATAGCTAAAAAAGAGATGAAATTAAACACAAAAGAAAAGTGTAAATAATAAAGATTGAAAAATTAGTGATATATAAATGTAAAAGAAGAAGATGAAAAGATTAAAAAGATGTGGGTAAGTCCCACTAAGTATGCCATAAATGTATAAATTAAATTTAGATATGCAAAGATAATTAAATAATCTAATGTAAGCTAAATTCAACTAAGCCAGAGTAACAAATGTAAAAAAACAATCAAAACATCATGGTTTGAATACAAGAATCCTCCATTGTTATTTGAATCCAATTTGCTCTATCAATAATGTGGTGCTCATTCCTCAAATGAAAAGGGAGAAAGGGAAACATTTCAATGTAAGAGAATTATTTTTTTTCACTTTGATTCACTTAGGATGTAATATTTCCTGATTACAAAAGATAATATTACAATTGTGAGTATGATTGTGATAATTCCAAACTTATAATTGATTACGATGGTTGAAAATGGGGATTTACAAGCTTATTTATGGAATCCTAGAAAAAGATCCAATAGTTAAGGATCATTTGGCATTTTTCAATGCTCTAAATGTTCATTGATTGAGGATGATTCCTCATCCATGAGGATGTAAACCATTTCAACCTAGTTGAGGAAAAAGTGGGGTTGGTTAGCTGACTTAGTCAATTGGCTTGACAACTCATGGGAGGAGTCATAAGAGCTAGAGATATTAAAGGATTTGGATGGAATGGGGGAGAAAAAAGGTAGGAGAGATTTGATTAGGTGGAAAATATGGAATTAAATCTTTAAAATAAAGATTCAAAAATGCACAATTGACTTATTCAAAATATTTGAATTAATCAATTATTTGAGTTTAAGAGGAAATATTAATTATTAATGTAAGAAGAATGATTAATAAATTTACACAAATTTCAACACTGAATGAAATTTAGGTGTCTATAGTCATATTTGTTAAAAAAACCCAACTTCGACCAAGGTCCACATTTTTTAACACATGAAACACTTTCAATAGTGCAGTTTACAAGAATTATTTATGATTTATTACTAACTAGAAAAATTAATAAAATATTGTAAAACATTAGCAAATAGAAAATATGCAATGCATAATTCATTTCTTATTAGCTATTACTGTAACATTGATCAAAGTAAAAGGGTTGGATGAAACCAATAGTACCAAACAAGTAATAATAATAATACACATGTAAATTAGAACATGTTCATGGAGGGAGTAAGCAAAAACATGAAATATGAAAAAATAATACTACATAGATTCCTTAAATCAACATATATTTAGTCAACAACACATGCATCCTTGTAACTTCTAAGAGAATTTATTTTACACAATTGTTTAGTCATAAGCCTTCAAATACAAGCAATTTTTTTAAGGTGATTTTCCACTCTTCCTTATATATAGGTTTACTTTTGTTAAGGTATATATAAATATGAAATAATGATTATATTAATACAATGAATTTTTATTAATGTATACAACGAGATTATTTGATCATCTTAAATAAAATTAGATTTTAAAATTTTAAAATATTTTTATTAGTATTAATTATATAATTTTATTTTATTTTAATTTTATTATTTAATATATTATTATAGTTATTATTTTTTTTATTGAGGTCTTTTTTATTTTAATATTCTATAGACAAATTGAAGTGAAGTGTACAGAAGTTTCTCATTACCTCATAGTTAGATTTTTAAATCACTTTTATATTTCTTCTGCATCCATAACATTTTCCTTTTAGAGCTCATGTCTTCCTTATAGAGTATGAGAATGTGTTGTATATTATATTTTCCATCATATATTTTCAAGTCTGGATGATTTTCATCTATACATATGTCAAGGATACATGATGAAGTATGTGTAGCATACCTTGATGAGTTCCAAGTCATAATTATCTTTAACCTTTACCCTATTCACTCAAAGTGATATACATGCCAACTTATTATTATTTTGTAGTGACATAATCTTGGACAATCTCCAGGTTTTCCAAAAAAATAAAAATTAAATTTAAGGTTTGAATATATAGACCTAAATGATTGAGGCCATGATAAAAATATATACACTTTATGTTTGCATGTAGCGATGATCTTAGGATGATTTCCATTTTTTTATATCATAGATTTTATAAAATGTGTGTGTGTGTGTGTGTGTGTGTGTGTGTGTGTGTGTGTGTGTGTGTGTGTGTGTGTGTGTGTGTGTGTGTGTTACCCCATTTTTAATTTAATAGTGTTCAATAGGTATTATTTTTTTAAAGATTATCCAACATGTAATATATGAACTTTAACCATAACTATGAATATAAATCAGAATTGACAATTGGAACTGATCGACAAGAGATATATGCTAAAAATAGTAAGGACAACCAATAATTAAATAGTTATCTTTTTTTATTTCTAGTGTGTGTGTGTGTGTGTGTGTGTGTGTGTGTGTGTGTTACCCTATTTTTTATTTAATAGTGTTCAACAAGTATAAAATATTGAAAGATTGTCTATCTTGTAATAAACGACATTTAAGCATAAATATGAATATAAATCATAATTGACAATTGAAATTGATCCACAAGAGACATATGCTAAAAAATAGTATGTACAAAAAATAATTAGATATATATATATTTTGATTTATAGTTTGATGTAATTGATATTTGACAAAATAAATCAAGGTAAGATAAGACTGTGATATACTGATTATGGAAGCAAAGACTACAAATATTTATGGACAAGTCAACACTCCTTATAAAGAAATACACTACAACCTTGCACATGGACTATGGACTTGTCTATTTTTACTATGATGAAATTATGATTTTTATGCTAGTTTATACTATGAGGGTTAATTTATTTTGATTATAGAGATAATGCATAGAAACCTCTATTATCTTTCTCTTTGCTTTGAAAACCAGGTGGGTAGTTTTGAGAACTATAAACTTATAAAATAAAGGGAGAAGTGTAGTGGGATGATCTGACTCCAATCAACCTCATTGATGATTGACTATTGTAAATGCATTCAAATAATCAATGAAGGCAATCAAACCACACATAGTTCTCCCACCTAGTGTGATTATGCAATTGTGATACTTTACTATATGCATGTAGGTTTTGGCTTTGATAAGTGATAATGTTATCTCTTGAATCCATTTCAACAAATGCTTACTCATAAGGCATCTTTGAAACTTCTAAGAGTTTTTGTTTTACACCAATACTTAGTCATAAGTTATCAAATGCAAGCAATTTTTTACAATGATTTCCCCTTCCTTTTTATATATAAGTTTACTTATGTGAAGGTATATATAAATATGAAATAATGTTGACATTACTATAATGAAATTTTATTAAAGTATACAATGCAGTTGCTTAATATAAATATAACATAATGTTGACATTAATATAAGGAATTTTTAAAGTGTACAATGACATTATTTGAGCATCTTTAATAAAATTAGATTTTAAAATTTTAAAATATCATTATTATTAAGTATATAATTTAATTTAATTTTAATTTTATTATTTAATATTCTATTATAGTTATTGTTATTTTTATTGTGGTCTTTTTAATTTTAATATTTAAAAAAAAAAATTGAAGTGAAGCATATGGAAAATTCTTGTTGCCTCACAATCATAAAGTGTCTCTCAGTTTTGAAATGTCATTTTTTGAAGTCTGCAGATCTATTAGATTTTTAATTCACTTTTATATTTGTTTTGCATCCTTATCATTTTACTTTAGAGTCCGTGTCTTATTTACAGTGTATGAGGATGTGTTGAATATTCGATTTTCCATCATATATGTTCAAGTCTAGATTATTTTCATCTTTACATATGTTAGGGCCACATTATGAGATATGTGTAGTATGACCTTGTTGAGTTTCATGTCTTTGTTCTCTTTAGCCTTTACCCTATTCACTCAAAGTGATATCTGGTAGTGTAGGATATTATTTTTTGTGTATATATTATTATATATTATTCTTACACATATATTTAGGTTGCTTAGGTGTAATATTGCTGTCACATAGGTGTCATAATGAGGTAATTATTGTGTACATGCACATGTGAAAATTATAGGAAATTTGATGGGTAATGATATCCTTGAAATTTACCCACCAATATTGATATATTACACATAAATCACACAAACCATTTGCCAATTTTCTTATGTTCACATTGCCAAATGTATTAGCTCTATGCCTCAATTGTACCTATAAATATGCCTCTCATCTAATATATTTTGAATGACTTATGAATGAAAAATTATTATAATTATCCTCTATTTTTATTTTAGTCTCAACAACAGAGTTCTGCTTCTATTTGCTTTGCATTTGCAGTTCGTTTGTTCAATTCTATCAGTTGAATCTTGGATAATTACATCATTCTATCAAACCTAATTTTTGATAATGAACACCATTTTTTTTAGTTTATTAAAAAAATTAGTAGTTTTTAAGTTTGTATTCTAAATGAGATTGTAAACAAGAATTATGTGGATCTATGTGTATCATCTACAGTTCTTTCTTCTCTAATTGGTGAATTTCACCAATATCTGCAAGTATTTCAACTATATTGGATATATAAGTAACCTTTGTAGATCTGGAAGGAGCATTAAATATGGTTGGATAGAATATTAAATAATTTTTTGATAAGGAGGCGAGACCTACAAGAAATGTTTTTACAAATCCATTTTTTCTGATAAAATGACAATTGTTTTCAGATTTTGATATAATGGTAAACAATTTCTTATAAATTTTTTAGGGTTTTGTGCACCTCTATTTTCTATTTTTATATGATTTTGAAATTTGTAATTTCATTAAGAATTGCAAATGTTATCATAGTTTTACTGACTATGGTACTATTCAAAAAATTACTTCTTCTAAATTGTTTTTTTAATAAAACAATATTATTTTAAAAAATCATATTGTAAGGAGTTATTTATCATTTTTTATTAAATTAATTATATCTCATGAAGATGAATGGTGAGGTCTGATTTTGGCAGGCAGTCAAACCCCCTCATAAGCAAAATAAAATTTCTCCTCTCCTTTGCTTGACTCACACTTTCACACTCTTGTTCTCCTCGTGGACTCATTTTTGGCTGAGCCTAACATCATTTTTTTGTGATCTTGCACTATCACTTATATAATAATGCATACATGGCTCATTTATGGATGCATTCTTAGCTGAGTCTGACATCCATTTTTTATGAGCATGCATTATTATTTATGCTTTTAATGCAAATATTTCACTCATTTATATGTCATCCATTTTGTTTTTATGTGTATTACATGATAGTAAATAATAAAATTTACTACACTTTCAACAACCTCAGATAGTTATCTTATTTCTTTGTATATTGCATGATGGTGAATACTAAACTAAATCATGCAATTTAACAATGCCAGCTATATCATTATCATTTATTATATATATCTATACCTATAATTCATTATATCTAAGTGTAGATCTATTGTGTAGTATCTAATTTCCACTATATGCATCATCTTTCCTTGTTACATGAGTTAAAGCTTCAAGAATCAACTCTAAACTCTTATTTATGGCTATCTTTGGACATGCATGATATCTTAAGATTTGATGAAATTTATTGTGCAAAACATTTGGTGCCCATTATATATGCACTAAAATGTGATTCTATACACACCAAAACATAAAGTGTTAATTATATGCACACTAAAGTGTTGAATGTCTATGCATTAAAACATAAAATGTGAAACCTTTGTTAGTGGGGGCTTGGCGAGGGTGGGATGGGTGCGGGGGGAGACAGGGTCTTTCTGATAGTTTTATGGGGGTTATTTTCTAGCTGGCCTTGTCTATTACTCATTTGGTTTATACTTGCACTGTATCATGGATCATAATGTGGTTTCAATTCTCACTCCATTCAATTATCATGACTAAAATTCTAAAGTGAATTTTTTTTAAAAAAAGTAAAGGTTTACATAAGATAACCATGAATATGGAAACTAAACCAGAACTTTAATTAGATAGAATTAAGTTATATAATAGCTTTGATGAAGCATATGGTCTTTTGTATTTGTATATTTCTCCTAACTTACTCTTTCACATTAAATATGCTAAATCATTACATGATATTTGGAACACCTTGGAGCAACTCTTTAGGAAGCAAGATGTAATGAGGGGTCATGAGGTAGAGAATGAGCTCATTAGTTTGAATCTAGGAATTTTTTACACTATAGAATACATTTTCATCAAACTTAAATCACTTAGGTTGCAACTAAAATTATGTGGCATAGAAAAAAATGATGAATAATTGATCCTCTCTATTCTTTCCAAGTTAAGTCTTGACTACCTAGTTTTTGTCTCTACCTTTTATGCTACAAAACATGCCCTAGGAATAGCATGGAGTATGCCATTCTTAAATGATTTTGCTAAATAGTTAACTAGAGATAAATACAAGCTCATCCAAATGGGTACATTGAAGTCCTCCAAATCACATGCTTTGTTGAGTAATGACAAATGAAATACTTCAATTAATAAAGACAAGAAACAAAACAAGGACCAAAATAAATGAAAGGGTAAAAAATCAGATACTAAGATAAAAATATCATATGATTCCTCCTATTTAGGTGGAAAACCTAATAAAGAGAGGACCACATGTGCCTATTGTAAGAGAACTGGTCATGATAAAACAAAATATATCAATAAATAGATTGATCATCTAACAAAGATGCTTGATAAAAACAACATGAATTTCCTCGATTCAGTCGAATTAATCTCATCATCACAAGAGTCTTCTAAGGCAAATGAAAGTATTAAGGGTAAAGGTAAAGGCAAGGCTCTTATTTCAGTTGCATCTTAGCCATCCACATGGGTGATTGATTTTGGTGCCTCACATCACATGACTTCTTCATGAGACTTGTTCTCATTCTTAGAGCCATATCTTATGTCATCTATTATGATAGGTGATGACACTTATATTGAATTTTATTAGAGAGGTTATATTGAAATTAATGATGGACCATTAAAAAATGTCTTATGTATTCCATCACTATCAACTAATCTCCTATCTATTTATCAAATCATCCACATTGGATAAGGGAAGAAAGTTGAGTTTACTCTACATTATATCATCATTAAGGAGTTTCATAGTAATATTATAGTGTCCACTAGGAAATTAAATCAGCAATCAAGGTTTTACACCTCAAATTTTTCTATTAATTACCCTTCTGCTGCATTACTCACTCATTCTGATGGGGTGAATAAATTATGACATGAGTGATTTGGCAATCTAAACTATCACTACATAAAACAACTCAGTCGAAAAGATATGGTAATAGGTTTGTATTATGTTACCTTTTATGATGGTGTTTGTGAGACTTTCATGGTTGGTAAACATCCCAAAGAGAAATATGACAAAGCCAAATCATGGAGAGCCACTCAAAATTTCGAGCTAATTCATATTGATGTTTCTAAATCATTTCCAAATCCTTCATTCAACAAGGCTAGGTACATGCTTACCTTTATATATGACTTCTATAGGTATACTTGGGTGTATTTTATTCATCAAAAGTTTGAGTTCTTTGACCATTTTAAGGATTTTAAGGCTCTTGTTGTGAAATAGTTAAGGAAAACCATTAGGATTTTGTGCACTGATAGTGATGGTGAGTATGTTAGCCATCACTTTGAGTAATTTTATACTTCAAAAAGGATTGATATATAATGAATAGTTCCATATAGTCCTCAATAGAATGGGGTTGTAGAACATAAGAATATATATTTGAAATAAATGGTAAACTATATGATACACTCCAAACCACTTACACCACAATATTGGGTAGAAGCCATTAATTGTACTTTCTATATCTAAAATCATGTTCTTCATAAAGCATTGAAAGGGATCACTTCTTTTGAAGCTTGGAGCAATCAAAATGTTGAAGTAAGGCACTTTAGGGTATTTGTATCTCAAGTTATGGCTCACATTCCTAAGAAAAAATGTAGGGCCATGGAATGTTAGAGTAGGATTTGCATATTTTTTGGGTATGGAAAAGGTGTTAAGGGATATAGGATTCTTTATCCTAACACACATGAGTTGTTCATTGAGAGGAGTGTACGCTTTCAAGAGGTTCCATCAAACTCTACATTCTACACTTCTCCCTCCTCTTTCAAATCTCTAGGATATAATTACAATTTAGATGATTCATATCATCCAAATCAAATACCTATTGATGAAGATTCTCCTCCTAGTTAAAATGATGATTATAGTGATATAGATTCACCCCATTCCATTCATAGTCATAGTTTTGAAGTTCAAGAATCTCCTCCTAATTCTTCAACTTCAGGTCCTCTTTGGGCTAGATAGACTCTATAGAGTGTAAGTGATTGGATTGGGGATCCATCAAATGTCAGACAGACTCATTCAAAATTTCAAGGTCTTCTATATGTTTTCATTGATTGTGCTTCTGATCCACATTCATTTTGTGAGGTATATGGCATTCCTAAGTGGGATAAAGCTATACATAAAGAGTATAGTTCCTTAATTAGGAAACACACTTGGGATCTAGTACCCCTTCCTAAGGGAAGGAAACTTGTTTGATGTAGGTGTATATATCAAAAAAAAATTACAACATATGGGTCTTTGGATAAGTTCAAATCACAATTGGTAGCAAAAGGATTTTCATAAGTTCCTAGCATAGACTATACTGAAACATTTTCTCTAGTCACAAAAATGAATTCTATCAAGTCACTCTTTCCATTACCACAACTTATCATTGGGATGGTCATCAGATGGATGTGAAGAGTGCCTTTATTTATGGTGACCTTGAGGAGAAGATATATATGGAGTATAATCCACAAGGTTTTGAGGAAGATTCTTCCTTAGTGTGTAAACTTCAAAAATGTATGTATGGCCTCAAATAGGCCCCTCAAGTTTGGTTTTCCAAGATGAATTCATTTCTTATCACATTTGGTTTCAATAGATGAAATTTTGATCTAAATGTCTACATCTCGTGAGATGATAATTCCCTGTTAATTCTGGTTGTATATGTGGATGACCTATTGATCAAGAGGAGTTATTCATCCTCTATTGCATTAGTGAAAACTAATCTACATGATATATTATCCATGACTGACCTAGGTTTATTGGATTACTTCCTTGTTATTAATATTTCAAAATATAGCTTAGGGATTACCATTGCACAATCCAAGTATGATCTTGATTTTCTTGCATGATTTCACGTGGATGCTTGTAAGCCAGGTTTGACTCCCTTTTTTGTAGAGTTAAACTTGAGGTTGAGTGTTCTTCTCCATTGGTTGATGCTACCTTTTATCGATAACTAGTTGGAAACCTCATCTATCTAACTCACACTATACCTAATATTTCATATGTAGTGGGTATGGTCTTTAGGTTTATGCAAACACCACATGAACTGCACTAAAAAGCAACTAAATGGATTCTCCACTACATTCGGGGTACTCATAGTTTTGGAATTCACTATGGAGTAGGCATTGATATTAATATGATTAGGTACATAGATTTAGACTGGATTGGTGATATTCACCATCAGAAGTCTACTTCAAGATATAGTTTCTCACATGGTTCAGGACTAGTTAGTTGGTCTAGCAAGAAGCAAAATGATATTACTTTATCATATATTGAGGCTAAATATAAAGGGGCTATCTATACTAATAATGAATCTATTTGGCTTCAGTGGATTCTTATTGAGTTTGGTATACAATTCATGTGACACATAATTATCTTTTGTGATAACCAAAGCACCATCTAGATCTACAGGAAACTAGTCTAACATCAGTGGACCAAACACATCAAGATTCTTATGCACTTTATTTAGGAGCTCATCTATGGATATGTCATTGATCTCAAATTTTTCTAGACTATGGAATATATAGTTGATATCTTCACCAAACCCTTCAATGAGATTAACTATATTCACTTTCATGCTCTTCTTGGGGTACAGGTTGCATCAACATCATCTTCAGAGGGGCCTTCTAGTCCACTTTTACTTTTCTCTCTTTTTCTTTTTGCCGGCGGGGGGGGGGGGGGTCGCGGGGGGCGATGGGGGAGTTTTTTCCTATGGGTTTTCTCCTTTTTCTCCACTTTGTGAGAGTTACATTATACTTGGGTGCGTCATCAGGGCCATCTAAGCTATGCTTAGGGTGAGTGTTAGTGTAAGATATTATTTTCCATGTATTTACTATTATGCATTATTCCTACACATGTATTTAACTTATTTAAGTGTAATATTAAGGTCATATAGGTGTCATAATAAGGTAATTAATTTGTACATGCACATGTGAAAATTATAGTCAAATTAATGAGTGAGGATATCCTTGACATTTACCAACCAATATTGACATATTACATATGGAGCACACAAATCATTTGGCAATTATCTTGTGTTCATATTACCAAATGTATTGGCTCTATGGCTCCATTATACCTGTAAATATGATTGTCATCTAAGATATTTTAAATGAGTTATGAATTTAATATTATTATAATTCTACTTTGTTTTGATTTTAGTCTCAATAATGGAGTTCTACTTCTATTTTATTTACATTTATAGTTCATGTGTTTGATTCCATCAATTAGATATTGCACAATTCCATCAATATACATGTCAACTTCTTATTATTTCATACTGATAGAATATTGGAATACATCCAAGTTTAAAAATTGTTCTAAGTCAAATCCATGGATGTACAAAAACATAAATTAAATTTAAGGTTTGAATGTATTGACCTAGATGATTGAGGCCATGTTGAAAAAAGAAACACTTTGTGTTAGCATCACTTCTTGGTGTAAAGATGATTGCCAATTTTTTTATTTATCATAGATTTTATTAAACTTGTGTGTGTATTTTACCCTATTTTTTATTTAATAGTTTTCAATAGGTATAAAATTTTGAAATATTATCTAACTTATAATATATGACCTTTAACCATAAATCTAAATATAAATCAAAATTTTCAATTGGAATTGATTGACAAGAGACATATGCTAAAAATAGCAATTATAACTAATAATGATATACTTCAAATATAGAGAGGCAATCATTCATGGTGGATTGGTTAACGAGGGACTTCTGAATGTGTGGGGATGACACCTCCACCAGCAATTTTACCCTTCATCAAAGTGTCAAGCTCTTCCTGCCAATTCACCAATTTGGATTGTATTAGCCTACACGATAACCTATGTGTAAAATTTGTAAGGATACATGTGCTTTTATTTTATTTTTAAAAAATTTGTGATGCCTTTTTTAAATAAATGTTGTATGTTTTTAGGGATGAATTCTTTCTTAAAATATTAAATAAATGTAGAATCTTCTACATAAGAAAGGAAAAATGTGTTTTCTATGTGCAATTATGGTAGAATGTTTTTTTTAAATGAAATGATTCAGTATAAAATAACAATGCATGGTGTAAAACTCAAAATTTTGATGAACGTCGTATCATGGTGTAAGACTGAGAATTCACAAATAGTTCACAAAAAATAGGTGGTATGGAGTTTCGAGTCAAACTAGGCCAAGTGTAGGAACAAGCCATTACAAAAAAAGAAATAGCATTAGGTCTTGTTTATGAATGAGTCATCATAACATCATAAATAAAAAGGAAAACATTATTAAGATGCTAGTGTAAGGTTAGAACATAGAGGATCCATATTATCTTGACCCCAATTTGAGCTAGGCAAGTCATTGTCATCTGGAATTGGCTCCCAACCAAAAGCCTATGTAGTATCCTTATCATCTTCCTATTATTGTGTAGGAAAAATAGCAGGAGAGAGCATAGGGAACTTATCCATCATGTTTGTCCATCCTCTAGGTGGCATCTCCCAAGCATCTGGACATAGAGGAGGAGGAAGAACACCCCCACCATCCCACCCAATAGGAAAAGGAGTCAGGGGCTGCCACACTCACTGCTATTCAAGAGTAGACATGCAGTGATATTGATTACCACTATGAGAGTGGTGCAAAGACTAGCTACATTGATGACCACCTCTAGGAGGAGGACTAGCAATTCTTCCAGTGATTATGTTATCCCTTAGCAGAGGAGGAATTTGCACCATAGCATAAGGAGCATCTCCCCAATGAGTGAGAAGGTCCTGAAGATAGCCAAGCTCTATGAAAACTTTATTTGCATGTACTTGAATTTTCAAAAGAACATTGAAAATAATGAAAGAATTGCTAAAAGTAGAAAAATTACATTTTGAAGAAACATTACTAAACACTACATTATTTCTTTGTTTCGTTAACCAAAATATAATCTCCACTCTTAAAGTATGTTAGACTTGGGTGTAATTAAAAGGCAAAGCATGTTTATCTCTAAGAAGGATATGCTACCACTAAATAAAATCTAGTTGAAAAGGTTTTAAAAGGTCATGAATCCACATCCACTCCCGTTTGTATTTGAAGTAGTACCAAAAAAATGAGGTATCATTTCTAGATGGCCATAGAAATGACATTTGGGAAGGTAAATTCTTAAATTCACAATCTATCTACCTATAGGCAAGCCCTGATATAGAACACACCAACTAAAATGAGCTAACTTAGGCTCCAAACAAGCCTCCCATATATTATGAAAATGGAAGCACCAGGTACGAATGAAGAATGAATACCCCAGTGAGAGTTAAGCTTGTCCACTATAGGCATGTAGGGAGTAATCCACCCATAGCTAAGTATAGCAGTGTAATTATGAAATGGAGTTTCAACATGACATTTCTAGTCCTTTCATGAAGAATGAGAAGAAATAATAGATATTTTATGAAGCACTGAAGGTGGAACAACATTAAGTATTTATTCATAAGACTCTCTATTATAGTTTGCTAACTAAAATTTGGTTGTCACCACCTCCCAGGATAGCCAAGAGTAATACTACTTACAAAAGATGTCTTGGATAGTATGAATGCCTCTACAAAACAAACTAAGATCATTAATCTAGGGAACCTCAGCCAGAAGGATTTCATTCAAATTGATAACAAGTGACCACCATAAATAATGTAAGTTAAAATACATTTGGGAAGGGAAATTCCAAAATGCATAAGTTATTTGTGTATAGGCAAGCCTTATTATAAAACACACCAAGTGAAATAAGCTAACTTAGTATCCATGAAAGACTCCCAAACATTATGAAAATAGAAGCGTAATATATGAATTGAGGAATGAAGACCCCAATAATAGTTAAGCTTGTCAATCATAGGCATGTGGGGAGTAATCCACCCATAACTAAGTCTGGCAGTGTAAAAGGAAGTTTTAACATATACTTTCTAGTCCTTCCACTAAGGACGAGTGGAGATAATAGAGATTTTATGAAGCATTGAAGGTGGAACAACATTAAGGATTTTTTTAAGACTCTCTATCAGAGTTGGTTAACTGAAATTTGGTTTTCACCTCCTCCTAGGATATCGAAGAGTGAGACTAATTACAAAAGATGCCTTGGACAATATGAATGCCTCTAGGAAACAACGTGAGAGAATTGATCCATGGAACTTAGACTAGAAGGAATTCATTGAAATTGATTATAGGTGACCATGATAGCGAATGAAAGTTAATGGAGAACCCATCTCATAACCTTGAGCCATTCTATAGAAGATATGGTTTGATCTTTTCCCATGCTTTCCAGATACTTTTAGGAACAAAGGATTGTGTAATTTGAAAAGGGGTTTTGATGATGAGCGTATTAGAGAATCCAAGTCATTTACAATGTTTTTTGCCTTTGGGAAGACTTGAATAAATTATTAACCAAAGCAACACCTTATAATATTACTTGCCTTCAGTGGCCCACACAATCCCTTTGGCATATAAAGCAACTCCTTGTCGATCCACTTCTATGAAACTCATATCTCCAGCTTCCTGTGTGAGACATCGGTATTCCTAGGCAACCTTGTGGAGGCCATGGCCATGTGAATAGTAGGCTCAAAGAAAGTCCCTAAGAATCTTTTCAAGTTTCTTGTACAAATTCTTGGAAGGCACACATCATGAAGAGTATTAAACATGGGTGGTTGTAAGTACTTTTGAGCAAATTTAATTTTTTTTCCGCTAATGATAAGGGATTAACCACCCAATAATCTACTTTCTTCACTACTCTGTCAACAAAATATTGACACAACATGGGTGGAGAGGCATCAAAACAAAAATGGATGCCAAGAAACTTGAAGATGTCATAATGTTGGATCTAGGCCCACCCATACTTGATAGCCCACATCAATGGGGGAAGGTATGTATGCTTGTAACATTTAGGTTTCTTCCATTATATGCTTGATCTAGAGGCAAAGTAGAAGGTTTTGAGACACTTCAATGTATTATCCACATTATCCTCTTCTTCAATAATTGTACGGAAAGAATCATCAGCACAGTGGCCATTCTATAATTGCATATCTTCTTGAGGGTTTTCTTTATCTAGAGGGAGATAGATTCCTTTGTCAAGGCCCATAACTTGGGCATTGCTAAGAAGGTATCCAAAACCTTCTGTTGCAAGCACATATAGGGTAAGTGCTAAGTGGAATCCTTGGTGGATAAACCAAAACAAACCAATTTTTTTTTAGGTGACTCTATTAATAGAGGATGGTTGAGGCATCTAAGAAAGCATTTAAATGGATTGAATGAAATTTGGCCCAAAGCCTAGGGATTTAAGCATGGCCAAGATGAAAGGCCACTCAATATGGACATAAGATTTTTCAAAATCAATTTTTATGAACATATATTTTTGATTAGATCCCATAGTCTAGTCCATTCCTTCTTAAACCACAATGATATTGTCTAATATACACCTACTTTTGATGAATCCTATTTGCTCAGGGCAAATGATGTGTGGCAACAAATTACACAATTAGAGTACTAAAGATTTAACAATTATTTTGTAGGAAACATTTAGTAGGGTGATCCACCACCAATTACAAATCAACTCAATATCCCCTGGTATATATATGAATTTAATGGTTCCTTTATTTATATTCTTCCATAAAGAATGTTTGTAAAAGGCTTCTTGATAGACATGGTGTAAATCAAAATCCACAAGGTCTCAGAGGGTTTTATAAAATTCATAAGGGAATCCATTAATGCCTAGAGCATTATCATTTCCCATATGAGCCATAACCTCTTATAGATCATCCATAATGAGGAGCCTATCGCAAGATACTCATTGAGTAGGAGTGAGTTTGCAAGGCACCACTATGAGACACTACTAAAGGGCTATGTCATGATTTTCAGAGAATGATTGAGCTTTGAGGACCTATTGATAATGGTGGACAGGGGCTTAAAAAATCTACAACATCTCTAATAATCTTCTACAAGCATAAGATATAGCCAAAATTTATTGCTTCAAGTCTTTGCTCTAAACATTTGAAAGAACTCTTTGGAGGTTTTGTGCCCTATAGATTTATAATAAATGAATTTGATAGCTTAAAATGAATCATTATATTTTTATTGTGAAGTAGTAATATATAATCATGTATTTCTCTTATATTGGACATAATAAAGGTGAAAATTTAAGAAAACATTGAATTCATTGAAGATAATGATACATGATTTCACCACTTAGCCACAACAAATGTAAAGGTAGTAGACACACAAACCTAAGAAAATATAAAAGTAATTTAAATATCCAACACATCCATAGAGTAGAAAGTGAATATCAAAATTGAATGAAGTACTCCATGACCTTGAGTCTATGGAATTATGACACATGAAAGGTTAGGTTTTTTGGATGTGAATAATGCCATGAACTCACAACTCAATAATGTTATATTATCCAAACATTGAAAGGTGATTAGTAGGCATATTCAACACCACTTGCCTTTAATTCACTATGTTGAGAGGTGAATCATATGTAACACATAATTTGCATTTTGAAGTCCAAGAGAATAGAGAACGCTAAATTTATAGGCGATGAGCCTAAATTTTATGAAGAAGTATTAAAATTATAACAAGTTATACAAATAAAATAAAAACTTAATAATTATTGATTAATTCACAACTATTGTGAATGTCATAGTTTCAATTAGATGCATCTTATGATCCTTGCGATCCATGTGTGTCAATCTTGTAGTCTGGAGCTAATGGCATCATTAAGTAGAAAGTTATATGTTTTTTATGCAACTAATTTTCTATGAAATCTATGGATATGATGGATATTATAATCCATCTTTATGTTTGCTCAATTTTGAGTGTTTTATATCTTTACTTCTTATGTGGCGACAGGTTAAAATCATTCATAGTATGTCCTTGCTCAACTTTGAATCTTCATTCTCTTTTACGTTTATGATTGATACACTGGAAATATTTCATTACTTTGCAATCATGGAGTCATAGGACATAGATTTATATTTATAAATCTTAATAAATCACACAAAATAGTGTAGTAAAATATGTGACCTAAAAAAAAGCACATGGCAATCATCCTGACATCCCTAGGTCATGCAAAAATGGATTGTCTACAATTTTTAATGCATAATTTATTAACTCCTTCAATACATTAAAAATTTAATTCTAATTCATATTTGCATGCATCCATAGATTTGACATAAAGTCATTTTTAAATTTAGAGATACTCTTTGACCGCATAGTTATGAAACAATAATAAGTTGTCATGTGCATCACTTTGTGTGAACAAGGTAAATCTCAAAGAGAATGAAGACTTAGAACCCATCAAGGTCACACTACACATATTTCATCGTGTTGCCTTGACACATGTAAAGATGGAAGACATCTAGACTTGAGTAGATATGAAGGAAAATCTAATATCGAATAAATTCACAAACATTATAAAGAAGACATGGGCTCTAAATAAAAATGATGCAAATGCAAAAGAAAAAAAAAATGTGATTTAAAAATTTAATAATTTTTGTACTTTAAAAATACACATTTCAAAGTTGAGAGACACTTCATCATTGTAAAACAACATGAAATTGCGACTTCAAAAAAATGTAAAGATTTCAAAATTGAAAACACCACAATAAAAACAAAAATAAATATAATAATATATTAAAGAATAAAATTAATGCCAAATTAGATTAAATAAATAATAATGATATTTTAAAATATCAAAATCTAATTTAAAAATAGGATGGTAAAATAATCCCATCATACAATTTAATAAATATTCTTTAAATTAATGTCAATATTATTTCATATATCCTAAAAAGTAAATGTATTAAAAAAAAATATAAAAAATTATTTGAAAATAAATGCATTCGAAAAAAAGCTTGGAAAGATAGAATGATAAAACAATCCTATCATAAATTTAATAAATACTCCTTGAATTAATATCAACCTTATTTTATATACTTTAAAAAAATAAACGTGACAAAAAAAAAAAAACATGAAAAAATAAAATGCTAAAACAATCCCATCATACAATTTAATAAATATTCCGTAAATTAATATCAACAATATTTCACATACCCTAAAAATCATTTAAACGTAAAACCATTTTGTTTGCTTGAAGTTGATAGCCTATGACTAAAGATTTGCGTAAAATAAATACTTTTAGAAGTTTGTTAAATATACACGTGCTCTTTATTTATTTTTCAATGTGATGATATTTTTCAATCTTCCGTTTTCTAAGTGCAATTATAGTAGAATTTTATTTTGAAAATGAAAATGTTTTTGTAAAACCCACAATCTTATGAACGCCATATCACGGTGTAAGACTCAGAATTCTTCTATGGCGGCACATTTTTAAAGCATATGTTAAAACTGAAATGCCAGTAATGTCAATCCAATCGAATCCAATGAAGACTTATGATGGCTTCTATAGATTTAATGCACTCCTGTAAATTTCTAATAAAATGTTAGAATATTTGTGTGATTCATGGTCCTCTTCTTTGTCTTTTTTAACTTTTATTTTGAGTTTCTCATTCTATTTATTTTTATTTTATATTATATATCAATTTACGTATTAATAGGATTTTAATTTAAAATAATATTTTTATAAATATATTAGTATATTAATAAATTTTAGACAAAATTTTCAAATTAGATGTATTTATTAAAATTATTAAATCAGAGATTTCATTTATTAGAGAAGTGTTCCTACATTAAATTTATAAGTTAGTAATTTAGTGAAGAGGAATAGGATTTCAACAAAGAGATCAATTTCTTAAAGATTTGTGTGATATTAAAAAAATGAACAATATTTTTAGACCCTAAAAATATAAAAATAAGATAATAAAATTTATTTCATAGAATATTACAATTTTCAATAATAAATTTTATGGTCTTGATGGCGTTAAGATAGGAACATATGATTCTAGTCATCCATAAAAAATTCTTGGTCCACTTAATCCACCTTGATATGTAGACATGTTTCCTGTTCTTAGCATTCTTTGTTCACTTAATCCACCTTTATATGTAGACATGTTTTCCATTCTTAATATCCTTTGACAGTGTTTATATTTGTAAAAATTCAAAATTATGATTTATAATTCCCTCTTACATTTTAACTATTATAGAATATTCATTTTATAAAATATTAAATTGTAAAAAATATTTTTAAATTAAAATTTATGAAATAGATAGAGTAAATAAATTCTAAATAAAAATATAAAATTTAATATTAATACATGTATATTTTAGAGTAAAATTAAAAGTTATGAGCTTGAGCATATGGAGATTAGTAAATGATAAATCCCCAAGCGAAGAGGATGCCAAAATGGTACTCAAAGATTTGTTTTGAAGGCCAAACTTCTCAAGAAAGAAAGGGAGAGGCAGTCTAAGTTGTGAAATCAAGACAGTTAATTATGTACTCATTGCTCGAGTGTTAAGTGCAAAAGATCATTCCACATGTGAGGTGGCAATTAACGAGCAAAAGGGTAAAGCTGAAATAGATGAAGAAATTAAAGCTATTTCTAGGAATCATACTTGGATCTTGCTACAATTACCAGCAGGAAAGGAAGCTATTGTGTCTGGATGAGTCTATAGGACCGAGTACAAATCAGATGTGGCAGTTGACAGGAGCAAAGCAAGATCAGTGGTAAGAGGCTATATGCAAAAAGAAACCATAGATCATGATGAAACTTTCACACCTGTGGCCAAAATGATCAACGTCAGATTTCTCCTTAATTTGGATCCACAATTTAAGTGGAAGGTCCATCAGTTGGATATAAAAAATGCTCTCTTTAATAGGAATCTGATTGAGGAAGTACATATAGGGCAGCCACCTATTTGTGCAAAAAAGCCAAAGAGCATCTGTTATGTTGCCTTAAGATGGTACTGTACAAGTTGAAGCAGGCTCCTTGAGCTTGGTATGATAAGATTGATGGGTGTTTCTTGCATGATGGATTTTAAAATCATACAAAACAGTGGGAAGATTGAGCAATATTTACATTTAATTATGCTCGGAAGCATGTTTTACATCCCACATCAACATGGCTTTGACTATGGCTGGCTGGGCAGAGCTCCACGGTTGGCATTGAAAATGGAGACCAGGCGTTGAGAGGGAGGACTCGAGTCACGGCGTGCTGACATGGAGGAAACGCCGTGAGTGATGATGAGGAGGCTGGACATGAAGCCAAATGGAGCAGCTGACCGTCGTGAGACTGCCATGAACAGAGGGAGTATACAGCTTAGCAAGGGTGGTTTGGAATAAAACCAGGTTGCAGGTGTTTTGACCGGCGGTAGTGAAAACTAGATGGAAGGCAAGCTCGTGGCAATAGCAAACTAAAGCTGAGAAGCAGGCCTTGCAACACATCCACGAACCCACACACCAAAAGTCCAAGTTGATGTGGGGTGTAAAACATGCTTACGAGCATAATTAAATGTAAATATTGTTCCATCTTCCCACTGTTTTGTATGATTTTAAAACCCATCATGCAAGAAACACCCATCAATCTTATCATACCAAGCTCAAGGAGCCTGCTTCAACTTGTACAATACCATCTTAAGGGAACATAACAGATGCTCTTTGGCTTTTTTGCACAACTGGGTGGCTACCCTATATGTACTTCCTCAATCAGATTCCTATTAAAGAGAGTATTTTTTATATCCAACTGATGGACCTTCCACTTAAATTGTGGATCCAAAGTAAGGAGAAATCTGACGGTGATCATTTTGGCCACAGGTGGGAAAGTTTCATCGTGATCTATGGTTTCTTTTTGCATATAGCCTCTTACTACTGATCTCGCTTTGATCCTGTCAACTGCCACATCTGATTTGTACTCGGTCCTATAGACCCATCCAGACCCAATAGCTTCCTTTCCTGCTGGTAATTGTAGCAAGATCCAAGTATGATTCATCGAATAGCTTTAATTTCTTCATCCATTGCAGCTTTCCCCTTTTGCTCGTTAATTGCCACCTCACAAGTGGAATGATCTTTTGCACTTAACACTTGAGCAATGAGTACATAATTAACTGTCTTGATTTCACAACTTTGACTGCCTCTCCCTTTCTTTCTTGAGAAGTTTGGCCTTCAAAACAAATCTTTGAGTACCATTTTGGCATCCTCTTTGCTTGGGGATTTATCATTTGCTAAGCTCCATGTGCTCAAGGATACGAACAATCATCCACTATTGTAAATTTGTAATAAAATAAAATGTTGAATATTTGTGTGGTTAGGAACATACAGCATTCATGGTCCTCTTCGTTGTCTCTCTTGACTGTTTTTATCTCTCTCTCTCTTAGCTTTTATTTTATGTTAGACATACACACTAAAATTGTATTAAAAGCTTTCGTGGTAAAAACCTAATCTGGTGGTATAAAACTAATCAATTTTTACGGTTTGTGATCATAACAACTTATTTTAAGAACTAGATTGTTTTTAAGAAAAAATGGGTATAAAACTAAATAACTTTCAATAGCATTCAAGTAAGTTAAGGAAGGTTATTTTAAGCTACTTAAAACTGACACTAAAATTATATGTCTAGTAGCCTTATCACTTTTCATGGAAGGAGTTTTTAGTAAAATTGTCAAGATTTTGAATCGATTAAACATTTTCACTATCTTTTTATTGGTAAATAATTTTAGGTAATTTATAAAATCAATTAGTGACCTTGTTGAATCTTGGTCAAAGAGTGGGGTTTATAAAATGGAGTGGTTTTGTGGCATTCTCTACATTGGTGAAATGGGTCGATCCTTCTTGACTAGGATTACGGAGTATTCTCCTGACAATAGTGTTGAAAATATAAACAAATCAACCCTCGCTAAACAACTCTGGAATGACAAACATTCCATTTGCATTGATAAGGTAGAGTTTCTTAATGTAGAGGACCACAATAAAAAATGCATGTTGGGAGAAGCCATAGAAATAATATGACATAATCAAAATTTAAATAGAAATAAAGGATTAGGAATTAACCAAACATGGAAACTTGAAGCAGAAAAAATAGGCCAATCTTTTGGATGCCATAACTTTTGAAATATAGCTCCATTTGAGATCTTCCACATGTCAAAATGATTGTCTCAAAAAGTTCATCGTTCTAAGCCACTCTATCCACTGAAATTTGTTTTTGATATTTTTGGAGGCCATACATAATCATCTGAGGGTCTGAAATTACCATTTAATATTTTTTTTTGAAATTTTTCTATTTTTAGAAATTATATATTTTAGGACCAAATGTCAAATTCAGTTGAGTTTTGTCCCATAGGATAATTTTAATGTTTTGAGTATTTTGAGAGATTTTTAGAGCTACACACACCCGCATGCAAAACTTACTAAAAATAGCAGCTATTAAAAATAGAAGTTTCTTTTTAGATTTTAGTTTTTTTTTTAATTTTGCATGTCAACTCTAAATATGGGTCAAGCCTTATTTAATAATGGTTTGGGTTGTAATTAATTCAAGGAATTCAATATAAATCAATTCTAGTGATAGTTTAGAATATTTGCATATTGGTAATTTTATTGTCTTGATATTTTTCAGTTTCATTATTTAGTATCAGAGCAAGTTCAAATCATAAAAGAGTAAGACATGGTGAGAGGATGAGGAGTATTGCACAAATGAATTGGAGTATACAAGAGCTATAGAGGCAAGTGGAATAATTGACTGAGGTTATCACCAATCAGAGAAGAAGATAAGGTGGTTATGAGGAGGACATAGATCATGATGAATAAGTTCAGTAAGAAGAAGAACAACAAGAATAACCACCATTGATGGAAGAGAGGATGGTTTGAGCTTTAAAAGGAAGAAATGAAGGAATCAAGGTTGATGTTTCAGATTACAGAGGTAGTTGGAAACTATAGAAGTTGATAGATTGGATGAATAGCATGGAGAAGTTCTTCGAGTAGAAGACTATGAGAGAAGACAAGAAGGTAAAGTTTGCATGCATAAAATTGAAAGGTCATGTCATGATTTGCTGAGATCACCTATAGAAAGAGAGTCAAAGAAAAGGTAAAGAGAAGATTAATTCATGCAAAAAGATGGAGAAGAAGCTCAAAGATAAATTTCTTTCTGAGGATTATACGTAAACCATCTATAGAAGATTTTAGAATTTGAAGAAAAAAGATCATAGTATACAACAGTATACAGAGGAATTTTTTTAACTTTCCATATGAGTAGAGCATGATGAAAATAAAGACAAGATGGATGCAAGGTATTTAAATGGTTTGAATTTCATTATTCAATAAGCATGAATAGAATACTTAATATAGAAGAGGCTTATCAATTAGCTTTGAAGGTAGAAGAAAAACAAAATAAATAGAATTTTAGAAGAATGTCTCTTCATCCAAGAAGAGGTAGATCCCCTCCATGTAGGGGATGAGGTGGGTTTAATACCCCTAGAGATGGGTCTAATACCAATAAAGGTGAATCATCACATGTTGTAGAAAGGCAAGATAATGATAGTCAAGGGTTTCAATACAAACAAAGAGAAAAATAGTTTTAGAGAGGATGAGGTTATGGTGGTGCTAGAGGATGGTTTGTAAATCATCACAGACCTTATATTTGTTAAATATGTGGAGAAGAAAGGCATAAAGCATTTGAGTGTCCCCAATATGAAGATAAAAAATAGAGGCAAGAGGATCTCCCAAAAGTGAATCTAGTTGAGGCTAAGATAAAGGAGCAAAATACTAAAGTTGCACCAACAGATGCTAGAGAGAGTCTCATGATAAGAAGAACAATGATCACTTCAAGAAATGAAAAGGTATAGAATAAATAAGGAGGTGATGTATGGATATAATCAAACATTTTTCAAACAAGATGTACTTCGCGTCTAAAGGTATGCAAAATAATTATAGATGGTGGTAGTTGTGAAAATATTGTTTCTAAAGAAATGATAGAGAAACTAAACTTACAATGTGAAAAGCATCCTAATCTTTATCATATTTCATGGTTTATAAAAAGGAATGAGGTTAGAGTAGATAAAAGGTGTTCAATCAAATTTTCTATAGGAAAAACTTATAATGATTAAATATGGTGTGATGTTATTCTGATGGATGCATGCAACTTGTTATTAGGGAGACCATGACAATTTGATAGGAAAGTGATTCATGATATATAAAATAACAAGTAAAATTTTTGGGAAGGTGGTATGAATGTAGTCTTGTACCTCTTAAAGAGGAATAGAAGGCAAAAATCATGCTCTCTACTAAATAATTTATCTTAAATATGAATGTGGTAGGTTGTTGTAATGTACTAGAAGAGAAGAATGAAGACACAAAATGGTATAATTACCAACAGGAGTAGTAAGACTGTTGAAAAAACATGCATATGTTATGTTGGATGAATTACAAGATTATTTACCACTAAAGAGAGATATCCAGCATCACATTGATTTGATTTCAAGATCAACTCTACCCAAACAAGCATCTTTTAGGATGAGTCCCATAGAACATGCAGAATTAAATAAATAATTTACTAAATTAGTAATAAAGACGGTGATAAGGGAGAGTATGAGTCCATGTGCAACACTAACATTTATAACTTTAAACAAATATATAAGATGGATAATGTGTATGGATAATAGAGCAATTAATAAAATTGTATTCAAGTATAGGTTTCCTATACCCTGTTTAGATGATATGATGGATATGTTTTCAAGAGCAAAATATTTTACCAAGATTGATCTAAGGAGTGGTTATTATTATATTCAAATTCATGAAGGAAATAAATGGAAAATTGCAATCAAGTCTAGGGATGGATTATATGAGTAGATGGTGATGCCCTTCGGATTATCTAATGTACCTAGCATATTTATGAGGATGATGAATACAGTGCTATGAGAATATATTAGTAAGTTTATGGTTTTTTATCTTGATGATATTTTGATATTCAATAATACTAAAGAAGAATACTTATAACATTTGAGAATGGTACTAGATTTGATAATAAAGGAAATGTTGTATGTAAATTTAAACAAGTATAGGTTTATGCAAAAGAGTTTGGTGTTTTTAGGATTTGTAGTTTTAGCAAATGGAGTGAGAATAAATGAAGAAAATAAAAAGACAATTATTAAGTGACCAATTCCAAAAATAATTACAAAGATAAGGAGTTTCCATGTCTAAGTAACATTTTACAATTAAATTTATTTAAAAAATTTAGTAGTAGTGTGGCACCAATAACAAATTGCATGAGAGGGAAGGAATTTTCATGGACTAGAGAAGCCACATAAACATTTGAGTTTTTTTATTAAGAATATTATTAAAAAAAAACTAATTTTAGCATTACTGAAATTTAATAAAGTGTTTGAGGTTGATTGTGATGTTTTATTTGTGGGAATTAGTGTTGTATTGAGTCAAGAAGAAAAGTAAATAGTATATTTTAATGATAAATTGAATGATGTAAGAATAAAATATTGTACCTATGATGCTGAACTTTATGCAATTGTAAAAACATTAAGACACTGAAGACATTACTTGGTGCCTAAGGAGTTTATCATTTTTATAGATCATGAGGATTTGAAGTATGTGAATATACAAAAGAAGTTTAATAGTAGGCATGCACAATGAGTTTCTTTCTTGCAAGGGTATACTTTTATGTTGAAACATAATTTTTAAAAATAGAATCATGTAGTTAATGCATTGACCATGAGAGTATCATTATTAACTACTATGGTGAGTGAGGTAGTTAGATTTGAAGACATCAAAGAATTATATGATATTGATCCATATTTTGGAAAAGTAATTGAGAAGTGCAGGTATCCATTAACAGGTGGGATAGATATTATTCATGATAAGCATCTTATACAATAAGGTTATATCTTCAAAGAGAAGCAATTATGTATTCCATCTGGGTCTTTACAAGACAATATAATAACAGAATTACATAGTGGCAGTTTGGTTAGACATTTTGGTAAGATGAAGACAATAGCTTTGGTAGAAAAAAAATATTTTTGGCCAAAAATGAAGATAGATGTGACAAGGTATGTCTCTAAGTGTAGGATATGTTAGGGGGAGAAAGGACATGTGGAAAATATTGGACTATACATGCCATTACCAATTCCAAGAGGACCATGAATAGATTTGAGTATGGATTTTGTGTTGGGATTACAAAACACTGAGAGAGGTAGTTATTTAAATTTTGTTATTATAGACATATTTTATAAAATGGTTCACTTTATTTCATGTAAGAAAACCAATGATACCACTAGAGTTGTAGAATAATTTTTTAAGGATATTGTGTGATTGCATGGTGTTCCAAAAACTATTACTTCAGATAGGGAAAAAAATTTATAAATCATTTTTGGAGGAATTTATGGAAGAAGATGGGTACTAAGATATAATTAATTATTGCATTCCACACACAAATAGATCGATAGACAGAAGTTGTGAATAAGAGCTTGGGAATTTTATTGAGATGCATAGTGGAAGACAAGCCCAAGCAATGGGACTTGGCTTTTCAATAAGCTAAGTTTGTATATAATAGTTTAGTGAAGAGATAAATAGGAAATTAACTATTTAAAATTATTTATGGGATAAATCCTATGGCTATTTTATATTTTTTACAATTACCAATTGTAGAGCGACTTAGTGATGATGTAGAAGCATTTGCAGAGCACATGCAATAGTTGCAAGGAGTAAGAAGAAAGTTTTTGTAAGTAATGAGAAATATAAAGTAGTAGTATATGTTAGAATAAGATCCAAGGTATTTGAATAATGAGAGTTGTTAATGGTTTACTTGAGAAAATAAATATTTTTAAAAGGCACATATAACAAGTTAAAGTATAATAAAGTTAGACCATACAAAATTGTGAACAAAATCAATGGCAATGCTTATAAGGTGAGTTTAACATAGAATTTTGATATCTCCCTAGTATTTAATGTTTAAAATTTATATTATTGTTATAGAGAATATGGTGAAGGTGATGAATTTGAATAATTAAATTGGGAGCAACATGTTCCAATGAAGAAAAAGGCAAAAATATTACAGGTTTTGGATATAAAGACAATGAGCACAAGGCAAGGGAATTATAACAGGTATTTTGTCTAGTGATAATGATTGAAGCAAGGAGACAACACTTAGATTAAATAATCAAAGCTAAAGAATATTGAAAAATAAAAATGGAAGCAGTACAATTAGGGAAACTCACAGGCCCTGAGTTATTTTCAACTAGAGGAGAATGATGCAAAAAAAAGAGACCAATCTTCTAGAGGACATAACTTTTTAACATTATCTACATTTGAGCTCTTTCATGAAAAAAATGAACATCTAAAAAAGTATATTTTTTTCTTAAGTCAGTCGATCCAAGTGGATTTGTTTTCAATATTTTTTAGAGGCCATACGTGATCATCTGAGGGTCCAAAGTTACTATTTAATGATTTTTTTGTGAATTTTCTAATTTTAAAAATTATATATTATTAATATTGGACGTCAAATTTAATTAAATTTAATTTCATTGGCCAATTTTAGTGTTTAGAGTATTTTAGGAGATTTTTAGAGCTCAACATGCTTGTATGCAAAACTTACTAAAAATAGAAGCTGTTAAAAATATAAGTTATTTTTAGATTTTTTTTTATAAAAATTTTGCATGTCAAATCTAATTCTAAGCTGAGGCTTATTTAAGCATGGTTTGGGTTTTTAATAATTCAAATAATTCAATATGAACCAAATTTTCATGATTCTTCAGAATCTTTGCCTATTGGTAATTTTATTATCTTGATAGTTTTTGGTTTGATTAAAACCCTTAATGAATAAACTAAAATACACCAAAGCATAATTTTAATTACTCAATACTCTTACATTTTATTATTTATCCCAACTCTTAAAATTATTAACTCATGAATACTATAATAATCAATTAAATTAAAAATAAAAATGGAAATAAAGATTTATATAAAATTATATATATAAATTCAATCACAATCATAATGTTAAATAAATTTATATGGACTTTCTCCCATCCATGTAAGTATTCTTTCGGATATGAATCAAAACTTTCATCTCATTTAACTAAATGTATCAACCACCTTAGCAACTACCTTGAATGGCACGCATCCTCCAATGACTACACAACTATGGTTACGTAAAATTAATATCCAGGTAACTATTTAACATCTTTAAATTTATGGATTGATCTTTATAAAGAGGTTGATATTTAGTTTTATTCATATTCTTTTATGATGATGAATCATGGATGGTGATTCAAATTATGTTGATAAAAAATTCTAATAATAGTTTCACATAGAAATATACTACTCACTCTCATGGACTGTGAAAACATAAAAACTCTTATCATAGTGAGATTATAATTATGAAGTGATAAAACATGGTCCGAATTCAACTATCTAGTTTTTTTCTTTTTTTCTTTTTTATTTTTTTTTAATTTTTTATTTATTATTATTATTTTTTTAAAAATCAAGGTATTTTGAGTTGAATAAAGTTTCAAGAAGGACATCAATTTCTCAAAGATCTATGTAGTATTTTAAAAAATGAATAATATTTTTAGACCCTCAGAATATAAGAATAAGGTCGCTAAATTTGTTTTATAAAATATTATAGTTTCCAAAAAAAATCGTATGGTCTTGATAGTGTTAGGACATGACTATATAATTATTGTTATCCATAAAAAGTTCTTTATCCATTTAATATACCTCACTACTTAGACATGTTTCCCACTCTTAACATCCTTTGACAGACTTCGTATTTGTACAATTTCAAAATTATGTTTTAGAATCTCCTCTTATAGTTTAATTATTATAAAATATTCATTTATGCAATTATATTTTATTTATTTTTTATTCTAAAATAGATTTATTTATACCTAAATTTCACATTGTTTATTGGATATGTGTATTATATGTTCATTTAAAAATAATTTCCCATTACCTATGTACTCTTACCACCTCTAGGGTTAGATTATGCTTCCATCATGGTAGATATTTTTTTTCTAAGATTTGTTTCATTATTTTGCAGTCCTTAATATTAGCACTTATATGTGAGCTCAAAACCTTAATTTTTTGTCATTATGATTTAAACTTTAAAATATAGTAATTATTGTGTTATTCTCTCTTTCAAATTTTATTTTATAGCAATGCATTTATTTAGGGTTATGTTATACCATGTTGGCTTTCCTTACCTTTAGTGGCTCTATTTATTTTTCCTTCTTGTGGTATTTTTTATGTACATATATACTTCTTCATTTTATTTTAAATTTTGTATATCTATATGTATCTTATATATTTTTTAATATGTAAATTCTTCTCAATGTGTTTCAACTATGAAATGCTATTTATTTTTGTTATTCACATGGCATAATCTTAATTTATATGTTTTATTTTGTATCTTGATATTATGGTACAAATATTTATAAAAATTCAAATATTTCATCTTAATAATATATTATATAATACAAACACATTCTACACGTCATGTTTGGATTATAAGTGATAATGATAATAAGTTACGTTTTGCTACTTACTTCAATGATAAAATTTTCCTAGAACCATGTATAAATATATCCTTCAAGATTATATTAATTTCTAAATGTATGATAGGGTGAGGGTAAGAAGTATGGTATTTTAAATTAACAATAAATTTTTAAAAGTGTTAAATTGGAAGAAAATATTTTAATATTGAAAAATATGAAACATATGTATGTTATATCAGTTTTTAAAAAGTATAGAATTTTTTATTAATAAATGTATATTTTGGAAATTTTAACAACTTTATTGACAATTTATTAAAATATTTGAAAAAAATAGAAAATAAATCCTAAATATACCCTAGGATGAAGCTAAATGGCCTAAAAGTGACATCTCAACAAAATTATTTTCATATGTTCAAGTAAAGAGAAAATATAAATCCTTCTAGAAAGAATTGGATATATAAAAATTCAAATTACATTCATATATTCAAGATTGAATGAATATATGTTTTAACTATATTAAAAATATAAATGAATTGAATCATATTATATATTTTATATTTGTTTTCCATACTAATACATGCCTTTCCTTCCAAAATTGATATATGTTTCTTACCAGAAACTACTCTTTGGCTTCCATTGTAATAAACATAATTTTTTATCTACATTGTGTTAACATATATATGGACTATGTGTCATCCTAATCATCCTATAATCCTTAAAAATAATATTCACTAACAAAGAGAAAAACTAAAAATTATTTGGAAAATGAAATGCCTGTGCAAAAATATAAATGCAAATATTAAACAATAATGAAAAATGGATTCTCATAAATCACTATTTATAAATTTTGAATTAAAACATTTAAATTAAATTATAATTATATATTTAAAATCTCAAATTATATTACATAAATTAATTATATTTTATTATTAAAATTTAAATACAACCCTAAAGCTATCAAATTTAGTTTCATATAATGAGAACCACTAAATTATATAAACATTTGCATCTTTGTCCAAGGCTTTTTTTTAAATAAATGCTACATGTTCTTAGGGTTGGATATTTTCTTAAAATATTAAATAACTAAAAAAAAAATTAAGGCTAAATTGCTCTACTAGGGTTTCCTTCATACACGCCATTGAGTTGGCCCTTATTTTTCTGCCTACACAACCTTGTGTCATACTATAGCCTTAAGTCACCTACAGGACATGTATTTATTATTATTTATATTTTCTCACCTTCATGTGTGGCCAAAATTTATAATAACCTCTCCCCATTCTATCTTGGTTATTTCAACTACAGAGAAGAATGATGGAGCAACGAGCAATGGTCCCCAGTGACTGAGGATGTTTATCCCAAAGGTTTAACATGTGGTAATAATTCAAAACCTGATGTTATCTTGATTATTCCTAAATTTTATTTTGTGTGTCAATGTTCAGAGAAATTTTTCTTAATAGGATATTTTTTTGGGAGAATCCCCTCTAAAAGTATGCCATGATCTTGGTTTAAAATCACTAGGCAGCTCATGACATTAAGTTGGAGAGCATCTAAAAGATGATTAAGGGTTTTATTTCCTTCCACTTTTATGACCCTTCCCATGCAGGAGGAATCCTCCATAGGTCTACCACTTAGTATGTCAAAAAATCACTTATGGTTATCTCCCCATAAGACATGAGACTTTATGGTCTTGGATCACACTACTCTTAAAGTCTCGATTTGGGTTGAATTTCTAGGCCTCTTGTTACCCTACTATAAATTTATTCACCAGATAGCATCCTCCATAGGCTATGTGGTTTTTCATAAACAAAACTAGTTTTACTCTGGTAGACCACAAAAATGGGTCCATATATATGTAGACCTCTCCTGGTACCTCAAGGAGTTCTTATAAATTCAAGTTGGGGATGTGAGACACTCTCATCGGATTATGTATATCAACTTGCATAACACTTTATTTCACTACCAAGCCATATACCATAAGATATGGGATTATCCCATTTAATTGGGTCACATCAATGTGTCCAACCATTCATCCTCTCCCCCCAAGCCCTCTCCTGAAGATAGCAAAAAACTAGCTGAGAAGAGATGAAATACGATAGGGAAAATGATCAACCATTCCAAAACCTTAAAATTAGCAACTAATCTAAAAGGAGTCAAGTCATCTTTGAGAAATGGCCTATAGGAGTAGGCTCTTGCTAAGAAAGAGTTTCCTCTACCTAAATCCCCAAAATTGGTATAATATCCTAGGGTATTTAACACTCCTTTGGGTACTAACATCTCATCACAAGGTTTTGATGCCTCTATGTGTAGTTCATCCAAATTTTTAGACTCGCAACCAACCACTCTTCTACTTCTTACTTAATGAGATTCACCCAAATGCTATTGCATCCCTCCTTAGAAGAGTGGTGAGGTAGAAGAAGGGGAGTACCAGGTTGACCCTACTATGAGAAAGCAATTTCAGAATTTCTTATGTGCCAACAATGGGAAATTTATATAGAATTAGTGTGATGACTTGGAAGTTTTGGACTCAGAGGACATGTCCCTTGACACCTATCATCTATGAATTATTTTTCATGGGATGTTTGGGGTCACAAACCCAAAATGCAAGTTTGTTTTCATGATTTTATAAGGAAGTTTCTTGAGATGGATATTCTTTATCTAGAAGAAGTTAAGGTGTAAATTTTTTTATTGATGGATGTCAGTAATTCCATCTGGCATTACAATATCAATGTCAGTAATTTCTCCAAGGTGGTGACCACACATAGTGCAACCTAGAATGGACCCCACTAACCGGTTAGTATGCGTTGTTTTTAACATTGAAATCCACTCTTTTGGTTTCATTAATATTTATGCCTTGAATGATGCCTTGGATCATGCCCATTTATGGTGGTAGATAGAAAATGATCTCTGCAATTCTCTTGGGATATTATGAGGTGACTTTAATACGGTGGTTTCTCCTACGGACAAAGTGGGCCATTTGCTTACGAGGTGTAAAGTTGGTGAAAGAGAGGCATGGTTTTACAATGGACTAAATGGGGCCTTTATGACCCTAGTTTAACCTACTAACCTATATATGGAGTTTGGTACGCCTAGAGTAACTTCAAGGAATGTCCTATTTAGATTTTGAAGCACCTAGATAGGAAAATGATGTCCACCGAACCATACTTATCCTTTGATAATGGTTTTTCCACTTTAATGTTGGTGCTATCATATTTTGGGATTTTTGACCACTCCCCTATTCAATTTAGAGTGGCATGGTAGTTTATGGAACCCAAAGTCCATAAAACACAAGCTTCCTTAACACCACTTTTATCAAACATGGGCCCATAGTGGAGCACATTAGGAGAGTTTAGAATTTGGATCCACATCCTTCCAAAGAATCTAGTTAGATTCTTTGGTGGGATGATGAAATTAGAAGGACCTCTTGCTTTCTACAAATCTATGTATCTATGTGATGATGTAGTGGTGAAAATGTAGTAGGAGAAAACATAATGAGAGAAAATGTAGTGGTGACATAATGCTATAAGAGAAAATATAGTAATTTAAAAACATAATAAAATTGAGAATGTAGCATAAATGTAATAAGAATCATAATACACCAAATTTACATAAAATAAATAGATTAAAATATAATTTCATGAATTTAGAGTTATAATTTAAAGTTGTGTGTGATGCATCATAAATATTCCAAGTGATTATCTAGTAGATAGCCTACTTCTACTCTTTCCATTTTTTAAGTAGTGTCCATATATTTTTATTCTATGGGGGTCCTTCAAATCTTGCAACATACTATTCCATGGTGACATCGGTGAGGCTTTGTTCCTCTTGTAGAGATTTTATGAATTTCTAAAGTGTTGGGTGTTGGTATGTGAGGAACTAGTTGAATAATCTATGCCACCCTTCTATGGAATTGTTAGTGTGGGGTAGATTGGTGGCAATAAATTCATAACAGTTCTATAGGTCAATAGTAAATCTGCCTCTTCTTTGGTTTGTATGGTGAATTATCTGACCAATCTATGTTTTCTCATGGTACTCGATGACTTCTTAAATCTCATTTTTTATTTCTCCATGTGGCTGATCAGGTTTATAGTATGGTGAGTTGCATAAATATTGAAATTATTTGGGCATATGCTCTACTAGAACATACACTAATGCAGCTAACTAGTGGACTTGGAATGCAAAATTTGAATCTCTTTTGTAAAATTTTTGTAGTCCTTCTACTTGGAGTTTTCACTAAAGGCATTGAGTAAGGTGGAAGAAACATCGTATTTGAATACTATCGAGGAATGTAAACTAAAATGCCTTAATTTTAGCTATTTCAAAGTATATCATGAAATTTTTTGGCTACATGGAGTTTTTGATGTCTTTTACTGCTTTGAAAACTCTCTTGTATGTTTTTTTGGTTTGGCATTAAAGCGTATATCACAGGTATCATTGTATGATTATTCAAAAAATGGATGCTGTATAGTTGATTGAACAGTGGTGGAGTACATTTAAATGTACCATCTACAAACTAGTCTCAAGTGGTAGCCATTGCTTCCAGCATTTTTTATGTGCCAAAAATTATGATATGATATTTTTTAGGGCTATTATCAAAAATTAATAATTCTTCACTAGCCATAGTTTTCCTAAAATGCTCTAGTATATCTATTATTTCCAGAGATGATGAATTCATACATACTTTTTTCCTTTCTGGTATGACAAAATATTCTTTTAATATTTATAATTGGTGAGAGTTGACCTACAACTACATTCGATGTCATGGCCACATTATCATCAACAATATATTTTGGGGTTTCAAAACTTGTAGATATTTTCTCTTTCCTATTTCTAAGTATTTGATTGGATTCTACCTTTGCAATGTTTGTAATGAGATTGTGTTCTTGGGTGACTATAATAGTATCTAGTTCTGTATGGGCACATGCTTTACATTTTGTTATCTGGTTAGTATATTTCATGCATCTCCAAATGAACTATACTTGAGTCTTGCATTCCAATATATATGTGTGACCTTGGTAAAATAATAGGTTTTCCCCTTTTTGTCTTTCCATAAATTCCAATGGCATGATTATAGAATATAAACTTCACATCTTGTTTAGTTTGTATGGTGATTTGTTTAGTTTGTATGGTGATCACTTATATATTACATAATATGTGATTTGTTTAGATTTGTTCAGTTTATATTTGTTTAGTTTAGTCCATATACCTTTTATGGCATTTTGTATACCTTTTATATACCATTTAAATTTTGACCAGACACCTCAAACATGGACAAAATATGGAAATCTATTTTTTTGGTGATCCATAAATATTACACCTCAATCATGCATGCACACTGATCTGTGGAAATATTTTAGAATATGGCAATCCATTGAGAGTTTATAATCCTAGAGTTTAACAAGTTTATTATGTTTTTTTGGATGATCTACAGAATTTGGTGATCATAATATATTAGCGATTGGTGACTAGATTGTACACTACGTGATTACCTAACTATGATATATAATTATTGTCTTATCTAACATGATTATATATCGATGACTTTACCTTATAAGATGTTATCTACCATGACAGTTTCATCAAGTATTGAATCTATGACCAGCAGCTTGATAAAATTTGGATACACTCTTACTCTACCACTTCTTTAGAGTTGAGTCATGTAACTATAGCCCTATAAAATGATACCTTCAATGAGATCTTGCAAGTTAGAGGTACCTCCTTATAGCACCAAATTTAGATTATAGACAACTACAATTCCTAGGGATCCCACGTCAAAGCTAGGATTCATTGGGTTAAGATAGGGGACAAAGCTTCAAAGGAGTTCTTCCAAATGTTGTGAGTAAAGAACTTAAAGTAGAAAATACAAGTCATATTTGAGGTTGGAAATAGACTCATAGAGACCCTACATATTATTGAATATTTTATCCACCATTATCAATAATTGTCCAAATATCAAGCATCCTCAACTGAGTGTGAAATTACTCTTCAACAATCCCTCGTAATGGTGTAATGTAAAATCACTCATGCCCAACAAGTGGCTTATGATATGCCCCTCACTATGGATGGTTTGCATAAGACCATGTCTTGCATTGCTAATGATAAAGGTCCTAAAATTTATGGCTTCCCCTATGAATTATATAAAAACCCTATGGAACCTTATGGGTAGTGACTTGCATAAGGTTTACTAAGAAGCATATCTCTCCCATTCATTGGTTGAAAATATAAATAAAGGAAATATTAAATTCATACCTAAGCAGGGAGATCCTGAGTTGATCTACAAATGGTGGCCCATCACCCTCCTAAATGTCTTATATAAAATCATTGCCAAAGATCTGATGATCAAACTATAAAATAAGCTACCTCTCATCATGCATCCAAAACAAATGGGTTTCAACAGAAGCTATTATATTTTGGATAACATCATTGAAATTCAAGAAGGGATAGAATGGGCTGAGTGGTCTAAGCAATAAGTTATGTTCATTAAAATTTACTTTAAAAAATCTTATGACTGCATCGAATGGCCATTCAAACTAGCTATGCTTCGAGCATTAGGCTTCGAACCCATCTTCATCCAAACTATCTAAATTCTTTTTACAGATGCCTCAACCATCCTCTCTATTAATACAGTCACCTCTGAGTAGTTTGTCTTGTTCTAATCCATTTATTGTCCCCACTAGTTCCCACCTTGTATGTGCTTGCAACTGAGGGTTTTGGATATATTTTTGGTAATGCCCATGCTAGGGGCCTTGTTAATGTAATTTATCTCCCTCTAGACATTGTGAACCTGCAAGAAGATATACAATTGCTTAATGGTCACTTTGTGGATGACTCCTTTCTTACTCTCATTAAGGATGAATCTAATGTAAAAAATGCCTTAAAATGTCTTGACACCTTCTACCTAGCCTCTAGCTCTGGCATCTAATGGATGAGAATTTACTTCTATAGACAATCTTACTTCCCTTGGCTAGTGTGGGCTACACTATTCGGATGAAAGTGGATCCAACATGATGAAATATTTAAATTCCTTGGTATCCCATTTGTTTTGGATGCTTCACCACCTTTTTTATGTCAATATGTTATTGATACAGTTGATAAGAATCTAAACTATTGGGTGACCAAGTCTCTTTCATTAATAAGAAAATTTCAAATCTACTAAAAAATTCTTGCGACCACCCATGTATAATACTCATCACGTTGGGTGCCTTCTAAAAAATCTTATGAGAAGTTAGAGAAATTAATCATAGATTTACTTTGGTCCAATTCCCCCCAAGGTAAAGGATTCCATAGGGTAGACTGGGAATATTGTCGTGCTGCTTCACACATGATGCTAGAGTGGTAGGGCTCATTGACATAGCTAGGTAAGGAATTGCCTTATGGGCCAAATGGATTGTACGGGCCATTGAGGCCCAAAAACCTTTTAAGGTGTTATTCAGACACCATGTCTCCTCAGGATTGCCTAAGTGCAAGAAATATTGGAAAGGACATAGCTTTCCCAATTTTATTCTCATTAAATCTCCCATCCAAATCATAGGGTCCTTATAGGTAAAAGCATCTGGACAGTATGAGAAAATATTAAGTCATGGTTTATCTAGAATGGCTCAAGATTTCATAATTGGATATCTCCTAAAACCCACTCACCTTGGTGGTCTCCCATTTTTTATCTTAATGAAGTGTTCCTTGTATAATTCCCTTGGATCAACTATCTCAAGTTTTTCTGCAGGGGAATTTGTATTGTCCAGGATATCTACTACAAGAAAACGTACTCTTGGTTATCTTGGGAGGAGGTGAAATCCAAATTTTTATTAGCCAATATGGAGAGGAATATTACGAGGAGATAATTAATGTTGTGCCACCCTCCATGCTCCACAAAATCTCAGTCCACACCACTGAGCCATGTTGGAAGGACTAGAAGTGGTATGTAGAGACCCCTTTTCACAACTACACTTCTTGGCTTGGATATGGATAGCTCACCCCCTATTTTCCAATGGTGGACAAGCTTAATTCCCATTGGGGCTACATTCATCTATTACTATGTGAATATTTTTATTCAACACTATTTGGGGGGTTTGTGTGGAACCCAAGCTTTCTAATTTTTCTTGGTATATACTGCACCAAGGCTTACCCATTGGCAGAATACTCATCCATCTAGGAGTTCACAAGCCTACTTTCCCTTTTTATGGTCTCCTAGAGATGCTTTCTTGTAGTTTTTGGTATTGTTCCAAATCTAAAAGGGTCTAGACTTGGATCCAAGATCTCTTTAGGCCTTTCTAGAATGGATTTTTCCTTTGGAAACACATCCTCCTTAGAGATAAACCCATGATGCCCTTCAAATATACACAAGTCTGGCATAAATTTAGAGTGGAAACTCTCTTCTGACTTTGGAAACAAATAAATAATTCTATGTTTAATAATGCTTCTACTAATTATAATGGTTTTTCCTTAAACAAGTCCTCTATCATCTCCAATATTATTTTGTAGATTCAATTTCATGCCAATAAAGTGGCTATGGTGTTGGGCACCTTCAGGATCTCCTCTTCCACTAGGGGGATGCTCCTTATGCAATAGATTAGGTTTCACCATCTCTAACTAGGGATCCTATAATGGAAGATAGAGTGTCTATGATGATTTATGGTGGGAATCATCACAAACATTCTTGGTGCCACTCTCACAATGACACCCCATACTAGTGCATGACCCCTCCTAGGCAGCAACGAGGGTAGTAGTCATCACCTCCTTCCCCTACTAGGCAAGATGGCTAAGATGATCCTCCTCCTCCTCTACACCAAGATATTTGGGGGGCATGATTTGGATGCTGATCAAATGTGCTGGATAAGTTCTCCAAGATTGTTTGGCCATTTCACCCATTAGGACACAACAAAAATATGATGACAAAGACACTACTCAAGCTACTAGTTGGGAGCATATTAAAAATTGTAATGACATTCCAAGATCATGTTAGGTCCTTTATGATATGGATCCCCAACCATTTTACCTTGCTATTAATGCTTAATTTTATCTTTTACTATGTGACTTGTTCCTTAGATTTGCCGAGTTGTTAGTGATATTTTTGTTTCTAGCTCATAGGCTTTGCCTAGTGTGACTATGTGGCATGCTCTCATATCACTTATATGTTTTTTTGAATTATTTATATATTTTATTTAAGTTAATATATAGATATATTTCATCAAAAAATATATTAAATAAATGTATAATATTGCATGTAAGAAAGGGAAAATTTGTTTTCTATGTCCAAATATGGTAGATTTTTTTTAAAATGAAAACATTTAATTTAAAAATAACAAAGCATGGTATAAAACTCATAATTATAATAAATGTCATATAATGATATAAAACATAGAATTCTTCTATGGCTACACACTTTTCAATCATGTGTTAAAATTAAAATGCCAGTAATGTGAATCTGATGTAGACTCATGATGGCTTCTATGGATTTCATGCATTCCTGTAAATGTCAACGATATGTATAGACATCCACTATTGTAAATTTGTAATAAAAAAATTTTAGAATATTTGTGTGACAACATTCATGGCCCTCTTCTTTGTGTGCGTTTTTTTGGACTCTTATTTTGAGCGTATATAAATTTTTAATTTTTTTTATAATTTTTTATTTTACATTGTTTGTCAATTTATATATTAATAAGGTTTTAATTTAAAATAATATTTTTATAAATATATAAATGTATTAGAATATTTTAATTGATATATTAAAAATAGATTTATTTTTTAAATTTATTAAATCAGAGATTTTGTTTATTAGAGAAGTACATCTCTACCAAAATTATAAGTCAATAATTTAGTGATATAATATATACCATTTACTAATTTTTATATTAATTGAGAGGACATTTACATTACACATGGCTCTTAACTAAACTATATTATATTTGTGTTTTGTTTGATAAAATTTCAAATGCCTAATGAGATGATAATTATAGAGTGATAAAACATGCCCCCAAGTCATCCATCTAGTGTTTATAGTTTTTTCAAGGTATTGTGAGTTGAATAAGGTTTCAAGAAGGAGATCAACTTCTCAAAGATCTATGTGGTATTGAAAAAAGCCAAAAATATTTTTAGACCCTAATAATATAGGAATAAGGTAGTAAAATTTGTTTCATAAAATATTATAGTTTCCAGGAACAAACTATATGATCTTGATAGTGTTAAAATAAAACTATATGGTTTTTGTCATTCATAAAAAGTTCTATATTCACTTATTCTTATTGACTAGACATGTTTCCCACTCTTAGCATGCTTCGACAATCTTTATATTTGTAAAAAATCAAAATTGTATTTTAGAATCCCTTTTTGCACATTTTAATTATTATAGAACATTCGATTATGTTTTATTGCTTTTTTAAAATTAGGGTAACTTTAGTTAAACCTAAATTTCACATTCTTTATAGGGTATATGTATTCCATATTCATGTAAAAGCAATTTCCCATTATTCATTCACTCTTAATACCCCTAGGTTTAGATTGTGATTTCATTATGATAGATCTTGTTTTTATATGTTTTGTTTTACTAGTTTGCAGTCCTTAATCTTAACCCTTGTGTGTTAGCTCAAAATGTTGGTTTTTCATGATCATGAATTGAACCTTAAAATATATTAATTATTATGTTATTATTTATTCCTAGAGATATATCTTATTTTATCCATAGAAATGTATTTATTTAGGGTTATGTTATACCATATTAGATTTCATTACCCCTAATCGATTTCTTTATTTTTCCTTCCTAGGGTCTTTCTTACTCAGACATCTACTAGCCTTAGTAATTCATTTCATTCTAAATCTTTTGTATTATATGCGTCTTACCATTTCTTATGGATATGTATTTTTATAGATGTGATTCAAGTATAAAATGCTATTTAATTTTGTTATTTACATGGCATATTCCTAGTTTGTTGTTTTATTTTGTACCATGATGTTATTGTACAAATATTTATGGATATTTTAATATTTATTTTTAATCATATATTATAGAATACAAACATATTTTATAAGTCATGATGGGTTGTATGTGACAATGATAATGTGTGATGTGTTGTTACATTTTTCATTGATAAAATTTCCATAGAACCATGTATAGATATATCCTTAAATATTATATTAATTTCTGAAATTATGGTAAGGGTGAGGGAAAGAAACATGGTATTTTTAGTTAATGAGATTTTTTTTTAAAGTGTTAAATTGTAGAAAAATATTTTTATTTTTTAAATTATGAAACATATATATGATAGATGGATTCTAAATAAAAATATAGAATTTTATATTAGTACATGTAGATTATAAAAATTCTAACAACTTTATTGACAATCTGTTAAAATATTTGGAAAATAAAAATTGAATTTATTTTTTGTTTGTCAAACTTTAACCAATTGGAAAAAAATAACCACTAAAAATGCATTAGGAAGAAGTTGAAGGACCAAAAAGTGAGAACTCAACAACATTGTTTTAATATATTTGCAAGTAGAAGGAAACGTATATACCTTTAAAAGGAATTGGATATACAAAAAATCAAATAAGGTTCATATCTTTTAACCTTAATGAAAATATGTTTTAGCTTTGTTAAAATGATCAAATGAATTGATCCATATTACACATTTTATATTTGTTCTCAATACTAATATATGTTTTGCCTCTAAAAATTGATATATATTTTCTAGAAGAAACTACTCTTCAGCTTCCTTCTACACATCATACTAAACACAATTTTCAATATACATTTTGTAGGCCTATACATGAATTATGTGTCATCCTGATCATCTTATTATCCCTAAAAATAATATTCATTAACATTCCAAAATATATATATATATATATATATATATATATATATATATATATATATATATATATATATATATATATATATATATATATATATATGGAATATGAAATATATGTGCACAAATGTAAATGCGTGTATTGAATGATAAAAATTATTTAAAATTTCAAATTATTGTACACATGAGCTTATAAAAAATTGGAAATACATATCATATATATTTAAATTTATCTTAGTTTATTTTTATTACGTACAATTACTAAATAATTTTAGATTAATGTGACATATAATATGAATTATTCATCACTTAATTTTTATATTGTAAGTGGTCCCAAAAAAATCTATTAAATTATAAAAATAAATAAAATAAAAATTATTAAAAATATATAAATATGACATAAAGGTTCTATAAAATAAGAATAAAATTGTGTAGCACATTTCAAAAATTATATTGGTAGATAGTAAGTTACATGCAAATAATTTTTGTGTAGCTATTTTTTTATTAAAATAAATAATAAGATATTTTTGAAATAAAATTAAACAAATTAAGCATCTATTTATTAAGTTGAAAAAAGTTTCAAAATGTTTATCAACATAATGTAATTAATATTTATTGAGGAAAAGGCATAAAAGTTATAATTTCATGTCAATGAGGTGTCTGTTGGATCCAAATTTTATGTGGTGAAACATTTTCTCTTATCTATTGATGATGTAAGCACTTTCATAAATAATAAAATAATCAAACATGGTATTTAGCTCACTTCTACCTTTTCTTCTTTCTAGGGTTCTCTGAATTGCAAAAAAATTCAAAATTAAAACTTAATCCATTCATATATGGGGTCCTAAATATGGGGTCCTTTAAATGTTTAAATTTTACTCCCGATACACATGTTTTCACACTTTTTACATGTTCAACCTTTTGTTTTGCTTCCTATTTTCACATAATTGGTTCCCAATGTTCTACCTTACTCAAGGTCATATAAAGTTTTTGAGAGAGATATAGTATGAATTTTTTAATTCTCTTGAGAAATAAAATGAAGTCTTAAAATTACCTCTTGGTCACTACAGAAAATTGGCCATAGAATAGATCAATCTCTTGGAATTTTTTAGGGGACAAATAACTACCTTGTTCAACCACTATTCCACAACATGGTTATTATAGAATAAAATACCCAACACTCAAACCTTGGAGTGTAAACCACTGATCCAAAAAAAATAGGGATTTATCCCCTAAATATTGTTGGAATGTGTACAAAAACATGCATAAACATAATCAAGTGGTCAATATTTAGGAATCTAATATGAATATCTTGTATAGTCAATAGTATTCTACCTTTTCCCACACCACCAATCTAGTTTATTATTAGACCTATTCAATGTCATATTGTAGAGATATTTATTGCACCTATGTAAGAGATTTATATATAGTCATTTTAAAGGAGAGTGGTACACCATCCTCAATAAAAAGCTTCACATCATAAAGTTTTTCAAATTTCAAATATATTTTCATCTTCTATAGCATATCTTAAGGTAATACCATAAACAATTTAGTTTATTCCATAATGAACACACACAATGAGACTTTATCCTACTACATATAAGACTTAACCATGTCTTGTGCCCACTAGAGTTGCACATCCTACACATGATCATATGAACAGTGATCAATAAATTTATATTACATCACTCATTAATTTTTTAGAATCTAGTTCATCTACATCTAGTAATTTCTATCCATAGAAAGTCACCATCCAATTCTATGATATAGGCATGCAGTTTGGTCCTCCCATTCATGGGATAATTGGTTATTTTATTTAAAATTTACATCAAATATGTTAAAAATTCAAATGTATGTGTGTGAAAAATACAAAAACATTCAAAAAATTCAAAAAAATAAAAAATCAAGACTTGAGCATGACTTGAGCTTCAAGTTTACTTATTTAAATATGATATTTATCACACATTTTTATATATAACATATTACTATTCATACATGCATGAATTTAAATAGGTGTATGAGTGTGATGTAGAACATACATATTATACATGGATTCTTAGATGTTGCACTCCCTTCTACCTATTGGTCATGCACATGTTATGGGAATCTTAATATACATGTTAACTTATCATAGGTTTATCTACTTATGAGCTATTTACCATGTTGAGATACATATCCTACAAGGATTTTTCTACTTAATCATGTGTTACATTGTACTACATGGATACACTACATTCCTATGATGTGACAGTGACACAAATAGATGGTGTAGACTAGATTTTATGTGTTTTATGCTTCTTTGATGTTGTTATGTTCTTAGATGATAGGATTGGAGAAATTTACCTTTTGTGTGTGAAAAATTGGCCCTATTTTTGTGACATACTTATGTCCCTTACTTATGAGATTATTTTATTACATGATCCATATTGTTTACTTAAACTATGTAATCATATTTAGATATGGTTAATATACTACATACCTCTTTTTATATATATCTATACCTGACTCTTGTACACCTTACATTCCATATTTTTTCTGCATGCCTTGATGACATGTAGTTTACTATAATAAAACACTCTCTACATGTTGACATGATTATATGTTTACTACATGATATACTTAAATAATATTTTTTGATGACTTGACACTTGACAACTAACCTCGAAACATTTCTTGATGCTCTTTTACCTTGCTCACATGCCTTACATGCTCCTCAAACAATGTCATACCTCTCATAGATGTTATCAAACAATAAAATTATTAAATGAACTCATGAACACCTTTCATAAGAACCTTTGAAATCAATGAAAACATCAATTCCAAACTTCAATAATAGAAATAATGCTCAATAGGTACTTCTTCCCATTCATGAAAGCTAGAACATGTATCTTCCCAACTCAAATTCTTGATTATTCATTCAAAACTAAGACTTGATCACTCTCAACTCACCAATGGTTAAATTTAAAAAACCATCTCACCAGGTAATACAACAAGGGAAAATATTTATCTACTTATTTTAAAAGTTACATGGAAATGTGGTTTCATCTCCGTAAAGATATACTCCTTCCTTTCTCTCCCTTTTAATTTCAAATATCATAGCTTCAAAATTTTCAAATTAAAATATGAATAATGACTACCTCATGTGTTTTTATAGTGTATAATAAAATTAATTCCTTACACAAGTGGATTCTACTATCAAAGACAAAGTGTGTTGTACACACTCACATTTATCTTTCTCCTTGACTCTAAAAAAATTCATTACTAGAAGAAAGGGGGTAAATACCTAAATTTTCTCATAGATAATTGACAATGTTAATTATTGACATACCTTAAACCACTTCAATTATGCTCAACTACATGGCTTTTCTTCATAATTCCTCCACCGTGTGTGTGTGTGTGTGGGGGGGGGGGGGGGGGGGGGGGCAGGGGACGGGTGAGATGGGTGGCGGCATGGGGCAGGGTGGGAGTGGGTTGGGGAGCATGGGTGTGGGGGACTAAGTGTATTTTTTCATTATAACTACTACACAAGAATTTTTATTTCAATGCTAACACTACCTTATATCACTCTAAAACTACTTCCAACCTTAGGGTGGTTTTCCCTAATTTATGGGATATATCCACATTGGGTAGACACATCCACTACTATGTACCTATCCACCTAACACAACCTTGTCCCTACACTATTTAATGAATATTTTATAAGTTTTTAAATATTTATTTCGGTTATATTTAACATTTATGAAGGTAGTTCAAATAAATTATTACAAAGGTTCATTACAAATACAACTCAAGGTTTATTCTTTAAATGACTTGATATCTACTTGGCATCTATATATTATATTGTTTCACATTGAGAAAAACTAACTTATTATTCCCAAATTAAATGTGAATCATGAGGATCACCCAAAAACCAAGTCTAAAGCATTTAAAATGGATTCAATATCTAACATTATCATGTATAAAAGCCAAAAGTTACATACATATAGTTAAGGATCACAATTGCATAATCAAACTATGTGGGATAACTATGTGTTTTTTTATTCCATTCATAAATTATTTAGATACATTTTTGATAGTCAATCATCAATGTGGGTGATTTGACTTAGCTAATACCTTTATACTTCCCCCTTTATTTTATAGGTTTCTAGTTCTTATAAGTACACATTGCATTTACAAAGAAAAGAGAAGGAAACTAAAGGTTTCTATGTGGTATCTATAGAATCATAATACATCAAACCTCACATTAGACACTATCATAAGTGGAAACAAAATCATTGTTTCATCATAATCAAGGTAGGTAAGTACATAGTCAATGGAAAAGGTTGCACTATGATTTTCTCCAAGGACCATTGACTTGCCTAGAAATATCTACAATCTCTACTTGCATATATGGCTTATCAAAGTCCTATATTACCTTGATTTCCATGGTTGTCTATTAGTTAAATCCAACCATAAATAAAAAATCTAAGCATCTCATTATTTCTTGTACTTATTATTTTTAATATATGTCTCTTATTGATCAATTTCAATTGTTAGTTATGATTTATATTCAGATTTATGTTTATGTGTCATTTATTACAAGATGAATAATATTTCAAAGATTTATACCTATTAAACACTATTATATAAAAAATAGGCTAAAATACAAACAATTTTTTTTAATAAAGTCTATGACATAGATAAAACACATGGCAGTCATCCTAAAATCACTTATTCATGTAAACACGAAGTGTATTTTTTTCAATTTGGCCTCAATATTCTATGTCAATAAATTAAAAATTTAAATTTAATATGTATTTTGATGTATCCACAAATTTAACATAATTCATTTTCAAACTTGGAGACACTCCAAGATTTTGTCACTACGAAAATGTTAAAAAATTGCCATAATATCACTTTGAGTGAGTAGGGTAAAGGTGAAAGAGAAAGAAGACTTTGAACTCATCAAGATCACACTACACATATTTCATCATGTGTCCCTAAAAATTTAAATATGAAAATCATCTGAACTTGAGGAGATATAAAGAAAATTTTGAGATACAACACATCCTTAGAATTTATAAAAAATACGTAAACTCTAATGGAAAACGATACAAAGGAAAATGAAAAATAATTTTTATTTTCAAAAAATAATGGATCTACAAACTTCAAAAATAGACATTTCAAAATTGATACACATTTTATGATTATAAGGAAAAGAGATACTTCCATCTGCATCACTTCAAAAAATATGAGATATTGAAATAAAATATTAAAGTTAACTAGAATAACTGAAAATATACCCATGCACTAGAGGTTTTTTTTTGTGGTTTTTAAATCTATATAATATAATAATTATATATTCAATTATCATTATTATGGTGATTTGGTTTAACATATGCTATTGGCTAGACCTTAATTTCTAACACTCAACCCTCTCACTGAAATATTCAACTCATGGCTGATTTGCATTAGATTACCACACTTACCATTTTAGGTTTGGGATAACCACATTTTTTAAGTTATAAGAAATTCTATGGTTGATTTAATGAGGGTTGATTCAAAATATAATTATTATGGAATTATACCTATGCTTCAATTCCTTTTAGTATATTCCTCACTAGGGAGCTTCATGCACATGTCAATCTAGAAGTTAGGGATTGGAAGTTGGTGCAACCTCAAAATTAAAAAGGGATCCCTTTTAGATGTTATAGATGTTTTGGCACAAGGAATTTGGTCATATATTTTATAATATTAAACACACATGGAAAATCATGGTGAAATGATGTTATCTAAGAACAATTAATAGTCTAATTTATGAGTGTAGATTATAGTGAAAGTTTTGAGTCTAGCATTGAATTGAGTGAGAATGAAAGTAAAGTTATTGAGTCAATATTGAAATATTTGGAGGAGAATATTACAGATAATGAACCAGATAAGAAATAATCCAAGTTTATTGAGGATATTTAATATATAAATCCAAAGGAGGGAGAAAACATAATGAATGTTAGGTTTATGTCTTAAGCCCCATTGATGAACACCAAAACATCAAAATCAATTCAAATCTCTATTCCAATATTTCACAATTCAAGGGAAGGAGTAGATTTGATGGTTGTTAGAATCAAGAGAAAAATTATCTACTTGACTAAGTTTGAACCAATTAATATGATACTCCAATCCAAGAAAGAGAATGTCCAAGGACGAAATAGTTCCTCATGAGTTTCATTTATTTCTGTTGATGGTCTATAGCTAGTTTATAGCTTGTATGTAGCCTATTTTGGTCACCACTGAAAGATGTGGTTTCGTTGGTCTTTCAATCCTTTATATTATTCTCAAATCTAAAATCGAAAAGGCCCTATTAAATCCCTCTTTTAATAATGAAAAATAAATTATAATAATAAATTAGAAAAAAAGTTAAAGTTAAATTAATTTTTATAACTAGTAATAATAATATTTTAAAATTGAGGTAATAAAACCAAATTCTTCCATTAATAATAATCAATAAATGTAATTTTTTCCTTCAATGGATTTAGGTTTTCATATTTTTAGTGATGGTAGTGATGCCCTTATGGTGACAAAAGGAACTGATGAGAGAGATCATAACAGAAAGATAGATGACAAGCCATGACAGCATATGGAGGTGAAGGATTCAAAGGCTTTGGATGGAGTGGCTACTTCTGACATGTTAAAACCTATCTTTTTAGTGGTGGATCAAACTCTTAGTTCTATTTTGGCATCACATAATATGGTGCATCCAAAAAAAGGGTATATGCATAGAGGGTGCTCTGTGGTACAACTGAAAAATATACAAAACTTTAGTTCTATGGTCGCATTAAAGGTGTGTCCAACATGGGATTCTTTGTTGGGTTATAAGGAGTGTATCAATAGAGATCCCAAGGTTTTGGAGGTAGGCCATTTGTTTGTGTCATATGCAAATGTAGCTAGAATAAAAATAAGGGATAAATATCTAGCCCCAACAAAACTCATGTAAACATGGATTGTATAAAATTTTCAATGCGGAATTGATGAACTCCTTTGATAAATTCAAAATTTATATCTAATTCATAATTAAATGCATCCATGGATTTGACATAAAGTCATTTTCAAACTTGGAGATACTCTTTGACCACATAATTATGAAACAATAATAAGTTTTCATGTGGATCACTTTGAGTGCACCACAGTGCAAAAGGTATTTTCATTTTTACTTTTGAATCTAAAATTGAAAAAGATTTTATTTTCAATTATTTATGGGATTGGGATAAATATTGTCTAGTATACAAACCTTGGGGTTGTACTTTCAACCCTCATACTGAAATCTTTAATGAAAGACATGTCTAGATCTGCTTGTCTAACCTTCCCCTATAGTTTTAGAATATGGGGGTTTTAATATTATTGGTAATGTTGTTGGAAAGTTTTGGTGTCCTAGTTCCTTGACTAATAAACAAGGGCATTTCAACTATGCTAGATTACTTATCTATGTTGTTCTCTCTGAGGAACTTCTAGCTCAAGTGGAGTTGGTGGTGAAGAAAAAAACTTGAGCATAGCTGATAGATTATGAGGGCCTTCCTTTTAGATACCCCAGATGTTTTCTTATAGGAAATATAATAAATCATTGCCCTAGCTTGAAACATAAAAGAGGAAATAATTGGTGGGTAGCTGGAATGTTAGAACATTTTATAGTATAAATAAATATAGATTTAGTGGAAGATAAATTAGAAATGATTCTAGAAACTCCAATTGAGATTTTGGTCAAGGATGGAAAGTCTATGATCGTGAATCTTGATGGAAAAGGGACACCAGATGTAGAATCACATAAGAAGGAGCATGTGTTAGCTTCAAAAACTCATATATAGAAAAGAGTCAAAACCACAAAAGTCTTTAGCAATTCTTTAAGGGAAGGTTTAATAGAAGTTCTTATAAGCCAAAGTTCAGAGGTAACTTTGGTGTTATCCATTCCCATACTGCTAAATTCAGAGGATGGGAATGGGTGAAAGATAGTGAAGGGGAAGAAAGGAAGAGGTAAAAATGAAATGACTTCATCTAATATATCTCTTAGATCTTAATAAAAAAAACTTAGAAAGAAAGACTCTCTTCTTTCTATGGGTGTTACGGTAGTTATTATATGATTTGGCTTGATGGCCACTATTATTTTATTTTATTTTCAAGTTTTTGGCTAAGTTCCTTAAAAAACCTATATTGGTTGTTCTTGGGATGCTTTTGGTTTTTGGGCATTGTGTTTCCCTCTCTTGTTTGGATTGTCTTCTAAGGTATGGGGTCCTTAGTTCAAAATACCTCCCTTTTAACCTTAATAAAAAAATATTTTAAAATTAGGATTCTTTATTGTCACTTTTTATTGTAAAGAGGATAGGGATGTGATTTTATAAAATTGGGTCTAGAGTTGGAATGAACATTTGTTACTTGTCAGCCATGGTTTACATCATTTAATACTTTAAAAGAATCATTCAATGTTCAATTTGTTTATGTAAGGTTACCTAATTTACCATTTCATTCTGAATGTATCTTCAAAGTTATAGGTGATTCTTTAAGTGATTTTTTATTAACGGATTCTTCATCGAATAAAATGGGTCATTTAGGCTTTTATTCAATCTTGGTTAATGTTGATATTTGTTATTGTGAGGTAATAAGTGACTACTATGTGCATATTTCATTTCAAACATAATAAAGGTGAAAATTTTAAAAAGAAAATATTTCATTTAGGAACATGATACATGATTTTACCACATGGCCATGACAAATGAAAAGTTAGAAGGAACACAAATTTAGGAAAATATATAATCAATTTAATGATTCAACACATCTATAGAGTATAAAGTGAAAATCAAAATTGAATGAGGCACTCTGTGACCTGAGTCTATGGGATTATGAAAAATCAAAGGTTAGGTTTTTTAGATGTGAATAATGCCATGAACTCATAACTCAATAATGCTATATTATCCAAAATTTTAAGGGTGATGAACATGCGTATTAAACACCACTTGCCTTTAATTCACTATGTTGAGATGTGAATCATATGTAACACATAATGTTCATTTTCAAGTCTGAAAGAGCAAAGAAAGAAAAATTTATAGGAGACAGGCCTAAATTTGAAGAAAAGTATTAAAATTATCACAAGTTGTACATAGAAAATAATAACTTAATAATTGTGGATTAATTCACAAATATTTTGAATATCATAGTTTTGATTAGTTCCATCTTCTGATCCTTAAAGAGGTATGGATGTGATTTTCAAAAATAGGGTCTAGAATTGAAATGAACATTTTCTACTTGTTAAGCCATGGTGTACATCATTTAATACATTGAAAGAATCATTTAATGTTCATTATTCTCAGATAAGTTCACCTCATTTACCATTTCATTTTTGGTTTGAATGTATCTTTGAAGTTATAGACAACTCCTTGGGTGCATTTTTATTAATGGATTTAATGAAACTGAAAACTAACAAGAACAAGAAAATTACCAGTAGGACAATATCTTGAAACAATACTTAGAATTGATTTGTATTGATTTATTGAAATAATTACAAACCCAAACCATGCTTAAATAAGACTCAACTCAAAAATTAGAGTTTACATGCAAAATTTTAAAAAAAAAAACATAAATCTATAAAAAATGCCTATTTTTAAAACGCTTGAAATAACCCAAAAATCTCCCAAAATATCTTAAATACTATAATTACACTATGGGGTGAAATTGAACTAAAGTTAGTATCCGGTTCTAAAAATATATAATTTCTAAAAATAGAAAAAACCCTTAAAATTTATTAAATCACAATTTTAGACCCTCAAATGATCTCATATAACCTCCAAAAAAATAGAAAACACTTCTAGGCCATTAAAACCACCTAGGAAAGTAGAAACCTCTATGATAAGGTCATTTTGGTGAGTGGAAGAGCTCAAACGGAGCTAGAAGTCAAAAGTTATGGCCTCCAGAAGTTGGCCTACATTTTCTACATTGTTCTCCTCTCATTGAAAACAAATGAGCTCCTTCAAGTTGGCCTAATTATATTTATACCATTTTTCCTTATCAATCTTCTTCAGCTCCCATTCTGTAATCCAAGTGTTTTCTTCTTGTTGCAAGCCTTCCCACTACATGAAATACATGCTATAATTCCCTTGCCTTGTTCTCATTGTCTTCATATCAAAAACCTACACTATTTTTCTTTATGCAGAAAAATAGGCCAACTTGTGGAGGCAATAATTTTTTACTTATAGCTCCATTTGAGTTCTTCCACATGCCAAAAAATATTTTATATAAAATTTTATTGATGTCCTTGGCGGTTTTAATGGTCTAACTGTGTATTTGATATGTTTTGGAGGCCGTACATGATCATCTGAGCATGTAAAATTGTGATTTGATCATTTTTTAAGGTTCTTTCTATTTATATAAATTGTATATTTTTAAAATTGGACATCAACTTTAGTTTAATTTCATCTCATAGTCTAATTACAATGTTTAGAATATTTTAGGAGATCTTTGAGTTATTTCAAGAGTTTTAAAAATAGGCATTTTTGTAAAATTTTAGATTTTATTTTTGAATTTTGTATGTAAACTCTAATTTATGAGTTGAGGCTTACATAAGCATGGTTTGAGTTTACAATTATTTCAAGTAATTAATACAACTAAATTTTGAATATTGTTTCAAGATCTTGGCCTATTGGTAATTTTCTTGTTCTTGTTAGTTTTTTATTTCATTATTTGGTATCAGAGAAAGTTTAAATCTTAGAGGAGAGAAGAATGGAAAGAGGATGAGGAGGTATGGCACAGATGAACTTGACTATATAATAATTTTAGAGGAAAGTTCAATAATTAATATAGGTTATCATTAATGAACATAGAAGAGGAGGTGATGATTAGGAAGATACAGATCATGATGAACAAGTTTATTAAGAAAAAAGAACAACAAGAGTAGTCACCAATGATGGAACAGAGGATGGTTCAAGATTTAGAAGGAAGGAATGAAGGAATCAAGGTTGATGTTCTAGATTATAGAGGTAGTTGAAAACTAGATAAGTTGGTAGATTGGATGAATATCATGAAGAAATTCTTCGAGTGGAAGACTATGAAAGAAGATAAGAAGGTAAAGTTTGCATACAAAAAATTGAAAGGTCATATAATGATTCGGTGGCATCACCTGCACAAAGAGAGATAAAAAAAGGTAAGGAGAAGGTTAATTCATGTATAATGATGGAGAATAAGTTGAGGGAGAAATTTCTTCCTTTGGATTATGCACAAACCCTATATAGAAGATTTAAAAACTTGAGGCAAAAAGATCACAGTATATAAGAGTATACAAATGAATATTATAAGCTTTCCATATGAGTGGACCATGATGAAACAGAAGAGTAGATGGATGCAAGTTATGTAAATGGTTTAAAATTTTCTATTGAAGATGAATTAAGCATGCGTAGAATACTTAACATGGAGGCTTATGAATTAACTTTGAATGCAAAAGGAAAAAAATAGATAGAATTGTAGAAGGACATCTAATGGTCAAAGAAGAGGTAGATCCCCTTAAATAAGTAGACAAGGTGATTTTAATACCACTAGAGGTGGTTTTAATGCCAATAAAGGTGAATTGCCACATGCTACAGAAAGATAAGATGATAATAGGCAAGGGTTTCAATACCAACAAAGAGGAAGAGGATTTCATAGAGGATGTGATTACAGTGGTGCTAGAGGATGGTTTCTGAATCAACATAGATCTTATGTTTGTTATAGATGTGGAAAAGAAGGGCATAGATCATTTAAGTGATCAAACTATCAAGATCAAGAAAGGAGGTAAGAAGATCCTCCAAGAGTAAATCTAGTTTAGGCTAAAATAGAAGAGCAAAATACTGAAGATCCACCTATAGATGTAGGAGAGAATCTCATGATGAGAAGACCATGATCGCTCCAAGTAAGGAACAAGTGCATAGTAAATAAGGTGGTGATGCATGTCTGTGATCAAATATTTCTGAAACAAGATGTCCTTTAGGTGGAAAGGTAGGCAATGTAATTATAAATGGTGGTAGATGTGAAAATATGGTTTCTAAATAAATGATTGAGAAACTAAATCTACAATGTGAAAAGTATCCTAAACCTTATCAAACTTCATGGTTTAATAAAGGGAATGAGGTTATAGTAGATAAAATGTGCTTAATTAAGTTTTCTATAGGAAAAACTTATAATTATGAAATATGGTGTGAAGTTAGTTTGATGGATGTGTGTCATGTGTTATTGGGGAGGGCATGAAAATTTGATACGCAAGTAGTTCATGATGGAGGAAATAACACATACACTTTTCAGAAAGGTGGGGTAAAGGTGGTTTTATTACCTCTTAAAGAGGAAAAGAAGATAGAAAGCAAGATCTGTACTAAAGAATTTATCCAAGATATGAACGTAGCAAGTTGTTTTTATGCACTAATAATAAAGAATGAAGAAATAGAAATGGTGCCAATACCAACAGAAATATCAAGAGTTTTGATAGAATATGTAGATGTTATTCCTAATGAGTTATCAGATGGTTTACCACCGAAGAGAGATATTCAACATCATATTAGTTTGATTCCAATATCAACTCTACCTAATCAAGTAGCTTCTAGGATGAGTCCAAAAGAACATGTAGAATTAAATACACAGGGTACTAAATTGCTAAGGAAGAAGGTATTAAGGGAGAATATGAGTCCATCTACAAAACTAGTGATTTTTACTCCAAAGAAAGAAGATGGAGAATGTGTGTGGATAGTAGAGGAATTAATAAAATAAAAATAAAGTATATGTTTCCTATACCTCATTTAAATGATATGATATATGTGCTTGCATAATCAAAATATTTTACTAAGATTGATATAAGGAGTGGTTATTATCAGATAAAAATTCATGAAGGAGATGAGTGAAAAACTAAATTCAAGACTAGGGATAGCTTATATGAGTGGATGGTGATGTCATTCGAATTATCTAATGCACCTAACACATTTATGAAGGTGATGAATACAGTGCTCTGAGAATATATTAATAAGTTTGTGGTTGTTTATTTTGATGATATTTTGATATTGAGTAAGACTAAAAAAGAACACTTACAACACTTGATAATGGTAGTCGATTTATTAATAAAGAAGTCATATTCAAATTTGAAGAAGTGCAGGTTTATGTAAAATAGTTTGGTATTTGGGATTTGTAGTTTTAGTAGATGGTGTGAAAATGGATGAAGAAAAGATAAAATAAATTTTTGAGTGGCCTATTATAAGAAGCATTACAGAGGTAAAAATTTTCCATGGTTTAGTGTCATGTCCCCTTTCCAGTTGACATCTCATAGAATTGATGATTAGCTTATTATGTGACCCTGATAGGCTGATAGGATGGATAGAGGGTCATGATGGAGCTTGGCTTGGCTTCGACTAGTAGAATTTTTCCAGTTGGCTTTCATTCGGGCTCTTTCAGACATGTCTGCCTAAGTTCTTATTTTTTTAGGGATTTTTGGTACTCAACAGAGCACCCCTACTATGGCATGGTCATGTGCGGAATCACTTCCTTGTTCACCAACTTTAGATGGTTCGAGAATCAGATATGTATTGAGGGAGATATTAATATTTAATTGATTTTATTTAATATTCATTATTTGGCATAACTTAATGACTTAGGCGTTTTGACCCAAGGGGGCACTCATTATGAAGGGGGCCATTTTAATTATATTTTTATAACTAAAATTGTGTCTTTAGACTATGGAAAAATCAAAAGAGAAGGAAACCCTAATTAGGGTAAGTGCACCTTTTAGAGGATATAAGGGTTTCTCATTGGAGGGTGTGCCATTCATTCATGTTGAAGACAAAATTTTTGCTAAGTATTTTCTGAGAAGACTAAGCCAACGGTTTCCAATATTCTATTTGCATTGAAGAACGTGCAATCTTTAGTGTGTGCAATTTAGAGGTTATGAGATATCAGCTGATCTATTGTGAATTTGAGAGATAACTTCACACAGAGGTTATCACAGGGGTTCACAAGTATTTATTTCATCAGGGTTTGGTCCAGAAATTATCCAAAACAAGATTCACAGTTGTGGCACAATTTTCTAGGGTTCTGGAGTTCAGTCATATCAAGCTGTACTATATTTATTGTTATTATATGGAATTTGAAGTGCACATTTAGCAAAAGTGTGTAGCATTCACAGCCAGTAGGGAGTGCAGAGACTGACATCGATACCACAAAGACCAACATTGACCGACTCACAGACCGACATTAGCCGACTCCATATCGACATCGACAGAGTAAAATAACATCGGCAGTATTATCTGACCGACTGCGGCAGTATAACCGACATCGATGACTATATTTTTGAAATATCAACCAAAGAAAAATCTTATTTATTGTAGCCATACTAGCTATACCAGATCTAGGGTTTTCTTTCAGATTATAGAAAAAATTAGGTTTCAAACAATATTTTATATTATTTTTATATGCATGATAGAGGAATTATATTGTAATCATCTAGGAAGAATAATAAGAATATAGTTTAGCTAGAAAAAGGGTTTACTGCTTTAGTATTTATTTATTTGAATTTATACAAATTTATCTTACAAATTCGTATTCTTCTTTTATTCATGCAAAATCACAAAAGAAATCAAAATACACAAAAACATTCAAAAAAATATTCAGTACCAAAATTTAGGGGAAACAGGGGTTTATATAGTGGTATCAGAGCTAAATCTTGCCATCCTGAGGGTTTAGCAATCTCATGCAGCTACAAGAGTTAAGACCACACAGGTATCACACATGCAAGAGAGCCTTGCTGAAAGGTGAACTAGTTTTAGAACAACAGCCAGCCATCATGAGTGACAGGCATGAGGGTAGACCACCCAGGGGCCATAAGTATAATGATGATAAGGACACCATATAATTATTCCATGCTATGGTCACAGGCCAGCAGCAGATGGTGCAGGCACTATGGGCACTGACAACTATCGTAGAGAGGATGAACCCACCTATTAGACAGAATGGGCAACAAGGAGATAACAAGACTGCTATAATTAGTTAGAGACCACAACTGACCCATTCCAGAATAGTTGATAGGCCTACACATCCTACATTTGTTTAGGAGGAACCAAAAGCTCCAACAAAGGAGGCAACAGGAGACCCCCTATTGCAGATGCACTCATGGCTGTAAATGATGAGCGGGATTTATTAACTCCTCAGGTTCAGGAGAGGATGTCCTTTGATCATTTTTTTAATTAGAAGAGAGAGCACTATAGATCAGTTAGACATGATAAGAGGCTTAGAGGTCAACTCAGTGAGCTGAAGAAGGCTACAGGCAAGATTTCTTTGACTACTTTTGACGGTAGTGGAAAGATGACAGCTCAAGCTTGGATTCATAAGCTTAACACATTTTTGGCATTGAGGCCAATGATAGAGATAGAAGCCATCAAATACGCCACTTTACACTTATTAGAGGGAGTAGCACATGATTAGTGGTACCATGGTATGGTAACACTTTAGCATAACCAAGTGACAGAGTATTAGGACTTTGTGGATAGGTTGGTTGAGAGGTTTGATAGGAAACATCTAGAGGTTTACTTTCGAGATTTGGCATAGTTGAAATAAACAGGTAACTTGGAGTCCTTCATTGGGGAGTTTTAGCGGTTGGTAGTTATGGTGCCAAACATTTCAGAGCGTAGATTGGTAGTTCTCTTCATCAAGGGCCTATCCAAACCATTGAAAGGTTGGATCAAAGTCTTTGATCCTCCTTCGTTATAGGAAGCTATGAAGAAGGCATGTAGTATGGAGATGATAGCCCCATCTAGTAAATTTAACTCCATAGGTACTTCTTCATTCAGGGACACTAAAGGCTTCAACAGAGATAGAGAGAACTCATATTTTATCAAAGACAAATCAGGTTTTTAAGAATGATTCAAAGGGCATACCAGAAGCACCACCTTTGGATCAAGAGGCTCTTAATGATCTACGTAGGAAGAAGCTTTGCTTCTACTGCAAAGGTCCCTATGATGCCAATCATGATTATCCTTTGAGGCCTAAGGGCAAGGCAAATCAAGTGATGTGGGCTTATTATAAGGATTCAAAATGAAAAGATTCTGAACATCAGGAGAGTTTTGAGGAGTCAGAGGTAGAAGCAAATTCAGAGCTTCAGATTTAGGAGGCACACCTATCTAGCATCTAGTAGGAGGGTTCATTCAGACTCCGTGGAGTTTTGGTAGGATAGAGGGTCATCACCCTTCTCAACACAGGAGCCACACATAATTTTATTGATGCTATATTTGTGGAGAAGCGTGAACTCACTACCGAGGATTTTGAGGGCATTAGAGTTAAGGTGGCCAATGGTTACACTCTTAGGTGTGAGCGGATGATTAGAGACCTCCCATTGTACTTAAACAACTATGAGTTCAAGGCTGATTATTATGTGGTGAACATGGTGGATATAGATTTGGTCTTGGGCATGAAGTGGCTTCATTCCCTTGAGGAAGTCACTCTTCGTCTCAAGGACATGGAGATTCATTTTTATGTTGATGGGAAGACACATATTTTGAAGGCATTACAGGACAACAACATCAAAACTATTTCTTTTCATCGGGTGGAGAGGCTCATACGACACGACATGGTAGAGTGGGCTACCGAGTGCACATTGGCACCAATACAAGAGGGATAGTAGAAGACTGAGTATCATCCTGACATTCAGCTATTGAGAGTCAAACATGATAAGGTATTCAGCAATATTCCACTAGGGAGACCCCCAGATAGGGGCATTGAGCACATTATTGAGCTGGAGGATACTCCTAATTCCTTGGTGTGTACTCAGTTGGCTCTCTAGGATTATGAGAGACATGTGGATGATCTTTGTCTTGAGGTGAGTTTAGTTTAGGAGTTAGCGCATGTGGTAGGGACTCAGCTTTCTTTTATAATTAGGTCACATGTTAATGATGATATGAGTATGCCTAGCATTCACACTCTGGATTCAGAGATTGTAGTGGATACAAGAGATAGGTGCATGAAGTCAATTGGTATTGTTCACATTACTCAAGTGTGGAGTTTACTTGATTTGCCAGTTGATTTCCATTCATGGATTGGATGTTGGGATCCTTATCTTGGTACTTGGGATGATTTGATGCCATGGGATGAGATTTGTGATAGACATGGCATGGTGATAGGTGCTGGGGTTGACAATTTGTTGGTGCATGACTTAGAGCAGGAGTTGATGGCAAGCAGATTTGGCTTGTGTTATTGCTATCTAGAATGTGATGTCTCTTCATTATCAGCAATGCATAGGAGTTTGGGTGATGAGACCATGGTTGGTGATTTGCAGAGATATGTTGATTAAAGTAGAGGTATAGTGTGTGGATTCTATGCATTTGGCATAGTCCCATTTGGAAGTTGTTGCAGAGTGGGAGTATGCCTTCCACATAGCATGGTGGAATGTGTATATGGTATTTGCAATTCTGGCAGTTTGAGTTGTCCATTCTACTTGGGTTATGATATTTCAAGAGTTTGTTTCTCATGGGTTCCTGACTATGGCAGTTGTGATTTTGGAGTTTTGTTGAGTTGTATTTGCCAGTTTGATTATGGATTCCTCTTGGTTATATTTCAGAGGATATTGCATTGATTGACAACAATATAGATCATGACTACATTTGGGATCCAAGTGGATTGATTGTTTTATTGTTTAGCGGTTGCTTGGGGACAAGTAATTTTAGGAGGGGCAGACTATCATGTCCCCTTTCCAGTTGACATCTCATAGAGTTGATGATTAGCCTATTATGCGACCCTCGTAGGCTGATAGGATGGATAGAGGGTCATGATAGAGCTTGGCTTGGCTTTGACTAGCAGAATTTTTCTAGTTGGCTTTCATTCGAGCTCTTTCAAACACATTTCCCTGAGTTCCTTTATTTTAGGGATTTTTTGTACTCCGCAGAGCACCCTTGTTATGGTATGGTCATGTGTGGAGTCACTCCCTTGTTCGCCAGCTTCAGATTATTCAAGAATCAGATATGTATTGAGGGAGATATTAATATTTAAGTGATTTTATTTAATATTAATTATTTGGCATAATTTAATGACTTAGGCATTTTGACCCAAGGGGGTGCTCATTATGAAGGGGGCCATTTTAATTATATTTTTATAATTGAAATTATGTCTTTAGACTATGGAAAAATTAAAAGAGAAGGAAACCCTAATTTTTAAATATGAAACCCTAATTAGGGCAAGCACACCTTTTAGAGGATATAAGGGTTTCTCATTGGAGGGTGTGCCATTCATTCATGTTGAAGACAAAATTTTTGCTACTTATTTTTTGAGAAGACTGAGCCAAGGGTTTCTAGTATTCTATTTGCATTGAAGAACGTGCAATCTTTAGTGTGTGTAATTCAGAGGTTGTGAGATATCAACTGATCTATTGCCAATTTGAGAGATAACTTCACACAAAAGTTATCACATGGGTTCATAGGTATTTATTTCATCAGGGTTTGATCCAAAAATTATCCTGAACAAGATTCATGATTGTGGCAGAATTTTCTAGGGCTTTGGAGTTTAGTCGTACCAGGCTGTATTCTATTTACTCTTACTATATAGAATTTGAAGTGCACAATTAGTAGAAGTGCATAGCAGTCACAGCCAGCAGGGAGCGAAGAGACCGACATCGACAGCATAGAGAACATCATGAGCCGACTCATAGACCGACATTGACCGACTCCATACCGACATCGACAGTATTATCCGATTGACCACGACAGTATAACTAACGTTGGTGATTGTGTTTTTGAAACACCAACCAAAGAAAAAGCTTATTTATTGTAGCCATACTAGTCATACCAGATTTAGGGTTTTCTTTCAGATTTTAGAAAAATCAAGTTTCGAACAATATTTTATATTATTTTTATATGCATGATAGAGGAATTATATTGTAATCATCTGGGAAGAATAATAAGAATATAGTTTAGCCAAAAAAAGGGTTTACTACTTTAGTATTTATTTATTTGAATTTATACAAATTTATCTTGCAAATTTTCATTCTTCTTTTATTCATGCAAAATCACAAAAAAAATCAAAATACACAAAAACATTTAAAAAAAATATTCAGTACCAAAATTCAGGGGAAACAGGGGTTTCTACATTTAACAACTTTCTTCAAAAAAAAATTTAAATAAATTAGTAGTATTGTGGTACCAATAACAAATTGCATGAGAGGGAAATAATTTGCATGGACTAGAGAAGCCATATATTTTTTTGAAATTTTGAAGAAGAATATTACAAAGAGACCAATTTTAGCATTACCAATTATTAACAAATTATTTGAGGTTGATTGTGATGCTTCATTTATGGGAATTGGTGTTGTGATAAGTCAAGAAGGGAATCCAAGAGCATATTTTAGTGAAAATTGAATGAGGTAGGAAAAAATTATTCTACCTATGATGTTGAAATTTATGTAATTGTACAAGCATTAAGACATCGGAGGCATTACTTATTGCCTAAGGAATTTATACTTTTTACAGATCATGAGGCTTTGAAGTATGTGAATACAGTAAAGAAGTTGAATAGTAGACATGTAAAATGGGTTTCTTTCTTGTAGGGGTATAATTTTGTGTTGAAACATAAATCAATAAAATAGAATCAAGTAGCTGATGCATTGAGTAGGAGGGTAACATTATTAACTGCTATGGTAAATGAAGTAGTTAGATTTGAATCTATTAAATAATTATATGATATTGATCCATATTTTATCAAGGTAGTTGTGAAGTGTAATAATCCATTAAAAGGTGGGATAAATATTATTCATGATGAATATCTTATGCAAAAAGGTCATCTCCTTAAATGAAAACAATTGTGCATTCCAGTTGGGTCTCTACGAGATAATATAATAAGATAATTACATAGTGGTGGTTTGGCTAGACATTTTGGTAAGATGAAGATAATAGCTTTGGTAGAGAAAAAGTATTTTTGTCTAGAGATGAAGAAAGATGTGGCAAGGTATGTTTTAAGGTGTAGAATATGTCAGGTGGATAAAGGACATGCACAAAATACTAGATTTTACATGCCATTACTAGTTCCAAAAGGGACATAGACAAATTTATGTATGGATTTTATGATGGTATTGCCAAACACACATAGAGGTAATGATTTAATTTTTGTTTTTGTAGACATATTTTCTAAAATGGTTCATTTCATTGCATGTAAGAAAACCAATGATGCCTCTAGGTTTGCACAATTATTTTTTATGGATATTGTGAGATTACATGGTGTTCCAAAAACTAATAATTTAGATAGGGACACAAAATTTATAAGTCATTTTTTGAGGACTTTGTGGAATAAGATGGGTGATAAGCTACAATTCAGTAGTGCATATCACCCACAAATAGATGGACAGATAGAAGTTGTGAATAGGATATTGAAGAATTTATTGAGATGCATAGTGGGAGAGAAGCCAAAGCAATGGGACATGGATTTACCACAAGTTGAGTTTGCATCTGACAATTTAGTGAATAGATCAGTAGGAAAATCACCATTTTTATTTATTTATGCAAGAAATCCTATGGGTTTTATAGATTTGGTACAATTGACAATTTTAGATCAAATTAGTGATGATCCAGAAGCATTTGTAGATCATATGTAGTAGTTGCAAGCAGTAAGAAGAAAGTTGAAGGAAAGTGATGAGAAATATAAAGAAGTAGAAAATGTCAGAACAAGATCGAAGGTATTTGAAGGAGATTTAGTAATGGCTTACTTGGGGAAAGAAATATTTCCAAAAGGCACCTACAACAAGTTGATGTATAAAAAAATCAAACCATGCAAAATTGTGAAGAAAATTATTGATAATGCATATGAGGTGAGTTTACCACAAAATTTTGATATATATCTAGTATTTAATACTTCATATTTATATGAATTCTATGGAGAAGATTGTGAAGATGATGAAGATGAAGAATTAAATGGAGAGCGTCAAGTTCCAAAGAAGAAGAAAGAAAAAATAGTGTAGGTTTTGGATATGAAGACAATGAGCACAAGGCAAGGGAATTATAAAAAGTATTTGGTACAATGGGAAGGCTTAAAACAAGAAGACAACACTAGGATTAAAGAATGGAAGTTATATAAATTTGATAAGGAAAAATGGTATCAATATAATTAGGCCAACTCATAGGAGCTGAGATGTTTTCAACCAGAGGAGAATGATGTAGAAAAAATAGGCCAACTTCCAGAGGCCATAACTTTTGACCCCTACGACCATATTGGAAAGGTTTTTTCTATCCTAAGTAGTTTAACTGGCCTAGTAGTGTCTTTTATATTTTTTGGATGCCGTGCGTGATCATTTGAGAGTCAAAAATTGTTGTTTAATGATTCATTTAGGTTTTTTCTATTTTTAGAAATTGAATATTTTTAGAACTAGACATAAACTTTAGTTGAATTTCATCTTCTAGTGTAATTATAGTGTTTAGGATATTTTGGGATATTTTTGTGCTATTTTAGGAGTTTTATAAATAGACATTTTTTATCTTTTAGTTTTTTTTTTTTTTTTTAAATTTTGCATGTAAACTCTAATATCTGATCTGAGGCTTATTTAAACATCGTTTGAGTTTGTAATTATTTCAATCACTCAATACAAATAAATTCTATGTATTGTTTCAAGTTCTTGGTCTATTGGTAATTTTCTTATTCTTGCTAGTTTTCAGTTTCATTATCTAGTATTAGATCAAGTTCGAATCTTGAAGGAGAGAATAATGGTAAGAGGATGAGGAAGTATGGCATAGATGAACTAGACTATACAAGAGTTGTAGAGAAAAGTTCAATAATTAATTGAGGTTATCACCAATTAGTAGATATGAGAAGGTGGTGATGAGGAAGACACAAATCGTGATGAAAAATTTTATCAAGAAAAACAATAACAAGAGAAGCCACCATCAATGGAAGAGATTATGGTTCGAGCTTTAGAATGAAGGAATCAAGGTTGATGTTCTAGATTATGGAGGTAGTTTAAAACCAGAGGAGTTGGTAGATTGGATGAATAGCATGGATAAGTTCTTCAAGTGGAAGACTATGATAGAAGACAAAAAGGAAATGTTTGCATGCACAAAATTGAAAGGTCATACAATGATTTGGTGGGATCACCTATAGAAAGAGAGATAGAGAAAAGGTAAAGAGAAGGTTAATTACGGAAAAAGTATGCAGAAGAACTTGAGGGATAAATTTGTTCTTTTGGATTATGCACAAACCATATACAAATTTTTTTAAAATTTGAGACAAAAAGATCACAATAACAGGAGTATACAAATGAATTTCATAAACTTTCCATACGAGTGGAGCATGATGAAACATAAGAGCAAATAGGTGAATGGTGTGTAAACAGTTTAAAATTTTCTATTCAAGATGAATTAAGCATGAATAGAATACTTAACATGGAGGAGGCTTATCAATTAGCTTTGAAGGCAAAGAAATAAAATAGACAAAATTTTAAAAAGACATCTACTTGTCTAAGAAGAGGTGCATCCCCTCTAATCAGGGGATGAGGTGGGTTTAATACCACCAGAGTTGGATTTAATTCTAATAAAGGTAAATCATCACATGGTGTAGAAACACAAGATGATAATATGTAAAGGTTTCAATACCAACAAAGAGGAAGAGGATTTCAGAGAAAATGAGGTTATAGTGGTGTAGAAGATGGTTTATAAATCAATGAAGATATTATGTCTATTATGGTTGTGGAGAAGAAGGACACAGATCATTTGGGTTCCCAAACTATCAATATCAAGAAAGGAGGCTAAAAGATCATCCAAGAGTTAATCTAGTTGATGCTGAAATAGAAGAGTAAAATATTAAAATTTCACCTATGGATGTAGGAGAGAATCTCATGATGATAATAACCATGATCACTCCAAGGAAGGAATAAGTGAAAAGTAAATAAGGCGATGATGCATGTATGTGATAAAATATTTCTTGAACAAGATGTACTTTAGGTGGAAAGTTATGAAAAGTAATTATAAATGGTGGTATTTGTGAAAATATGGTTTCTAAAAAAATGATTGAGAAACTAAATATACAATGTGAAAAGCATCCTAACCCTTATCGAATTTCATGATTTAAGAAAGGTTATGAAGTTACAGTAGATAAAATGTGGTTAATGAAAATTTTCTATAGGAAAAACTTATAATGGTGAAATATGGTGTGATGTTATTCTAATGGATGTGTGTCATAAGTTATTGGGGAGGTCATGGGAATTTGATAGGAAAGTAGTTCATGATGGAGAAAAGAACACATATACTCTTTGGAAAGGTGGTACAAAGGTAGTTTTATTACCTCTTAAAGAGGAAGAAAAAATGGAAAGCATGCTCTGTACTAAAGAATTTATCCAAGATATAAAGGTAGCATGTTGTTATTATGCACTAGTAGAAAAGAATGAAGAAACATAAATGGGCCCAATACCAACAGAAGCAACAAGAGTGTTGAAATAATATGTAGATGTTATTCTTGATGAGCTACCAGATGGTTTACCACCATAGAGAGATATTTAGAATCACATTCATTTGATTCCAAGATCAGCTCTACCCAATCATGTAGCTTATAGAATGAGTCCAATAGAAAATGTCAAACTAAATAAATAGGTTACTTAATTTCTAAGTAAGAAGGTGATAAGGGAGAGTATGATTCCATGTGCAACACCATCATTTCTAAGTTGAGAAAAGATGGAGGATGGAGAATGTGTGTGGATAGCAGATCAGTTAATAAAATTAAAATATAGTATAGGTTTCCTATACCTCATTTAGATGATATGATGGATGTGTTTGCAGGATAAAAATATTTTACCAGTATTGATATAAGGAGTGGTTATCACCATATTCAAATTCATGAATGAGACTAGTGCAAAACTGCATTAAAGACTAGGGATAGATTATATGAGTGGATGGTAATGTCATTCAGAGTATCTAATGCACCTAGCACATTTACGAGGGTGATAAATATAGTGCTATGAGAATATATTTATAAGATTGTAGGTCTTTATTTTGATGATATTTTGATATTCATCAAGAATAAGAAAGAACACTTGCAGCAATTGAGAATGAAAATGTATTTATTAAGAAAGGAGAAGTTGTATGCAAATTTGAAGAAGTACAGACTTATACAAAATAGTTTGGTATTATTGGGATTTGTAGCTTTAGCAGATGGTGTGAAAATAGATGAAAAAAATATAAAAGCTATTATTGAGTGGCCTATTCTAAGAAGCATTATAGAGGTAAGAAGTTTCCATGGTTTACAAACTTTTTACAAAAAAATTATTAAAAATTTTAGTACTATTATGGTACCAATAACAGATTGTATGAGAGGGAAAGAATTTGCATGGACTAGAGAAGCCACAATTTTTTTTGAAATTTTGAAGAAGAATATTATAGAAAGACCAATATTAACATTACCATATTTTAACAAAGTGTTTGAGGTTGATTATGATGCTTCATTTGTGACAATTAGTGTTTTTATGAGTCAAGAAGGGAAACCAATAGCATATTTCAATGAAAAATTGAACGAGGTAGGAACAAAGTATTCTATCTATGATGCTGAATTTTTTTTAATTGTACAAGCATTAAGACATTGGAGTCATTACTTGGTATCGAAGGAGTTTATACTCTTTACAGATCATGAGGCTTTGAATTATGTGAGTATGTGAATACATAAAAGAATTTGAATAGTATGCATGCAAATTGAAACATAAATCAAGAAAATAGAGTCAAGTAGCTGATGCATTGAGCAGGAGGGTAGCATTATTCACTACTATGACAAGTGAAGTAGTATGATTTCAATCTACTAGATAATTATATGATATTGATCCATATTTTAACAAGATAGCTACAAAATGTAAGAATCCATTAAGAGGTGGGAAAGATGTTATTCACAATGAATATCTTATGTAAGAAGGTTATCTATTCAAAGGGAAATAATTGTGTATTCTAGTTGGTTCTCTATGAGATAATATATTAAGAGAATTACATAGTGGTGGTCTAGCTACACAATTTGGTAAGATGAAGACAATAGCTTTGGTGGAGGAAAAGTATTTTTGGCCAAAGATGAAGAGACATGTGGTAGGGTATGTTTCAAGGTGCAAAATATGTCAGGTGGCTAAAGGACATGTACAAAATATTGGATTTTACATGCCATTACTAGTTCCAAGAGGGCCATGGACAGATTTAAGAATGGATTTTATGTTAGGATTGCTAAACACACATAGAGGTAACAATTAAATTTTTATTTTTATAGATAGATTTTCTAAAATCATTCATTTCATTTCATGTAAGAAAACATATGATGCCACTAGGGTTGGAGAATTATTTTTTATGGATGTTGTGAGATTACATGGTGTTCCAAAAACTATTACTTCAAATAGGGACACAAAAATTTTAAGTTATGTTTGGATGACTTTTTCAAAAAAGATGGTTATTAATCTACAATTTAATAGTGCATATAAACCAAAAAGAGATGGATAGATATAAGTTATGAATAGGAGCTTATGAAATTTATTGAGATGCATAATGGGAGAGAAGCCAAAGCAATGGGACTTGGCTTTACCACAAGTCGAGTTTTCATATAATAGATCAGTGAATAGATAAATAGGAAAATCACCATTTCAAAATTTTTTATGGAAGAAATCTTATGGGTATTTTATATTTGGTATAATTTTCAATTGTAGATCAAATTAGTGATGATGTATAAGTGTTTGTAGAGCATATGCAATAGTTTCAAGGAGTAAGAAGAAAGTTGAAGTAAAGTAATGAGAAATATAAAGCAGCAGTAGATGTCTAAAGAAGATCAAAGGTATTTGAAGAAGGAGATTTAGTAATGGTTTACTTGAGGAACCAAATATTTCCAAAAGGCACATACAACAAGTTGAAGGACAAAAAAATTAGACCATGTAGAATTGTGAAGAAAATCAATGATAATGCAAATAAAGTGAGTTTACCAAAAAAAAATTATATATCTCTAGTATTTAATGTTTTTAATTTGTATTAATTCCATGGAGAGGATGGTGAAGATGCCAAATATTAGGTAAATTGGGATCATCAAGTTGTAAAGAAGAAGAAATAAAACATAGTGCAAATTTTGGTTATGAAGACAGTGAGCACAAGGCGAGGGAATTATAATAAGTATTTTATGTAGTGAGAAGGCTTTCAAAAATAAGACAACACTTGGATTATATAATGGTAGCTAAATAATATTGACACAAAAAAATGGCATCAATATAATCAAGCCAACTCACAGAAGCTGAGTTGTTTTCAACCAGAGGAGAGTGATGTAGGAAAAATAAGCCATAACATTTCACTCATAGATCCATTTGAGATCTTCCACACACCAAACCAACCATATCAAAAATATTATTTATATCTTACATGATTCTAATAGCCTCGCAATGCTTTTGATATTTTTTTGAGGCCATATGTGATCATCTGAGGGTTCAAAATTGTGATTTAATGATTTTTTGGGGGTTTTTTCTATTTTTAGAAATTGCATATTTTTAAAACTGAACATCAAATTAAGTTGAATTTCATCCCGTATTCTAATTATAGTGTTTAGGAGGTTTTGGGAAGTTTTTGGGATGTTTTGGGAGTTTTAAAAATAGGTGTTTTTTTTTTCTTTTTTAATTTTGCATGTAAACTCTAATTCTATGTTGAGGCTTATTTAAGCATGGTTTGGATTTGTAATTATTTAAATAAATCAATATGAATCAATTATGAGTATTTTTTCAAGATCTTATCCTATTGGTAATTTTATTTTTCTTGTTAATTTTCAATTTCATTATCTCTTCAGGATCTACATACTTGGATTACAGACAATTGAGAACTACATATATATGGGAAAATTACCATTTGCCCTTATGAAAAAGGTATTTTCATTTATATCTTTCAATATGAAATTTAAAAACATTTTATATTCAATTATTTATGGGATTGGGAGAAATATTGGCTGGTATACAAACCCTAGTATTCTAGTTTCAACCCTCATACTGAAATCTTTAATGAAAGACATGTATGGATCCGCTTGTCTAACCTTCTCCTACATTTTTAAAATGTGAGGGTTTTTAGTATTATTGGTAATGTTGTTGGAAATTTTTGGTTTCCTAGTTACTTGAATACTAAACGTGGAAGTTCCACCTATGCCAGATTGCTTATTTATATTGATCTCTCTAAAGAACTTCTAGCTCAAGTGGAGTTGGTGGTGGGGAACAAAACTTGGGTATAGTCGATAGACTATGAGGGCCTCCCTTTTAGATACCATGGATGTTTTCTTATAGGAAATATAATAAATAATTTCCCTAGCTTGAAACATAAAAGAGTAAATAAATGTTGGGTAGATGGAAAGTTAAAACATTTGATAGTAGAAGGAAATATAGATTCAGGGGAAGATGAATTAGAAATGATTTTAGAAACTCCGGTTGAGATTTTGGTCAAGGATGGAAAGTCTGTGGTTATGGATCTTGATGGAAAACGGACACCATATATAGAATCACATAAGAAGGAGCATGCATTAGCTTCTAAAACTCATATAGAGAAAAGTGTCAAAACCTCAAAAGTCTTTAGCACTCCTTCAAGGGAAAGTTTAATAGAAGTTCTTACAAATGAAATTTTAGAGGTAGATTTGGAGTTATCCATTCCCATATTGCTAAATTCAGAGGACAGGAATGGGTGGAAGATATTGAATGTGAATAAAGGAAGAGGTAAAAATGAAATGGTTTCATCTAATATGTCTCTTAGATCTCAATCAAAAATTTGAGAAAGAAAGACTGTTTTCTCTCTATGGTTATTACAGTAGTTATTGTATGATTTGGCTTGATGGCAACTATTGTTTTGTTTTATTTTCATATTTGAGGGTATGTTCCTTAAAAACCATATATTGTTTGATCTTGGGATGCTTTTGGACTATATGGAGCCTTTAGTATGCCTTGATATTTTTTTCGTATTTTTCTTGGTTTTTGGGCATCGTGTTGCCCTCTCTTGTTTGGATTGTTTTCTAAGGTATGGGTTCCTTAGTTGAAAACACTTCCCCTTTAACCTTAATAAAAAAAATATTTTAAAATTAAGATTCTTTATTCTCACTTTTTATTGTAAAGAGGATAGGGATGTGATTTTGAAAAATTGGGTCTAGAGTTGGAATGAACATTTTTTACTTATCAAGCCATGGTTTACATCATTTAATACTTTGACAGAATCATTCAATGTTCAATCTATTTGGTTAAGGTTACCTCATTTACCATTTCATCTTCATTCTGAATGTATCTTCAATGTTATAGACAACTCCTTAAGTGAATTTTTGTTAACACATTCTTCATCGAAGAAATTGGGTCATTTAACCTTTTATTCAATCTTGGTTAATGTTGATATTTGTTATTGTGAGGTAATAAGAGACTACTATGTGCATCTTTAATTTCAGACATAATAAAGGTGAAAATTTAAGAAAAAAATAGTTTATTGAGGAACATGATACATGATTTTACCACATGGCCATGATAAATGGAAATTTAGAAAGCACACAAATCTAAGAAAATATAAAATCAATTTAATGATCCAACACATCCTTAGAGTATAAAGTGAAGATCAAAATGGAATGAGGCACTCCATGACCTGAGTCTATGGGATTATGACAAATCAAAGGTTAGGTTTTTTGGGTGTGAATAATGCCATGAACTCATAACTCAATAATGCTCTATTATCCAAACTTTGAAGGGTGATGAATAGGCGTATTCAACACAACTTGCCTTTAATTCACTATGTTGAGATGTGAATCATATGTAACACATAATGTGCATTTTCAAGTTTGAGAGAGCAAAGAAAGCAAAATTTATCGGAGACAATCCTAAATTTGATGAATAAGTATTAAAATTGTCACTAGTTGTACATAGAAAATAACAACTTAATAATTTTGGATTAATTCATAAATATTTTGAATATCATATTTTTAATTAGTTGCATCTTCTGATCCTTACCATTCTTGTGTCTCAATCTTGTAGTCTCAAGCTAATGGAATCATGAAGTAGAATGTTATATGTTTTATATGCAATTCATTTTTTATGGAATCCATGGATACATTGGATATTTTAATTAATCATTATGTATACTCAAGTTTAAATGTTTTAAATATTTACTTCTTATGTGGCCATGGGGTGAAATCTTGCATCGTATGTCCTTACTTAGCTTTGAGTCTTCATTCTCTTTTACCTTTATGATTCCACATACACGGATACATTGGAAATATTTCATTACTTTGCAATCATGGAGTCATAGAACATAGTGTTATATTAAATAATAATAATAAATCACATAGAATAGTTTAATAAAATATGTGACATAAAGATAATGCATGGCAATCATCTTGACATCCCTAGGTGATGGAAACATGGATTATCTAGAATTTTCAATGCTGAAATGATGAACTCCTTCGAATAATTCAGAATTTATATCCAATTCATAATTAAATGCATCCATGGATTTGACATAAATTCATGTGCAAACTTGGAGATACTCTTTGACCACATAATTATGAAACAATAATAAGTTTTCATGTGGATCACTTTGAGTGAACAAGGTAAAGCTTAAAGAGAATGAAGGCTTGGAATCCATCAAGGTCACACTACACATATTTTATCATGTTGCCTTGACACATGTAAAGATGGAAGCAATTTAGACTTGAGTAGATATGAATGAAAATTTAATATATAATACATCTACGAATTTTATAAAAAAGACACAGGCTCTAAAGAAAAAATGATACAGATGGCAAGAAAAAAAGATTTAATAATTTAATAAATATATGTGCTTTAAAAAAAAAAACATTTTAAAATTGAGAGACACTTCGTGACTGTAAGACAACAAAAAACTACAACTTCAAAAAATGTAAAGATTTTAAAATTAAAAACACCACTTTTAAAAACAATAATAACTATAATAATATATTTTAAATACCCTAAAAATCGTTTAAAAGTAAAACAATTTTGTTTTCTTGAAGTTCAAATGAAGCGTGTTTTCAGTGTTTTACTTTTCCATAAAAATATTAAATAAATGAAATGATGAATGTTTTTATGGTTTTACTTTTCCATAAAAATATTAAATAAATGAAGAATCTTCCGTGTAAGAAAGGAAAAATATGTTTCCTATAAAAATTTTTCATGGGAGAACTTTATTTTGAAAATGAAAACGTTTTAGTGAAAAAAAATTGTAAATGTGAATATGGGGAAAATAGCAAAGGCATCAGACACATAATAATATTCTTTTGGTTTGGTATGTGAATTTGACACACAATAATATTGTTTTGGCTTTTGACGATTTTCTTTTTAAATCAGGGTTATTAATTTAATATTGCTCTTCAAATGTTTACATAATTTATATTAAATGAAGAAAATATGTGACATTATATATATATATATATATATGTCACATATTTTCTTCATTTAATATAAATTATGTAAACATTTGAAGAGCTATATATTATTTAGTTTTTGTTAATTTATTTAAAGATTTATATTTAATATGATTGTTTTAAAAAAATAATTATAATAATATATAAAATTATATATTATAATATTCAGATTTCTAATATATAATAAAAATTAAAAAGTTTTTCTAAATCACTATTTAGAAATTGTGAACCACAACATTTAAATTAATTTAAAACTACTCTTTAAAATATTAAAAATATATCATATAAATTAATTATAATTTATATTAAAATATAAATCTAATTATAAAATCATCACATTATTTCTATATATAATGAAGTCATCAAATTATTCAATTGAAGCACGTTGAATAACAAAACAATTTGCTGGGTTTAGTTCAAAGTGTATATATATTTGTGTACTGTTCATTTAGGTTAAGTTTCATTTTTATATACTACATTCATTATCTTCTTTGCGTATGTCTTTCACCCTTGTTTTCAGTTTATATATGTTTTTATCTCTTTCTCAATTTTTCCTCTATTTTGTGTGTCAACTTACTTATTAATAAGATTTTAATTTAAAATTAAAAAATTAGAAGTATTTAAATATATTTGTACATTTCGAACAACACATTAAAATTAATTGTATTTATTAAAATTATAAAATTAAAGATTTCATTTATTAAAGAAGTATTTTTATATCAAAATTACAAGTCAATAATTTAATGAAAGTGTATATAATATTTACTAATTATTATATCGATTGGAAAGACAATTACATTACACATAGGCCCTAAGTGAACTAAATCACACTTGAGTTTTGTTTGAAAAAATTTCAAATTCCTAATGAGATAATACTTATAGGGTGATAAAGCATGCCCCTAATTTCATCCATCAAAAATATTAAATAAGTCAACCTATATTAGTGAACTTTTTTCCCAACACCAATGGACAAAATAACTACATTATAGATATCCTTAAATTTTTTGACAACATATCTCAGTTTTTAACATAACAATATATTTCAAAAAAAATCACACATTTTAATTTTATGTTTTTTAAATAATAATATATTTTAATGGCTTAAACCACTTTTTAAATTTTTTGATTAATCAAATTTTTACTTAGTACTATATAGTGAGGGGTATGCAACGGGTGAACTTTGCGTCTAATTTAATTTATTTTTAATAATAATTTAATTCACCTATGATAAAATAGTAACTTTTTTTTATTGTTTTCAAAAACAACATATTTTAATTTTTTTTATTTATAAATTTTATATTTAATATCAATGACTAAAAGGTATCCAATAAACCAAATTTATCTAGAAAGAAAAAAAGTTCATAAAAAGAACAATATATCATAATTATTTTTTAAGAATATATTCATTATGTCAAGATCTCAAGATTAGAAATTTTTTTTTGTGTGTTTTTGAAAATTTTGATATTTTTAGATGCCTCAACAAAATTTGAAACATATTAGAGTCCTAAACTAAAAACACACAAACCATCATATCCAATCATTTACATGAGATGTTTGTCAGTGCCTAAAATATAGATAGCTAATCTTTCTTGGTGGATTGGTTAATGAGGGACTTATGAATGTGAGGGTTGACACCTCCACCAAAAATTTAACCCTTCATCAAATTGTCAAGCTCTTCATCTTTACTTGCATTTCCTGCCAATTCATCCATCTTGTATTTTTAGCCTAGACAATAGCCTATGAGTAAAAGTCGTAAGATACACGTGCTCTTCATTTAGTTTTCAACCATTTGGGATGCCTTTTTTCAAGAATGGGTTGTATTTTTTCAATAAAATATTAAATAAATGTAGAATATTATGTGTAAGAAAGGACAAATGTGTTTTCTATGCTTAATTATGGTATAATTTTATTTTGAAAATGAAAAGGTTTTAGTAACCAAGGGCACGTAGCACCAAGTCCCTATGGGAAGGGTTGCATTAGCTCTGAATTTGTAAACTACATTTTTTTAGTAATGTGGAAATAGCAATGGAATAAAATCTGAACAAATGAGTGAGAAGCTAATCAAATCCTCACTCAAATAGTTACATGACTAGATTACAAGTAAACAGTAGTTCTAAAACTTAACCCTAATGTTTTAACTCTTACCTAAAATCATGTTAAGTCATAATTGCATATTATTTAGATTGTGATTTGTAATAACACAAGTCAATATGCAAATATTGGAGTTACCAAATGATAATAAATATTTTTTTGAGCTATAATGATTATACAATGACATTAGATAGTTGTAACCTACACAACTTTGAGAGGCTAGAAACAAATAAAGAGATCACTAAATTACAATAGATGCTATGAACTCACACTTTTAGCAACTAGACAAAGTAACAGCCATGGCTATTGAATAATAATAAGTACAAGTTACAACTGTCTATGTCTACTACTACATTAGGCACAATAAACAAAACTAAATGGATGAATAGAGGAACAATGTCTATTTGTTACACTGTTAAGCATAGCTATTAAAATATACATACATAATATTTATAGTAATCTCTTCATTATTTAAGATTCATCAATCTATGATGACTAGTAAGTAGTAAATCAATGAACTAAAGTAAAAAAATCCCAAATGCTCAGCAAAAATCATTGGTCAAGATCATATTCTCAAGTATTTCAAAATTAACTCAAATTCAAATCCTTGACTGGAGATTCTACCAAAAGAAAATGATTGGAATTATAGAACACTGTGGGGATAAACATAAAAACATGAGGTGGTACCCTAGTCTAACATTATAGATTAATCAGTATCTATGGGAAAACCATAAGATTCTAAGGACATACTTAGAATAAACATGCAGAGATGTGACATCATTGGTTGTTTTTGAATGAAATTAGTTATTAAATTTGAATGAATCCATCATAAAATATAAGTGGATAGCCTGTGATAAGAATCTATATGCAGTGTGAATCATATAAATCTATAGAAACAATCAATGTAACAAATCCATGTACCCTAACATTGAGAAAACACGTGCATGTTCCTTAAGTGATGCATATAGTAATAGTCAAATATAAACAAAATATGTGCATTTATATAATAATACATTTATTTCTAAAGACATAAATTTTTTGAATACATGCCTAAGATACAATTCAAGAAGACATCCATATAATCTACTGAAGAATTATAGCCAAAAATGCCACATAACAACAAAGATTAAATTTAAAAAACTATCACAGATTCTTGCATGAATTCAAAAAATGGTCTTACAAGTGCCTTGGAAATGAGAATAATAGCTGAAATATACATTCCTTGAATGATAGTTGCTTAATAGTTGAAATGGTGTATTGACACTTAAGATTAAGTTGATAGGTAAGCCAAAGGTTGACTGACCATGTATAATAATGGTATAAATATACATAATTTTGGTTCATGTAGGCAAGCTATGAGCAACAAAAAATTACCTACATTTTTTTTTAGAGGATGTAAAAGATGAGAAATAGATGAAATTAGAAGCTATGTTCAACTTAGTTACTTTGTTTTGAAATCATCTATATGTTCATCTCTTTTTACATGATTTCCACCATAATCTACAATTTTCTATTTTTTATCTCTTATGTTTAAACAAACAAGCCAGAACATCCTTCAAGTAATTTCTTTATGCAACATTCTATCAACCTATATTTGGAATATCAAAATCATGATAAATGGAATGTTTCTGTCAATCTTGATTCATGTAGTAAATGATAAAACTAAGTGCATCTGAAATAACAAATCCCTTTGTCCAATTAATGAGTATTCCTGAGGAAATAGATAACTACTTCATTGGAAAGTAAAAATTAAAACCAATATCTGTTTAGCTTCCCAAAAAAGGCTAGAAAACATCACCTTCACTCTTCACAAAGGCCTCTAGTTCCTTGACAATGTAATCAAAAATATCCTGCACAAAATTGATTATTCAATACTTTTAAATGGCTTACTAAAATGCAATGTTCTCCAAAATATAGAACTATGAATTCAACTAAATTGGGAAGATAAAATTTTCAAGATGGTCAGGGATTGAATCAAGACAAGTTGTTAGGCATATTTGTAGACATTATAAATTAGAATATTTTGCAGTATGTTCCCATGGTCCAAAATTATTAAGCTATTTTAGCAGCTAAGGAATTATAAATATCATAAATTATGTGGGAAAAAGTGTTCCCCTCATTAATAAAGTAATCAATGACTACTGATCAATTTTATTGTTCTAGTTGGCTTTCAATTGAGTTTCATATACTATATTGTTCTGTAAAGATTTTATTATTATAGAATAATTTGAATTCTACACACTTCATTATGATAGGCTTCATTTCATATTATAAAATATTTTCATTTCCTTTAAACATGACTTCTTTCACATGTGATGTGTTGACACCATCAGTGCCAACATGTTTGGTGCCTATCTAGAGGCTCAACCAAACAACCAAAATGTGAGAACAAAAAAAAATGCTACAATCTTAAACTTGTGTAATCCATCCTTTGATATTATGACATCATTTAAAAAATTATTTTCTAGAAGTGTACCAAGATATTAATCCCAGAACAAAGACAACATGAAAAATAAAACTAAAAATCTCCTTGAAAAGGAAGGCAAATTATTACCTTAGTCGTTCCAACCATTAGATGGTTAGGAATAGGAATTTTTGTAAATTCATGTTTCATGATTCTTCCTTCTTTTCCCCCAAGTTGAACTCAGAATACTTTGAAATTTGTCTCACCTAAGTCCAATGCTAATACACTCCTTTCTCATCCCTATATAAAATCATGGATAGAAAGAAAGTTATATAAATAGAGAGCACCTAATTAATTCTACCAATCACCACAAAAAGGCTATGATAAAATCTCATTCTGTGTTGTGATGTTTTAATATCAAAGTTTACCTACTACATAGACCAAATGACATCTATCATAATGTGAAAATGTACTTTTTTTTCATCGCCATTCCATTGTAGCACCATTTATAGATTTTTTAAGAGTTTGATATTTTTGTTGAATTCCTTGAATTTATAGGGTTTGATATTCTTTGACCAATTATAGTGAAACTTTACAGTATTATTTTCATAGATGTGGGTATCAATCAATTCTAATTAATCAACATCAAATCACAAATCTATTCCTAACTTTGTATTGCCTATTTGTGACAAGAAAAATAAGGGCCTAGAAAGCTCAAGTTCCTGTAAGCTACATCTGAATTTCCCTAGAACTCATTGTGTATAAGAGCTATAAATCATGAACTCATTACATGTATATGTTTTAGTTAGTTGTTGGGTACTAGTGTCAAAAACCACAATTAGCTTCAAAAATAAGGTGATTTTAAAAATAGACTAGATACCTTGTGATAAAAGATATTTCTAGGCATTACCATCATTAGCCACCTTGTGCATAAATTAATTCACAAAAACATAGCAAACCCTAAATAATTAGGTAGTCATATCTTATTTGCCACACAAATAACATGAATATCCCTTGCAATTTTTGAACAAAATGAACTATTTAAAGGAAGCCCAAATCCATGCCATGAGAAAATTTAAGGTTTTTTTTAGTCTTTAAAGTTACCATTTGACCCATAAATCAATCACTATTCAAGAAAGAAGGAAAATGTAGGGTACAGGTCGACCCATCTTTGAGATTCTTGGCATTTGATGCAAGAGAAATCTGCATTTCATTTTTTGATTGTGTAATTTATGAGTTTTATTATATATTAGTGTGTTATTCTACCAAAACCATGGCTTGGTCATCAAGTGTTGCTACTCAACAGAAGGGGGGAAATGTTCGTGTTGTGTTCCTCTTTCCTCTCCACATCTAAGTGCTATTGTTGTTGTTAGTTCTCTATCTGCTTTAAGTGGACTTGCCATTGGTAGAAATAAATCCCCAACAAGAATACAAGTTAATCAAGGTATAAAACACCCTTTGAAAATATAAAACCAAAACACCAATACCTAGGAATAAGGGTGGTAGAAATTGCTATTGTACATGTTCATTTTGGAAGGCTAAATTTAAGAGTACCTACTACTACGTCAAGGACCATTTTTTGTGCTTAAACAGAGGGATTAATTAATGCCCAAACATTATTATGATCCAAACCAAAATCATGGCTAAAGAGGAGGATGAGGAAGGAGAGAAAAAATTTAAATAAATCCCACTATGTGACCTACACTTGTACTTTTTCATAGCTTGCAACAAATAATTTTTGGTCTATTTTATGCCATGAACTATGGACTAAGGAGCTAGTTAATGATAGATCAAAGGATTAAATTGAAGCAGTCTCTGTGTCTATGTGTAATTATCTAGGCAATAAAAACCATCCAAACTATCCATTATTAATAATACCATGTTCTGCTCTTAGGTCTCGATAGAAGTGAAAAAATTTATAACATCTAATTTTTTTGACCAATCACAGCTTCTCAAATAATATATATTAACAAATGATTTTTTTTACCAAATCTTAGACATATTTTTTAATTCACAAATTCATAAAATTTTATTGGATACAGAAGCAAGTATTAATAGCATGTTAATGTAAAATGAAGGCAACAGTCCCTCCCTTCTAGACTAAACTAACAAAGCTTAGTGTAAAACTCACAATTCTGATGAACATCATATCATAGTGTAAAAATCAAAAAAAAATTATGGAAATACATTTTCTAGCATGTGTTAAAACTAAAAAGCCAGTAATGTTAATCCAGTCCAATGGAGACTCATGATCACTTCTATGGATTTCATGCACTCTTTTAAATGTCAAGGATATGAATATACATCCACTATTGTAAATAATGAATAAAATAAATGATGCAAAAAAAATTGGACAACCTTTTAGAGGCTATAACTTTTGACCAATAGCTTCTTTTTAGCTCTTACATGTGCCAAAATGACTGTCTCAAAAAATTTGTTTCTATTTTAAGTTTTTCTTCCTTATTAGGGTCATTTTTGATATTTTTTGGAGGCCATACATGATCATCTAAGGGTCCAAAATTGCAATTTAACTTTTTTTGGGTATTTTTCTAGTTTTAGATACTATATATTTTTAGGACTAGATGTTAATTTCATTTGAATTTCATCCCATAGGCTAATTTTAGAATTTAAAATATTTTGAGAGATTTTTATAGTTGCACATTCTTATATGCAAAACTTACTATAAATGGTAGCTACTAAAAATAGATTTTTTATTAGATTTTAGTTTTTTCATATTTTTGAAAGTCAAATCTAAATTCTGAGTGGAGGATTTTTTAAGTGTGGTTTGGATTTGTAATTATTTCATGTCATTCAATACGAATCAATACAAGTTTATATTCAGAATCTTGGCCTATTGGTAATTTTCTTTGTCATGATAGTTTAGGGATTCATTGTTTATTATTAGAGAAAGTTCAAATCTTGGAGAAGTAAAACATGGTGAGAGGATGAGGAGGTATTGCATAGATGAACTAGAATATACAATAGCTATAGAGGAAAGTGGAAAAATTAACTGAGGTTTTCACTAATAAAAAGAGGGACAAGGTAGTGATGAGGAAGACATAGATCATGATTAAGAAATTCCACAAGAAGAAGAATAATAAGAATAACCACCATCGATGGAAAAGAGGATGGTTCATGCTTTATAAAGAAGTAATAAAATATTTAAGGTTGATATTATATACTATGAAGGTACTTTAAAACTAGAGGAGTTCATAGATTGGATGAAAATCTTGGAGAAATTCTTCAAGTGGAAGACTATGAGAGAAGACAAGAAAATAAATTTTTCATGCATAAAGTTGAAAGTTCATGAAATGATATGGTGGGATCACATGAAAAATGAGAGACAAATAAAAAGTGAAGAGATGATTAATTCATGGAGAAAGATGGAGAAGAAGTTGAGGAATAATTTTTTTCTTGTGGATTATGAACAAACCCTATACAGAAAGTTTTAGAATTTGAGGCAAAAATATCACAATATACAAGAGTATATAGATGAATTTTATAAGATTTCCATATGAGTGTAGCATGATGAAATAGAAGAGTATATGGTACAAAGGTATGTAAATGGTTTAAAAAAAATATTAAAGATGAATTAAGTATGCATAGAATACTTTGCATGCAGGAGGCTTATCAATTAACTTTGAATGCAAAAAAAAAAAAAATGGATATAATTTTAGAAGAACATCTCTTGCTCCAAGAAGAGGTGGATCCACTATAAATAGTGTATGATGTGGGTTTAATACCATAAGAGTTGGGTTTAACACTAATAAATGTGAATCATCACAGGGTGCAGAAAGGCAAGATGACAATAGACAAGCATTTCAATACCATCAAAGAGGAAGACGTTTTCATAGAGGAAGAGGTTAGGGTGGTGCTAGAGGATGGCTTTTGAATCAACATAGATATTACATTTTTAATAGATGTGGAGAAAAAGGGCACATAGAATATGAGTTTTCACAATATCAAGATCAAAAAAGGAGGCAAGAAGATCACCCAAGAGTGACTCTAATTGAGACTAAGATACAGAAGAAACATATTGAAGTTGCACCATAGATGTTAGAGAGAATATCATGATGAGAAGAACCATTATCACTCCAAGGAAGGAACAAGTTCAGAATAAAAAAGGTATTGATTCATGGTTGAGATCAAATATTTTTTGAACAAGATGTACTTCAGGTGGAAAGCTAAGCAAAGTAATTATAGATGGTGGTAGTTGTGAAAATATGGTTTCTAAGGAAATGATAGAGAAACTAAATCTACAATGTGAAATGCATCCTAATCCTTATCAAATTTCATGGTTTAAGAAAGGGAATGAAGTTATAGTAGATAAAAGGTGCTTAATCACATTTTCTATAGAAAAAAACTATAATGATGAAATATGGTGTGATGTTATTCTGATGGATGCATGCCATGTGTTATTGGGAAGACTATGACAATTTGATAGGAAAGTAATTCATGATGGATCAAAGAACATGTACACTATTTATAAAAGTGGTAAAAAGGTAGTTTTGTTACCTCTTAAAAAGGAAGAGAAGACAGAAAGCATGCTCTCTAATAAAAAACTTATCCAAGATATGAAGGTGGTAGGTTGTTTTTGTGTATTAGTAGCAAATGATAAAGAGACAAAAATGATGCAAATTGTAACAAAAGAAGCAAGAGTGTTGAAATAATATGCATATGTTATTCCTAATGAGTTACTAGATGGTTTACCACTGAAGAGAGATATTCAGTATCACATTTATTTGATTCTAGGTTTAGCTCTACCCAATCAAGCAGCTTATAGGATGAGTCTAACAAAACATGCAAAATTAAATAAATAAGTTATTAAATTCCTAAGAAATAAGGTGACAAGGGAGAGTATGAGTCCATGTGCCACACCAACATTGCTAACTCTAACGAAAGATGGAGGATGGAGAATGTGTTTAGATACTAGATCAATTAATAAAATTATAATCAAGTATAGGTTCCCTATACCTCACTTAGATGATATTATGGATGTGCTTACAAGAGTAAAATATTTTGCAAAGATTGATATAAGGATTGGTTATTATCATATTCAAATATGTGATGGAGATGAGTGGAAAATTGTATTCAAGACTAAGGATGGCTTATATGAGTGGATGGTGATGCCATTCAAATTATCTAATGCACCTAGCACATTTATGAGGGTGATGAATACAGTGCTATAAGAATATATTATTAAGTTTGTGGTTGTTTATTTTTATGATATTTTGATATTTAGTAAGACTAAAGAAGAACACTTACAACATTGTAGAATGGTACTAGATTTGTTAAGAAAGGAGAATTTATATGCAAATTTGAAGAAGTACATGATTATGTAGAATAGTTTGGTATTTTTGGGATTTATAATTTTATCAGATAGTGTGATAATGGATAAAGAAAATATAAATACAATTTTTGAGTGGCATATTCCAAAAAACATTATAGAGGTAAGAATTTTCAATGGTTTAACAACTTTTTATATAAAATTTATTAAAAAATTTAGTAATGTTGTGGCACCAATAACATATTGCATGAGAGGGAAGGAATTTACATGGAATACAATAGTCACATAAAGCTTTGAAATTTTGAGGAAGAAGATTATAGAAAGACCAATTTTAGCATTATAAAATTTTAATGAAGTGTTTAGATTTGACTGTGATGCTTCATTTGTGGGGATTGGTGTTTTGTTGAATTAAGAAATAAAGTTAATAACATATTTTAGTGAGAAATTGAGTGAGGGAAAAACAAAGTATCATACTTATGATTTTTAACTTTATGAAATTGTACAAGCATAAATAAATAAAATGGAATCAAGTAGCTGATGCATTGAGTAGGAATGTAGCGTGATTAACTAATATGGTGAGTGAAGTAGTTGGACTTGAAGCTATCAAAGAATTCTATGATACTGATCCATATTTTATCAATGTAGTTTAACAATGCAAGGATCCATTAATAGGTGGGACAGATACTATTCATGATGAGTATCTTATACATGAAAATTATCTCTTCAAGGGAAACAATTATTCAATCCATTTGGGTCTCTACAAGATGATATAATAAGAGAATTACATATTGGTGATTTGGCTGGACATTTTGGTAAGGCGAAGATAATAGCTTTGGTAGAGGAAATGTATTTTTGGTCAAAGATGAACATAGATGTGACATGGTATGTTTCAAAGTGCAAAATATGTCAGGGGGATAAACAACATGCACAAAATACTTTATTATACATGCCATTACCAATTCCAAGAGGACCATGGATAGATTTGAGTATGGATTTTGTGTTAGGTTTTCCAAACACATAGAGAGGTAATGATTAAATTTTTATTTTTGTAGATATATTTAATAAAATAGTTCATTTAATTGCATGTAATAAAATCAATGATACCACTACCGTTGCATAATTATTTTGTAAGCATATTGTGAGATTGCATCCTGTTCCAAAAACTATTACTTTAAATAGGGATATAAAATTTCTAAGTCATTTTTGGAGGCATTTATGGAAGAATATGTGTACTAGGATAAAATTAAATAATGCATATCACCCAAAAATATATGGATAGACAAAAGTTTTGAATATGAGCTTGGGAAATTTGTTAAGATGCATAGTGGGAGAGAAGCCCAAGAAATGGGACTTGGCTTTACCACAAACTAAGTTTGAATATAATAGTTCAATGAATAGATCAACAAGAAAGTCACCGTTTGAAACTATTTATGGGAGAAATCCTATGGGTATTTTAGATATAGTACAATTTCCAATTGCAAATCAAATCAGTGAAGACGCAGAAGCATTTACAAAGCATATGAAATAGTTACAAGGAGTAAGAAGAAAGTTATAGGAGAGTAATGATAGATATAAATTAGTAGTAGATGTCAAAATAATATCCAAGGTAGTTGAAGAAGGATATTTGGTAATGGTTTACTTAATGAAATAAATATTTTCAAAAGGCACGTACAAGTTAAAGTATAATAAAATTGGACCATGCAGAATTGTGAAAAAAATCAATGATAATGCTTATGAGGAGTTTACCAAAAAAAATTGAAATCTCTCAAGTATTTAATATTTTATATTTATATGGATTCCATGGAAAATATGGTGAATATTATGAAGATGATGAAGTAAATTCAGAGTAGCAGGCTCTAAAGAAGAAGAAAAAAATAGTGAATGTTCTGGATATGAAGAAAGAGAGCACAAGGCAAGGGAATTATAATAGGTATTTGGTGTAGTGGGATGTATTTCAGAAAGATGACAACACTTAGATAACAAAATGGGAGTTAAATAATATTTATAAAGAAAAATAGAAGCAATACAATTAGGGCAACTCATAGGAGCTGAGTTGTTTTCAACCAAAGGAGAATGATGCAAAAAAATGGCCAACTTATAGAGGCCATAAAGTTCGACCTATATCTCTATTTGAGATATTTCATGCACAAAAATAGCCTCTCAAAAAGTTCATTTTTGTCATAAGTTTTTTTCACCTACTTAGGGATGTTTTTGATATTTTTCGAAGGCCATATGTGATCATCTAAGGGTCTAAAATTGTGATTTAATTATTTTTTTGAGACATTTATTTTTTTATAAATTGTATATTTTTAGGAATAGATTTTAACTTTAGTTGAATTTCATCCCATAGGCTAATTCTATAATTTATAATATTTCCAAAGATTTTTAGAGCTATGCACACTTGCATGCAAAAATTATTATAGATAGTAACTACTAAAAATAGATTTTTTTTTTTTAGATTTTAGGTTTTTCAAATTTTTGTATGCCAACTCTAAATTTTGAGTCAAGGATTATTTAAGCATGTTTTGGTTTTGTAACTATTTCAATTCATTCAATATGAATCAATACAAGTTATTGTTCAGAATCTTGGCCTATTGGTAATTTTATTTATCTTGATAGTTTTTGGGTTCATTAATAAAATGTTGAATATTTGTGTGATTAGGAACATACAAAATTCATGGTCCTCTTATTTGTCTCTTTTGACTCTTATTTTGAGTTTATATAGGTTTTTATCTCTTTCTGTTATCTTTTATTTAATGTCCAGTGTTAACTTACACATTTATAGGGTATTGAAAGCTCTAGTGGTAGAAAACTAAATAAGTTTTAGGGTTTGTGATGATAGCAATTTAGCCCAAGAACTAGACCATATTAAAGAGGTTTTTGAGTAAAATGAATATAAAACTAAACAACATTAAAGATAATTCAATTAAGTTAAGGAAGGTCATATTAAGCTACTTAAAATTGACATTGAGATTACATATCTAGTAGTCTTCTTATTTTTTGAGGAAGGGGTTTTTAATACGATTGTTAATATTTTGAATCACCAAAACATCTCCACAATATTTTTATCAATAAACAAACATAAACAATCTATAAAATCAGTTAAGGACCTGGTTTAACCTTGGTTAAAGAATAGGGTTTGTAAAATAAAGTGTTCATGTGGCATTCTCTACATTGGGGAAACAGGTTGATCCTTCTTGACAAGGATTAGGGAGAATTTTATTGATAATACATTTGAAAAAATATAAAAATAATCCCTTTCTAAACACTTCCAGAATGCCAAACATTCCATTTACATTGATAAGGTGAAGTTTCTTGTTGTAGAGGACCACTATCAAAAATGCAATTTAGAGGAGCCATAAAATAGATGACATACCCAAAATTTAAATAAGAGAAAATGATTAAAGATTAAACAAGCATGAAAACCCTTAATTAATAAAATAAAAAACACCAAAGCATAATTTTATTTACTCAATATTCTTACATTTTCTTATTTATATCAACTCTTAAAATTATTAACTTATAAATATTATAATTAACTATTAAATTAAAAACAAAAATAGAAATAAAGATATAAATAAAATTATAAATATAAATTCAATCATAATAGTAACGTTAAATAAATTTATATATACTTTTTCCCATCCACATAAGTATTCTTTTTGGATAAGAATAAAAACCTTCATGTCATTTAGCTAAATGTATCAACCACCTTAGCAACTACTTTGAACGATGCTCATCCTCTAATGACTACATGAAAATGGTCAAGTAAAATTAATATCAAGTAAGCTATTTAATATTTTTGGATTCATGGATTAATATTTGTAAGGAGGTTAATTAATCACTTTTTTTTTATGATGAATCATGGGTGGTGATTTGGTTGGATTAAAAAATTTGCACAAAGTTTCATCTAGAAATTTACTACAGACTCTTATGAATTGTGAAAACATAAAAGCTCATATCCTAGTGAGATTATAATTATGCAGTGATAAAACATACCCCTAATTCACCCATCTAATTTTTATAATTTTTTTAAGATATTGGGATTCGAATAAGGTTTCAAGAAGAAGATCAATTTCACAAAGATCTGTGCAATATTTAAAATAATGAACAATATTTTTTAACCCTAAGAATATAAGAATAAAGTAGTTAAACTTATTTCATAGAATATTAAAGATTCCAAGAAGAAATTTTAAGGTCTTTATAGTGTTAGGATATGACTATATGATTCTCACCTTACGGCCTAGAAATGTTTCACACTCTTAACATTCTTTGAAAGCCTAATATATTTGTAAAATTTCTAATTATATTTTTGAATTCATTATTATATTTTAAATATTATATAATATTCATTTATATAATTATGTTTTATTTTTTTTATTAGGATACATTTAGTTATGCCTAAGTTTCACATTGTTTACAGGGTACATGTATTATATGCTCCTATACAAATAATTTCCCATTACCCATACACTCTTACCACCCCTAAGGTTAGATTATGTTTCTATTATGGTATATATGATTTTTATAAGATTTGTTTTATTAACTTGTAGTCCTTAATCCTAATCCTTGTGTGTTAGTTCAAAACCTTGGTTTGTTGTGATTATGATTTGAACCTTAAAATATATTCACTATTGTGGTTTTTTCTCTTCTAAATATTATTTTGTTCATAAAAATGTATTTATTTAGGTTTATGTTATACCATGTTAGCTTTCATTACCTTTAATATCTCTATTTCTTTTTCTTTCTTAGGATATTTCTTTCTTACACATATTCTTTGCCTTATGTTTCATTTTATTCTAAATTTTGAGTATTTACGTATATCTTTGAATTTATTATAAATTTATTGTTTTCTCAATGTGATTCAATTATGACATGTTGTTTAATTTTGTTTTTGATATTAATAAGCTGATTTAAAGGGGCATAAACCAAGTATAAAAGCCATAGTGGCAGCAAACCAGGGCAAAGGCCACAAACAATCATAACACAACAAACAAACTACACACTAACAACCAAAAATAGAAACTAACACTTAAACACTAGAAAAATAGAAGAAATAGTTGAACATATCTTCCCAATCTTCAATGAGGAAGGTAAAATTTTCTTGTTTAGTGATAGCCTTTCCTTTTGTGACCATATATTCACTCAAATTAGATTGTAGGATAGATAGGGTTGTAGCATCTCTATGAACAACTTTAATGCTTAAAGTGGTTTAAACTTTCATTTTGTTCTTGAGAAAATGAAGACACTTCTTAACCTCTTCCAAATTCTTTCTGGTTTGAGAACAATTGTCATATATTTTAATATTGGTGGCTTCTTCAACAGGGTCATCCATGTATTTCATAACTTCCTTATCAGAGTCATAGAAAGAGTTGTTTAACTCCTCAAAGAAACTAGTGCCCTCCTTTTCTCCCTGATGAACAAGGGTAGAATTAATATTTAATATTTCAACACCATCCTAAAGGTCTGATGCTGAGGAGTAGTCAATAATTTTCAAAATAGGGGTCTTACCTCCAGCTAATCTGCTCAATCTTATGATGCTTTACCTTTTACCAGTGCTTTCCTTATTCTCAAACCCTGATTTTAAATGGACATTCTCTTCCCTCTACTCTTAGTTATATGATTTTTCCTTTTCCACATTCAATTTTCCTTTCTTCCATTCCATAGCAGTGTATTTGGATTTTTCCAAGCCCACTTTTTTAGGCAAAGATTGATCCTTAATGTCACCCTTCTTCTTTTTCCCAGCTGAGAGTGACAGCCTATTTTTCATTTCGCATATCCCCTTGGTCAATGTATGATCTGGAGACCCAATCATAGAATCCTCTGGAGACAAATAAGTTATTCTCTACAAAAGAGGGGATCTAAAATCTAAAAAAGTGTGGGGTTGTAGACCTAGGGAATTTTTTACCAGATCTTTGCGTTTTTAGGGAAGACCAATGGGTCCTAAAGAATATTTTGAGGTGGGGATAGAGACTTTATTTTTGAGATGGGAATAAAATTTAACACTTAGGGGAATATTATCCTTGTAGTTACTATCACGGGCCTCATCAACCAAGGGAGAATTTATGGGTTTTGACAAGCACATTTCTAGGTGGAAATGATAGAGATGGAAAATTAAGCCTTAATGGAGAGAGATGAATGGAACTATAGGGTTACTCTCAGAAGAAGTCTTAACCACTTCAATAAAGGGGTCAAGAGAAGATAATAGATATTATGGAAAACTCAAAGTAACTTACGGTAATAATGATTAAGCAAAATAATGTGATAGTGATAATAAAATTTAAACCTGCCTTCTAAAGTAATATATTTCATGATGATAAAAAAAGCCTTATCCTAAGGATAGACAAGGCTTTCCCTATCAAAACCACCTTACTAATGAATCAGTGTCTCTCCTTGAAGAATTTCCTCATTCCCTTTGGGTCCTATACTTTGGTTAGCTTCTTTAGTCATCAGCCATCACAACATAGACTCATTGCTTTAGCTATCATAGCCTCACTAACTTTGAATTGGATGCTTCCCACTCGAACCATACAATTTCCATCCCAAGAAGTAGTAAACTAGGCTGAGAGGTTTTTGTCGAATCTATTTAGGCATTCCAAATAGGCTAAATTACTTCCTTCATAACATATGCTACATAGCACGCTGTCTTCTTTGAGCTCTACATAGGATTAGGGCTCTATTCTGACCTTATCCCCTCACATGGTTAAGCTCTTCCTATAGTTAAAGAGAGGATTTATCAAAGTAATTTCCAAAACCCAAATCAAAAGTTTCTAAATGAATGTATGGTGATGTTCACTTAACCAACATTTATTTCTTCTCAAACCCTTGATATCATTATTATAGGACAAGTAATAATTATTAAAGTCATGAAGCTTATGTGTAATAAAAGTTAGTGATTGTGCCTCTAGAAATTGGAGCCACCTCGTGTGATAACTGGGTAGATGCCTAAGGCTTACACCAAAATGATTTTCATTGAGGTGGAACATTCAATCATTAAAAGTTTAATCTTGCATCATCATTTCCTTATTAATGACTATTGTCCACCCCAAAAATTGAAAGGTATATATCATGAGACCCCATATTATGATATATTTAACAATATGTTCTAGACAAACATGTTTTGTTTAGTTCATTGATTCAAATAGGTTTGGGCCTCTAATTAGAGGCGATAACTAACATTGGTAGGTAGATTATTTAGGTTACTCCAACATCTAAGTGGGAAAATATTTCTTCATATGTTGGCCATAACATTCGCTACTTGGTTTCCTTATATATAAATATGATTTGCTTCAACTCCTTCAAAGCCATGAAGGAGTTTTCTCATGTCTTGAATAATGTCATCAATCTTCCACCCCACCTTTGCTTTCTCTTTAACATCATCAATAATAAGTTTAGAGTCCCATTCAATTGACAAATTTTTAACTCCTATGGCAAGAGCCACCTTAAGACCCTAAAGGAGGGCCATGTCTTTAGCAACATTATTAATTTTTTCTCCTTACTCACTAGTATAAGTTAGAACAAGTTCACACTTATCAGATCTTAGCACTCCTCCCCCAATTACTTGGCTCGGGTTATCTTTAGTAGTCTGATCAAATTTGAGCTTCTTCCAACCCTTAGGAGGGGGAGTCCATATAGTAGAAGCCCAAGCAATTCTCTTAGAATTAATAATTTTTCAAGTATGGATTGGGATGATCCATCAATTGATTATGCTTTCTTCCAATTTGCCAGGAGGAAATACAATAGTTTTCAAAGTACTGCAAGCCCCTATAGCAAATATATGAAAAACCTCCTTGGTATATCTTTCATTGTATCAATTCATTATGCTATTTTATTTTTTTATTTACATGGCATACCCTTTATGTATATGCTTTATTTTGTATCATAATGTTATTGTACATATATTTATGAATATTCAAATATTTATTTTTAATGATATATTATAGAATGCAAACATATTCTACAAGTCATGATTGAATTGTATGTGACAATGATAACAACTTATGTGTTGTTACTTTTATCAAAGATAAAATTTTGATAGAACTATGTATAGATATATCCTTTTATATGAAATTTTTATGTGACATATTTATGTCTCTTATTTATGTGACATCTTTATGTACCTTATTTATGAAATTATTAAAGTCATTTGCATTTGGCCCTCAGCCTGACATTGCATAACATTGTTTTTTTGTGCTTGTTGAGCTTGACTAGTGGTTCCATGATCTATATCATTAACTTTTATTGCATAATCTTATATAAATATAGTTACTTTATTGCATGCCTTTTATTATATCTTTCTAAACATGACTATTATATACATCACACTCTATATGTTTTGTACATGCCTTGGTGGCATGTACTTGAATATGATAACATACCCTTTTCATCTTGAAACGATTATAAATAATTATATTTTTACTACATGATACACTTAAATAGTCATTTGAGATGAGTGACTTGTAGGCTACATCCCTGATCACAAAAGGGGGTCATTGTGGTGAGCTTGCATTCGAGATTAATACTTACATGAGTATAAAAATCCAATTATATGAGAGAATATAGGGTTCAAAGAGTCAAATAAATTTAAAAAATTAGATTTTATAATAGATTACATGTTTCAAATATTCAATAAAATTTAAAAATAAAATAACAAATATTTATTTCCACATTAATATATATTATGGGGGGAATATGACATGCATATTAACTCACTTTAAGAAGTTTGGAATAAATAATCATACATACTTGGATACATATGCATGGTCATACACAAAATAGTTACAAGAACAAAAACTATAGGTTATCATATAGTTACAACTGAGCATATATATGCATGGTATTATATATAGTTCAGCATAGATTCATGGGGAATGATGATAGTTCATTCAAATATATCTATGTGTTGTGGGGTGGGGAGGAGGGGTGAGGGGAAGCTAGGGAGGAAGGGGATGGGGTGGAAGGATCTGAGCCTATATGTCTTTATTAATTGTCACTACTACATAAGATTTTTATTTCAATACTCAAATTACCTTCTATCACTCTCATACTGCTTCTAACCTTAACACATGTTTAACTCATTTTTAGGATAGCTTTGTACTAGGTAGATGGGTTAGCTGATGTGGACCTATCCAGCTAACACAAACTTTTCCCCATGCCATTTAATGACTAGTTTCTAGATTTTGAAATATTTATCTGTGTCATCTTGCATGTTTATTAAGGTAGTTCAAGGATATTGTTTAAAAGGTTCACTAATAATAAAAATAAGGCTCATTCATTAAATGAATTGATATCTATTTAGAATATATCTATTAAAGTGCTACACATTGATAAAAACTACCTTATTCTTCCTTAGTTCAACATAAATCACTATGAGGACCCAAAAATCAACTATAAATCATTCCAAATGGATTCAAGAGATAACATTATCAATTCTCAAAGCCAAAACTTGCATGCATATAGTTAAGGATCACAATTACATAATCACAGTAGGTGGGAGAACGATGTGTGGTTTTATTCCCTTCATGGATTATTTGGATACATTTGTAATATTCAATCATCAATGGATATTATTGGTGTTATCTCATTCCACTACATTTCTCCCTTTATTTTGTAGGTTTATAGTTCTTACAACTATCCACATGGTTTTCAAAGCAAAGAGAAATAAAAAAAAGCTTTCTATGTGTTATCTATATAATAAAAATATATCAATCCTCATAGTAGACATTGTAATAGGTGGCATATAAATCATAATTTAATCATAATCAAGATAGACAAGTCCACATTCAATGGACAAGATTGCATTGTGGTTCTTTATAAGGAGAGTTGACATGTCTAGAAATATTTATAATCTCTGCTTCCATAACCAAGATATCAAAGTCCTATCTTACCTTGATTTTAATTTTCAAATATCAATTACATCCAACTAGAAATCAAAAAATATAATTATCTCATTATTGGTTGTAATTAATATTTTTAGCATGTCTCTTGTCGATCAATTTTAATTATCAATTCTGATTTATATTTAGATTTATGCTTAAAGTTCTTATATTACAACCTGGATTATCTTTCAAAATTTTATACCTATTGAACACTATTAAATAAAAAATAAGGTAAAACACACATGTGCGTGTGCACAAATTTAATAAAATCTATGATAAAGAAAAAAAATTGGCAATCATCCTAGCACCACTAAGTCATGCAAACAAAAAGTGTTTCTTTTTTCAACATGGCCTGAATCATCTAGGTTGATACATTCAATCCTTAAATTTAATTTATGTTTTCACACATCCAACACAAGTTTGATAAAATCTATCATATAGAAAAAAATTGGTAATCATCCTGACACCACTGAGTCATGAAAATAGAAAGTGTTTCTATTTTCAACATGGCCTCATTCATCTAGGTCTATACATTCAATCCTTAAATTTAATTTATATTTTCACACATCCATAGATTTGAGATAGAGTCATTTTCAATCTTGGAGCTAGTCCAAGATTATGTCAGTATGAAATAATAATAAGTTGACATGTATATCACTTTCAGTGAATACATTAAAAGTTAAAGAGAATGAAGACTTTGAAATCAACAAGGTCACACTACACATATTTCATCATATGGCCCTGACATATGTAAAGATGAAAATCATCTAGACTTGAGCATATACGACAAAAAATATAATACACAATATATTATCTAACTCTATATAGAAGACATGGACTCTAAAGGAAAATAATGTAGACACAAAATAAACATAAAAATGATTTAAAAATTGAATAGATCTATAAACTTAAAAAATTGACATTTTAAAAGTGAGAAACACTCCATAACTATGAGGCAACAAGAAAATTCCATATACTTCACTTCAACTTTTTATAAAACATTAAAATTAAAAAAACCATAATAAAAATAATATTAACTATAATAATATATTAAATCCCATTGTACACTTTAATAAAAATTCTTTATATTAACATCAATATCATTTCATATTTATATTAAGCAATCCCATCCTACTATCTAATAAAAATTCCTTATATTAATGTCAACATTATTTCATATTTATATATGCCTTAATAAAAGTAAACCTATCTATAAGGAAGAGTGGAAAGTCATATAACAGTATAAAAAAATTCATTGTATTTGATAGCCTATGACTAAACATTTGTGTAAAATAAATATTCCTAGAATTCGTAAGGATGCACGTGTTATTGACTATATGTTTTTTGATTTAAGTAATCCATGGAGGCTTACTTTATTTCAAATTTATGCTCACTCCCTCCATGAACATGTTTGCATTTACATGTGTATTATTATTATGTATCTCACTTTATTTAAAGTCATGTGTGTATTATTCAATTTTTTAAATATTATGGTGTGAGCTTTCCTTGTTTCTTGTCATGATTAATCCATATGGGCCATAGATTTTGGCCTCTCTTTCATTCTTCCTTGTAAAATCTATAAAATCATGTATTCCTTTGTTTATTAGTTAGGATAGGTTGGGAGTAACTCTAATTTGTGAGAATAGGCTTGGTTTGAAGCCTTTGAGGGGCCTCATTGGCATGTTACACAAGTAAAGATAGAGTTTGATGGCATGCATTGGAGGAATGGCCTTTGAAATGTAATGTCTTATTGATTTAATGAAGAATATGAGAATATTATGAGAGGAATTCATATGTTTTTATGTGTGTTATCAATATTTAAGAGGATTAAATGGATTGGTGAATCCATATATGTAGTTGGAGGCCACATCAAGTTGTATTAGATCCACATCAACTATTATCATAACCACATCAAGTGGTATTAGAGCAAATTTTGATTCCTTGGGAGAGATTCTAAAGATAATTTGAGAGAGAAAGTAAAAATCATGTGGAAAGGATTTTGTTGAATATGTGAATGTGTTTTTTGTTGCACGTATGAATATGAATAATGCAAAGAAGAGTGGAGAATTATCTTTAGAATAAGAATGGATGTAGAAGCTAATAACTTGGGATAGGTTGTTGTAATTATTGATTGAAAGATATGAAGACTATGAGAATACATATGAAGAGGACTTAATGTGGGAGATGATGGACTCCCTGAAAGAAAAAGTGGCCACATGGAATAAAGATCAAGAGCGAAACCATGGAGAGTTGCAGAAGAGAGAAGAGAAAAGAAAAGAGAATATGAAGAAGGAAATTTCTATGAAAGGAAATGTGAGAGAAGAGGCTTGTGAGCAGCCTAGAAATGAACGCATCCAAGTGGAAGTGCATGAGGATTATGTGGCGGTGATTTGTTTTCCACCAGATGAAGGAGATCTCTTATTTTAATGGGTAAGATATTGTATGTTCCCATAAGTGGGATAACATTTTGATGAATGAAACAATTGAAGAAAATGAAGAGTGCAACAATGTAGAGTTGTATGTGGGAGATGTTTTGAGCCACATAGTATGGTATGTGGGTGGTGAGAATTTCAGCCATAGGGAGTTGAAAGGAGATGAAAGTTGCAGCCATGAAGAGTTGTATAAAAGAGGATATTACAACCAAGAATATTTGTATGTTTTTTGTGAAGAAACATTGGGAGTAATGGAAGTGCAAGCTAGTGCACATGTGGATAGTGTGGAGGATAATTTTTTGCAAATATGTGCACATAGTGAGAGTATGGATGAGGAAATTAAAGCATTAGAATTTGATGATGTTCATCTTTTGGAAGCTCATTGTGACATTGAAGAGCATGTGGAGCATGATGGAATTGGAGAATAATTGAATGTTTCTATGGAAGAAACATTGCATGTGGTTTTTGTGCAAGTGGATGTACATGCAGAGAGTGTTGTTGCATCGAAGAGAGAGGAGATTCATATAATGGTTAGTGATATTTTGAATAATCCAATAGGTGGTTTGATGGTGGAATAAGAAATATATTTGGGCTTTTAGTAGAGGTGGACAGATAGTGGTGGGCTAGATCTCACATGGGTTTATAAGATGCCTGATAGGGCATAGTGGATGAGGAGGTTGGTTTGTGGTAGGTGTCATCCCATGATTGTTTTATGTGTATTAGTGTCCACATATGCATCCATTGGTATATGGATGAGATTTTTGAGGAGAAGGATGGTTTTGGAGTCAGTCTATAAAAATTGGAAGTGGAGATGGAAAAAGATAATTATCTAGGTGTACATTTTGTAGTGGAAAGGGATGCTGAGGTCATTACATCTGATGATAGAAATGGTGGTTCTATCACTCATCCCATCTATGTGATCATAATATGACATTAATTATCTTGGATGTCTGATGTAGGAGTAGCCAAGGGATTGGGCAATCTTGCATCACCCTAAAATAGAGTGGCACATTTTTTTTGTTATTTTTAGAATAAATGGAAAGGATACAATGAGGACAAATCGTAAGAGTTGAGTTGTTTTATAATTAGATAATAATTATGTGGTGGCAAAAAACACTATTAATGTAACACTATTCACTAATGATATGGTAGACACTATTCATTATCGTGAAGTGTCACACCATTATTCTTGATTGCATAAGAGTCATGGGTTGAATTTCTTATGTGGGGACAAGAAAGAGTGGTCAAAATGCACATAGAAGTGGTCTACCTTGTCTTAAAATAATTCTCTTCACTTTTGACCTTGCACATGTGACTTACCTTTTACTATTCATGAATAGTGTTTCACATGAGAGGGTGGCAACAATTTTCAAAGATGTTTGTCTCTTAGTCATGATGATGAACCCAAAATTACTATCAAGAATGAAATTACAAAAGGTCAATATATGAAACAATAATTATTCGTATTGAATGATTTGAAATAATTACAAACCATGCATAAATAAGCTTCAAATCATAATTAGAGTTGACATGCAAAAATTTGAAAAAAAAACTTCTTTTTTTAGCAGCTACTATTTTTAGTAAGTTTCACATGCAAGCGTGTGTAGCTCTAAAAATCTCTAAAAATACTCTAAACACTAAAATTAGCCTATAAGATGAATTTTAGTTGAATCTATTTTCTGGTTATAGAAAAATATGCAATTTCTAAAAATAAAAAATCTTTAAAAATTATTAAATTTTAATTTTGGACCCTCAGATGGTCTCCTTTGGCCTCTAATTTTTTTTGAAAAATGTGTCTAAGCTGAAGGTGTGGCTTAGGGCAGCAATGAAATTTTTGAGATGGTCATTTTGGCATGTGTAATATCTCAAATGAAGCTATGGATAAAAAATTATGGCCTCCAAAAGTTTGGAATTTTTTTTTTGCATCATTATCCTCTGGTTGAAAACTACTCAGCTCCTATGAGTTGCTTTGATTATACTAATACCATTTTTATTTTTCAATCTTATTTAGCTCCCATTCTATAATTAAAGTGTTGTCTTCTTTCTATAATCCTTCCCATTGGACCAAATCCCTGTAATAAATCCATTGCCTTGTGTTTATTGTCTTCATACCCTAAACCTGCACTATCTTTTCCTTCTTCTTTGGAACCTATTGCTACCAGTTTAATTCTTCATCCTTGTCACCTTCACCATCTTTTCCATGGAATTCATATAAATATAAAACATTAAATATCAGATAGATATCAAAATTTTGTGGTAAACTCACCTCATAAGCATTGTCATTGATTTTCTTCACAATTCTGCATGAACCAATTTTATTGTACTTCAACTTGTTGTACATGCCTTTTGGAAATATTTATTTCTTCAAGTAAACAATTAAAAACTCTCCTTATTCAAATACCTTTGATCTTCTTCTGATATTTATTGATGCTTTATATTTATCATTACTTTCTTTCAACTTTCTTATTACACCTTGAAACCATTAAATATGCTCTACAAATGCTTCTACATCACCACTAATTTGATTTTCAATTGGTAATTGTACCAAATATAAAATACCCATAGGATTTCTTCCATAAATAAATTGAAATGGTTAATTTCATGTTGATATATCCATTAAATTATTATATGTAAATTCAAGTTATGGTAAATCCAAGTCCCATTGCTTGGGCTTCTCTCCCACTATGTATCTTAACAAATTTGCCAAACTCATATTCACAAATTTTGTCTGTCCATCTATTTTTGGGTGATATGCACTATTGAATTGTAGCTTAGCACCCATCTTCTTCGATAAAGTCCTCCAAAAGTGACTTATAAATTTTGTGTCCCTATCTAAAAAAATAATTTTGGGAACACCATGAAATCTCACAATATCCTACAACTCTAGTGCAATCATTGGTTTTCTTATATGTAATGATTTAAACCATTTTAAAAAATCTGTCTACAACAACAAAAATTCAATCATTACCTCTATCTGTGTTTGGTAATCCCAACAAAAAATACATACTCAAGTCTATTCATGGTCCCCTTGGAATCAATAATGGCATTATAGTTGAGTATTTTGTGCATATTTTTTAGCCACTTGACATATCCTAATGAACCAAAAACCTATCTAGATAAAAAATTACTAATAGGTAAAGATTTGAAACAATAACCAATATTGATTCGTATTTGATGACATTAAATAATTATAAACTCAAACCATGTTTAAATAAGTCTCAACATAAAATTTAGATTTGACATGCAAAAATTTGAAAAAACTAAAATCTAAAATGAAATGTCTATTTTTAGCAGCTACTATTTAAAGTAAGTTTTGCATGCACGCACGTGTAGCCCTAAAAATCTCTCAAAATATTTTCAATTCTAAAATTAGCCTATGGGATGAAATTCAATTGAATTAAACATCTGGTCCTAAAAATATACAATTTCTAAAAATAAAAAATATTGGAAAAATAATTAAATTACAATTTTGGATCCTCAAATGGTCACGTATGGCCTTAGAAAAATATCAAAAACATCTATTAGTAGGTATAACTCCTTAGGATAGTAATAATTTTTTTGGGATTATCATTTTGGTGCATGGAGGAGCTCAAACAGAGGTATGGGTCAAAATTTATGGCCTCTAGAAGGTTAGCCTATCTTTTTTGCATCATTCTCCTCTGGTTGAAAACAACTCAGCACCTGTGAGTTGCCCTGATTGTATTACTTCCATTTTTCATCATCAATATTCTTTAGCTCCCATTATTTAATCCAAGTGTTGTCTTCTTACTGTAATACTTCCCACTATACCAAATACCTATTATAATTCATATGTTGTTTACTTATTATCTTCATATCCAAAACCTGCACTATCTTTTCCTTCTTTGGAATCTATTGCTCCCAATTTAATTATTCATCTTCATCACCTCCACCATCTTCTCCATGTAATTTATATAAATCTAAAACATTAAATACTAGAGAGATATCAAAATTCTATGGTAAACTCACCTCATAATCATTATCATTGATTTTCTTCACTAATCTGTATGTTCCAATTTTCTTGTACTTCAACTTATTTTACGTTCCTTTTGGAAATATTTATTTCCTCAAGTAAATCATTACCAAATATCCTTGTTAAAATACCTTTGATCTCTTTCTAACATCCGCTACTACTTTATGTTTCTCATTATTTTCCTAAAACTTTCTTCTTACTCCTTACAACTGCTACATATGCTCTACAAACACTTCGCATCATCACTAATTTGATCTACAATTGAAAATTGTAAGAAATCTAAAATACCCGTAATATTTCTCTCATAAATAGTTTGAAACAGTTGCTTGCATCTTGATCTATTCATTGAACTATTATATGCAAACTCAGCTTGTGGTAAAGCCACGTCCCATTGCTTGGTATTCTCTCCCACTATGCATCTCAACAAATTTTCCAAGATCTTATTCACAACTTCTGTCTATCCATTTGTTTGTGGGTGATACGCACTACTAAATTGTAGCCTAGTACTCATCTTCTTCCACAAAGTCGTCTAAAAATGACTTAAACCTTTTATATCCCTATCTAAAGTAATAGTTTTTTAGAACACCATGCAATCTCACAATATCTTTAAAAAATTATTCTACAACTCTCGTGGTATCATTGGTATTCTTACATGAAATAAAATGAACCATTTTAGAAAATTTGTCTATAAAAATAAAAATTGAATCATTACGTCTTTGTGTAATTGGTAATCACAACACAAAATCTATACTCAAATCTGTCCATGGTCTTCATGGAATAGGTAATGGTATGTATAATCTAGTATTTTGTGCATGTATTTTAGCCACATGGCATATCCTATACCTTGAAACATACCTTATCAAATATCTCTTAATCTTTGGCTACATGTACTTTTTTCCACCAAAGCTATTATCTTCATCTTACCAAAATGTCCAGCTAAACTACCACTATGTAATTCTATTATTATATTGTCTCCTAGAGACCCAATTGATATACATAATGTTTCATTTTGAAGACATAACCTTCTTGTATAAGATAATCATCATGAATAATATATGTCCTCCCTATTAATGGACTCTTGCACTGTTCATCTATCTTGCCAAAATATGGATCAGCATCATATAATTCTTTAATAACTTCAAATCCAACTACTTCATTCACCATAGTAGTTAATAATGCTACTCTCCTACTCAATGCATCAATTCCCTAATTTTGTTTTCTTGATTTTTGCATCAACACAAAAGTATACGCCTGCAAGAAATAAACCCACTTTACATGCCTACTATTCAACTTCTTTTGTGTTATTCACATATTTCAAAGCCTCATAATCCGTAAATAGGATAAACTATTTAGACACCAAGTAATTCCTCTAATGTCTTAATGCTTAGAAGATTGCATAAAATTAAACATCATAGGTAGAACACTTTTTTCTTACCTCATTCAATTTATCAGTGAAATATGTTATTGGATTTCCTTCTTGACTCAACACAACACCAATTCCCAAAAATGAATCATTACAATCAACCTCAAATACTTTGTTAAAATTTGATAATGCTAAAATTGGTCTTTATGTAATCTTCTTCTTGAAAAATTGAAAGCTTTATGTGGCTACTCTAGTCCATGTAAATTTCATCCCTCTCATGCAATATGTTATTGTTGTCATAATACTATTAAAAATTTTAATAATTTTTTTTTAAAAAGTTGTTAGACCATGGAAACTTATTACCTCTGAAATGATTTTGGAATAGGCCACTCAATAATTGCCTTTATATATTTTTCATCCATTCTCACACCATTTGTTAAAACTAAAAATCCCAAAAATACCAAACTATGTTGCATAAACTTGCATTTCTTCAAATTTACATACAACTTCTCCTTTCTTAACAATTCCAGTACCATTTTCAAATGTTGTAAGTGTTCTTCTTTAGTCTTACTGAATATAAAAATATCATCAAAGTAAACAACCATAAACTTATTGGTATATTCTCATAACACTATATTGATCACCATCATAAATGTGTTAGGTGCATTAGATAATTTGAATGCCATCACCATCCACTCATATAAGTCATCCCTAGTCTTGAATGCATTTTTCCACTCATCTCCTTCATGAATTTGAATTTGATAATAACCACTCCTTTGATCAATCTTGATTAAATATTATGGTCCTGTAAGTACATCCATTATATCATCTAAACAAGGTATAGGAAACCCATACATTATTACAATTTTATTAATTACTCTACTATGTACACACATTCTTCATCTTCTATCTTTCTTTGGATTATCAATTTTGGTGTTGCACATAGACTCATACTCTCCTTTATGACCTAATTTATTAGCAATTTAGTAACCTATTTATTTAATTTTGGATGTTTTATTAGACTCATCCTATATGTTGCATGATTGGGTAGAGCCGATCCTGGAATCAAATCAAAGTGATGTTGAATATCTTTCTTCACTGGTAAACCATCTGATAACTCATCAGTCATAACATCTACATAGTATTTCAACACTCTTGATACTTCTATTGGTATTCAGACCACTTCTATGTCTTCATTCTTTGCTATTAATACATAACAACAACTTGTCACCTTCATATCTTGGATAAATTCTTCAGTAGAGAGCATGTTTTTTGTCTTATCTTCCTTTTTAAGAGGTAGAAAAAACTACCTTTGTACCACCTTTCCAAAAAGTGTGCATGTTATTTTCTCCATCATGAATTACTTTCTTATAAAATTTTAAGAGTCTCCCTAATAACAAATGACATGCATTCATTAGAATAACATCACACCATATTTCATCATTATAACTTTTCTCTATAGAGAACTTGATTAAGCACCTTTTATATAATATAACTTCAATCCCTTTTTTAAACCATGAAATATGATAAGGATTATGATGCTTTTCACATTGTAAATTTAGTCTCTATCATTTCTTTATAAACCATATTTTCACAACTACCACTGTTTATAATTACTTTGCATACCTTTCCACCCGAAGTACATCTTATTCAAAAAATGTTTGATTGCAGTCATGCATCACCACCTTCCTTATTTTTCACTTGTTCATTCCTTGGATCGATCATGGTTCTTCTCATCATGATATTCTCTCCAGCATTTGTAGGTGTAAATTTAATATTTTGCTCCTTAATCTAAGCATCAACTAGATTCCCTCTTGAGCGATCTTGCCTCATTTCTTGATCTTGATAGTGTGTACACTCAAATTATTTGTGCCCTTATTCTCCACATCTATAATGAACATAATATCTACATTAATTCAAAAACCATCCTCTAGCACCACCATAACCTCATCCTCTAGAAAATACTCTTCCTCTTTATTGATATTCAAGCCCTTGTCTATTGTCATATTGTCTTTCTACACCACATGATGATTCAAATCTATTGGTATTAGACCCACCTCATCCCCTATTTGGAGGGGACCTATCTCTTCTTGGACTAAGAGACATTTTTATGAAATTCTATCTATTTTGTTTTCCTTTTACCTTCAAATTTAATTGATAAACGTCCTCCATGCAAAGTATTATATTCATGCTTAATTCATCTTGAATAAAATTTTTCAAACCATTTACATACCTTGTATCCATCTTCTCTTCTATTTCATCATGATACACTAGAATGGAAAGCCTATAAAATTTATCTATATACTCTTGTATGTTGTGATCTTTTTACCTCAAATTTTGAAATCTTATGTATAGGGTTTATGCATAATCCACAGGCAGAAATTTCTAACTCAACTTCTTCTCAACCTTTTTTCACAAATTAATCTTCTCTTTACCTTTTTTCTATTTCTCTTTCCACAAGTGATCCCACCAAATCATTGCATTAACTTTCAACTTCGTGCATGAAAACTTTACTTATCTTATCTCATAGTCTTCCACTCAAAGTATTCTCCATGCTATTTATTCAATCTATCAACTCTAGTTTTAAACTACCTCCATAATCTACAACATCAAACTTTATTCCTCCATTATTTCCTTCTAAAGCTTGAACCATCCTTTCTTCCATTAATGGTGGTTTTTCTTCATCTTCTTCTTGTTGAACTTCTTCATCATGATCTGTTTCCTCCTCATCACCACCTTGTCCTCTTCTCTGGTTGGTGATAACCTCTATTAATTTTTTCACTTGCCTCCACAGCTCTTGTATAGTCCAGTTCATCTATGCAATACCTCCCCATCCAATTTCCATGTCTTACTCCTCCAAGATTCAAACTTGCTTTGATACCAAATAATGAACCCAAAAACAATCAAGATAAAAAAATTAGCAATAGACCAAGATCTAAAACAATAACTAGTATTGATTTGCATTGAATGACTTGAAATAATTACAAACCCAAATCATGATTAAATAAGTCTCAACTTATAATTATGAATTGACATGCAAAAAATTGAAAAAACAAAAATCTAAAGAAAAGGTCTATTTTCAAAAACTTCTATTTATAGTAAGTTTTACATGCAAGCATGCGTAGCTCTAAAAAATCCTAACATATTCTAAATTTTAAAATTATCCTATGGGACTAAATTGAATTGAAGTTAACATACGGTCTTAAATTATATAATTTCTAAAAATAGAAAAAATCTTGAAAAAATAATTAAATTGTAATTTTGGACCCTCAAATAGTCACGTATGGCTTCCAAAAAATATCTAAAACATCCTTAATGAGGTACAAATCCTTAGGACAGAAAAAAAAAATTAAGATGGTTGTTTTGGCATGTGGAAGAGCTCAAATGGAGCTACAAATCAAAAGCTATGTCCTCCACAAGGTTGGTTTATTTTTTATACATCATATCCTACACCTAGAAACATACCTTGTCACATCTCTCTTAATATGTGGCCAAAAATACTTTTCCTCCACCAATGTTATTGTTTTTGACTTACTAAAATGTCTAGTCAAACCTCCAATAGGTAATTTTCTTATTATATTGTCTTGTAGACATGCAATTGAAATGCATGATTGTTTTCCTTTGAAGAGATAACCTTCTTATATAAGATTCATCAAAATTAGTATCTATTCCACCTATTAATGGATTCCTTCACTACTCAACTACCTCACCAAAGTATGGATTAGTATCATATAATTCTGTGATAGCTTCAAATCCAATTACATCACTCACCATAGTAGTTAATAATGCTACTCTTCTGCTCAATGCATCAACTATTTGATTCTATTTTCTTGATTTATATTTCAACATCAAAGTATACCCCTGTAAGAAAGATACCCACTTTTCATGTCTACTATTTAATTTCTTTTGTGTATTCACATACTTCAAAGCCTCATGATTTCTAAATAGGATAATCTCCTTAAGCACTAGGTAATGCCTCCAATGTCTTAATGTTGTACAATTGCATATAGTTCAACATCATAATTAGAATACTTTGTTCTTACATCATTCAATTTTTAACTAAAATACGCTATTGGCTTTCCTTCTTGACTCAACATAGCACCAATTCCCATAAATGAATAATCACAATCAACCACAACCACTTTATTAAAATTTGTTAATGCTAAAATTGGTCTTTCTTTAATATTCTACTTCAAAAATTCAAAGCTTTATGGTGTTTCTCTAGTCCATGCAAATTTCTTCCCTCCCATGCAATCCGCTATTGGTGACACAATACTACTAATTTTATTTTATTTTATTTTTTGTAAAAAGTTTCTAAACCATGGAAACTTCTTACCTCTCTAATGATTTTTGTAATAGGTCACTCAATAATAGCTTTTATCTTTTTTCCATCCATTCTCACACCATCTACTAAACCTACAAATCCTGAAAAATACCAAACTATTCTGCATAAACCTATGCTTCTTCAAATTTGCATGTAACTTCTCCTTTCTTAACAAATCTTGTACCATTCTTAAATGTTGTAAGTTTTCTACTTTAGTCTTACTGAATATCAAAATATCATCAAAATAAACAACCACAAACTTATTAATATATTCTCATAGCATTGTATTCATCATCCTCATAAATGTGCTAGGTGCATTAGATAATCTAAAGGGCATCACCATCCACTCATAAAAGTCATCCCTAGTTTTGAATGTAGTTTTATAATCATCTCCTTCATGAATTTGAATCTATTAATAACCACTCCTTAGATCAATCTTGGTAACATATTTTACTCCTAAAAACACGTCCATCATATCATCTGACGTATAGGAAATCTATACTTGATTTTAATTTTATTAATTTCTCTACTATCCACAAACATTCTCTATCCTCTATCTTTATTTAGACTTAACAATGTTGGTGTTACACATAGACTCATACTCTCCCTTATTATCTTCTTTCTTAACAATTTAGTAGCCTATTTATTTAATTTTGCATGTTCTATTGGACTCATTCTATAATATGTGTGATTGGGTAGAGTTGATTATGGAATCAAATCAATGTGATTTTTAATATCTATATTTCATGGTAAAATATCATGTAACTCATCAGACATAACATCTGCATATTCTTTCAACACTATTTTTACTTCTGTTGGTATTTGCACCATTTATGTGTCTTCATTCTTTGATACTAATACATAACAACTTGCCACCTTCATATCTTGGATAAATTTCTTAGTTGAGAGAATATTTTTTGCCTTCTCTTCCTCTTTAAGAGGTAAAAAACTACCTTTGTACCACCTTTACAAAAAGTATATGTTTTCTTTTCTCCATCATGAATTACTTTCTTGTCAAATTGCCACGATATCCCTAATAACACATGACATGCATCCATTGGAATGACATCACGCCATATTTCATCATTATAAGTTTTTCCTATAGAAAACTTTAGTAAGCATGTTTTATCTACTGTAACCTCATTCCCTTTCTTAAACCATGAAATCTGATAAGGATTAGGATGCTTTTCACATTATTAATGTAGTTTCTCTATCATTTCTTTGGAAACCATATTTTCAGAACTACCACCATCTACAATTAATTTACATACCTTTCCACCTGAATTACATCTTGTTTGAAAAATGTTTGATCATATCCATGCATCACCACCTTGTTTATTTTGCATTTGTTCCCTCCTTAGAGCGATCATTGTTCTTCTCTTCATGATATTCTCTCCAACATCTGTTGATGCAATTTCAATATTTTGCTCTTTTATCTCAGTGTAAACTAGATTCACTCTTAGGTGATTCTCTTACCTTCTTTCTTGATCTTGATAATGTGGACATTCAAATGCCATGTGCCCTTCTTATCCACACTTGTAACAAACATAAGATCTACACTGATTTGGGAATGAACTTCTAGCACCACCATAACCTTGTCCTCTCTAAAACACTCTCCCTCTTTGTTAGTAGTGTAACCCTTGCCTATTCTCATCTTAACTTTCTACACCATGTGATGATTTACCTCTATTAGTATTATACCCACCTCTAGTGGTATTAAACCCACATTTTCCCCTTATTAGTGTGGATCAACCTCTTCTTATAATAAGACACATTCTTCTAAAATTCTATCTATTTTGTTTTTATTTTGCCTTCAAAGCTAATTGATAAGCCTCCTCCATGCTAAGTATTCTATGCATGCTTAATTCATCTTGAATAGTAAATATTAAACCATTTACATACCTTGCATCCATCTACTCTTCTATTTCATCATGTTCTACTCATATGGAATGCTTATTAAAATCATCTATATACTCTTGTATAATGTGATCCTTTTGCCTCAAATTCTAGAATCTTTTGTATAGGGTTTGTGTATAATCTACAGGAAAAAATTTCTCCCTCATCTTCTCCTCCATATTTTTTCATGTATTAATCTTTTCTTTACCTCTTATCTATTTCTCTTTCTGCAAGTGATCCGACCAAATCATTGCATGACATTTCAATTTTATGCATGAAAACTTTACCTTCTTGTCTTCTCTCATAGTCTTCCACTCAAAGAACTTATTCATATTATTCATCTAATCTATCAACTCCTCTAGTTTTAAATTACCTCCATAATATGGAACATCAACCTTGATTATTTTATTTCTTCCTTCTAAATCCCAAACCATCCTCTCTTCCATCGATGCTGGTCGATCTTGTTGTTCTTCTTCTTGTTAAATTACTTCATCATGATCTGTGTCTTTCTTAGTTTCATCACCACCTTGCTTTCTTCTCTGATTGGTGATAACCTCAGTTAATTATTACACTTGCCTCTATAGCTCTTGTATAGTCTAGTTAATCTAGATAATAGATCTCTGTCCTCTCACCATTTCTTATTCCTCTGAGATTCAAACTCACTCTAATACCAGATAATAAACCCAAAATTACTATCAATACTAAAATTATAGTAGGCCAAGATCTAAAAAAATAATTTAGAATTGATTTGTATTTCATGAATTGAAATAATTATAAACCGTGCATAAATAAGCCTCAACTTGGAATTACAGTTGACATGAAAATGTTTGCAAAAAACTAAAATATAAAAAAAACATTCTATTCTTACCAGCTTCTATTTTTAGTAAGTTTTGCATGCAAGGGATTGCAACTCTAAATTTTTTTTTGAAATAATCTAAACACTGAAATTAGGCTATAGGATGAATTTAAACTGAAGTTCATGTCTGATTATAAAAATATGCAATTTTTAAAAATATAAAATCCCCAAAAAATTATTAAACTATAATTTTGGACCCTTGGTCTTATTTAGCCTTTGAATTTTTTTGAAAAATATCTCTAAGTTGAAAGAGTAGCTTAAGACAGCAATGAACTTTTTGAGATGGTCATTTTAGTACGTGGAAGATGTCAAATGGTGATATGGATCAAAATTTATGGCCTCTGAATGTTTGGCCTATTTTTTCTACATCACAAGTGACCCTAAGTGGAGCACATGGTGTGGGATTTCATTATTTCTTGTCATGATTAATCCATGTGGGGCATGGATTTTGGTCTCTCTTTCACTTTTCCATGTAAAATTTATAAAATCATGTATTCCTTTCCTTATTGTTTAGGCTAGATTGGGAATAAATCAAATTTTGGATAATCAGCTTGGTTTGAAGCCTTTGATGGTCCTCCTTGGCACGTTGGCCAAGTAAAGTTGGAGTTTGATGGCTTGCATTGGTGGCATAGCCTTTAAAATGTAATGTGTTGTTGATTTAATGAAGATTATGAGAATATTTCCAGAGGAATTCATATTTTTTTGTGTGTTATGAGTATTTGAGAGGATTATATGGATTGGTGAATCCATCTATGTGGTTGAAGGCCAGATCAAGTCGTATCAGATCCACATCAACTGGTATCAGAGCCACATCAAAAAATATAAAAGCACTTAAAATAACCAACACATCCATGGAGAAGAAAGTGAAGATCAAAATCGAACGAGGCACTCCACGACCTCGAGTCTATTAGAATGTGATACATGAAAGGTTAGTTTTTTTGGATGTGAATAATGTCATGAACTCACAACTCAATAATGTTATATTATCCAAACTTTGAAGGGTGATTAATAGGCATATTCAACACCACTTGTCTATAATTCACTATGTTGAGAGGTGAATTGTATGTAATACATAATGTGCATTTTGAAGTCTAAGAGAATAGAGAAAACTAAATTTATAAGTGACAACCCTAAATTTTATGAAGAAGTATTAAAAATGTCACAAGTTGTACAAAGAAAATAACAACTTAATAATTGTGGATTAATTCACAAATATTCTTAATATCATAATTTTAATTAGCTGCATCTTCTGATCCATACCATCCATGTGTCTCAATGTTGTAGTCTCGAGCTAACGATATTATGAAGTAGAAAGTTATATGTTTTATATGCAATTCATTTTCTATGAAATCCATGGATATGTTGGATATTTTAATTCATCTTTATGTCTGCTCAGGTTGGAATTTTTTATATCTTTACTTCTTATATGTCCATGAGGTGAAATTGTGCATAGTATGTCCTTGCTCATCTTAGAGTCTTCATTCTCTTTTACTTTTATGATTCCATGGAAAATAATACACTGGAAATATTTCATTACTTTGCAATGATGGAGTCATAGCAAACAAATTTATATTAAAAAATAATAATAAATCATACATAATAGTTTAGTAAAATCTGTGACCTAAAGAAAACACGTGGTAATCATCCTGACATCCCTAGGTCATGCAGACATGGATTGTCTAGAATTTTTAATGCCGAATTGATGAACTCCTTCGATACATTCAGATTTTAAATCTAATTCATATTTGCATGCACCCATAGATTTGACATAAAGTCATTTGGAAACTTGGAGATAATCTTTGACTGCATAGTTAGGAAACAATAATAAGTTGTCATTTGTATCAATTTAGGAAGTGAATTTGACAGTCGATCCTGCTTGTGGCGATTTTCTTTTTAAATTAAGGTTGTTAATTTAATATTGCTTTTCAAATGTTTACATAATTTGAAAATATGTGACATGATATATGTATAAAATATATTTTTTTAAGTCTTTAATAACTTGTTTCAAATTTTATTTTATATGTAATATAATAGTTTTAAAATTATTTATAAGAATACACAAAATTATATAATATAATTTTAAATATGTGATAATGAAAAATACGTTTTTATAAATCATTATTTATAAAATATGAATTACATCATCTAAATTATTTTAAAATTATTTTTTAAAATTTTGAAAATATATTACATAAATTAATTACATTTTATTATTAGAATGTAAATACAATCATAAATTCATCAAATTTAATTTTATATATAATAAGAACCACTAAATTATATAAATGTCGACATTTCTGTCCAAGATTTTTTTATTTTTTTATTTTTTATGTGTGGGGCAGAGGCGGCAACTACAAAGTTTATCGTTTATGGCTGGCTGCAAATTTTTCAAGCATGTTTTAAAATTGAAATGCCAGTAATGTCAATCCAATCGAATCCAACGCAAACTGATGATGGCTTCTATGGATTTCATGCACTCCTGTAAATGTCAAGAATAACTCTTCTCCACATAAAAGATACGAATCGACATCCACTACTGTAAATCAATTATTATTTTATTAATATTTGTATATTCGTTTGTTTGTTTGAGGGTGTAAACAATTAATTTTTAGTGTAAATCAATTATTTTTTTTAATTTTTGTGTATTTATATATTTATTGATCATTAGTTTAGATTAGGTTTTTGTTGGCATGTGTTTTGTAAATTTGGTTAGCATTAAACACATTCAATTTTGTGTTTAAGTTCTTTCTTGTTTATTTTTTCTTTTTTTCTCTTTTCTTTTTCTTAATTTTATCTTTTTTTTCATTTTTTTTAATATATATATATATATATATATTTTGTGTCTTCCACATTTTTTTTAATAATAATACAATTATGGTTAACAAAAAAAATCTACTACATTCCTTCTACTAAAAACATACTGCATTCGTTTTCTACTTCTTTATATGCATCTTTTAACTCTTGTTTTGATTTGATATATTTTGACCATATTAAAATAAAATCTATTTATTAAAATTATAAAATCAAATATTTTATTTAGTAGAGAAGTACCCCTATACCAAAACTATAAGTTAATAATTTAATGAAAAATATATAATATTTTTTAATTGTTTTAGATTAACGTAAAAACAGGTTTCAAAGGGACCCCAAAACCCTGAAACAAATGAAGAAGGATATAACAATAACGTCCACAGGTGAGACCTATTACCTACTAATAAGTAGAATCAAAAACAGGTTTTACAGGGACCTGAAACCACAATTCAAGAACATCAAAAGACAGACCCCAGGTTTTACAGAGACCTGGACACTCCAGTGTGATAAGAAAACAAAAAACCAGAAAATGGAACCAGTTATAACATCCAACTAAAAGGACCAGGACAGTAAGAACTCAAAGAACCTATTCTTCTAATTCCAAAATCATCTTCACCGCTTCCTTTCCAATCACAGCGGTGTCCTGTATAGATTTAGCCGTCGACGTAGCAACCTCTTGCGTTGCTTTCTTCCTTGACCTCTGTCTGGTTCTCTTGCTCGACCCCTCCAAAGATTTAATTTCCTCCTTTGCTCGTTTTCCAATGTTTACAGCAGCTGCATATTTTTGAATTGTTGTATTGATTGAAAAAACATTAATATTAGACATAACTCCTAACTGAATTAAATTATACTTAAATTATAAATAAATAAATAAATATCAAAACCCTAATAAGATTATACTTATAAAGTGATAAAAAATACTCCCATTTCATCCATCAAAAATATTAAATGAGTTACGATCATAAGTCCATAACTCATATTTACTTGCATTTCCTGCCAGTTCACCCATCTAGTTTTCATTTAGTTTTCAACCATTTGTGATGCCTTTATAAAAGAAATGCTTCATGTCCTTAAGCTTGAATTTTTTCTCGAAATATTACATAAATGTAAGAAAATGTGTTTTCTATGTACAATTATGGCAGATTTTTTTTTTTAAAATGAAAACGTTTTAGGTAAAAAGTAACAAAGCATGGTGTAAAACTCAAGAATTCGATGAACGTCATATGACGGTGTAAAACTCAGAATTCTTTTATGGCTGCACGTTTTTCAAGCATGTGTTAAAACTGAAGTGCCAGTAATGTCAATCCAATCCTGTCCAACGGAGACTGATGATGGCTTCTATGGATTTTATGCTCTCCTGTAATTGTCAAGTATACGAACAGACATCCACTACTGTAAATTTGTAATAAAATAAAATGTTGAATATTTGTGTGACTAGGAACATACAATATTCATATTCATGGTCCTCTTCTGAAATTTTTTTTATTTTCTTTTTCACTCTTTGTTTTGAGTTTATATAAGTTTTTAGCTTTTTATACAAACTTTTATTTTATATTGTGTGTTTATTTATTTATTAATAGGGTTTTATTTTAAAATAATATTTTAATAAATTTATAAGTGTATTAGTATGTTTTGGATACCACTTTTAAATTAGATTTGTTAAAGTTATTAAACTAAAGTTTTCATTTGTTAAAAAAGTATACATCTATCAAAACTATAAGTTAATAATTTAGTGAAAGAATATATAACATTTACTAATTATTGTATTGATTGAGAGGACATTTGCATTACACATGGCTCCTAGCTGAATTATATTGTATTTGAGTTTTGTTTGATAGAATTTCAAATGTCTAATAAGATGGTAATTATAGAGAGATAGAACATGCTCCCAATTCACCCATATAGTTTTTATAGATTTTTCAAGGTATTGTGAGTTGAATAAAGTTTCAAGAAAGAGATCAATTTTCAAAGATATATATATATATATATATATATATATATATATATATATATATATATATATATATATATATATATAAAATAAAAGAATAAGATAGTTAAATTCGTTTCATACTATATTAGAGTTTCTAAGAAAAAACTGTATGGTCTTGTCTCATCATTCATAAAAAGTTCTATGTTCACTTATTTTACTTTATTGACTAGACATGTTTCCCACTCTTAGCATCCTTCAACAGTCTTTATATTTGTAAAAATTCAAAATTATGTTTTAGAATCCCCTCTTTACTCATTTTAATTATTGTAGAATGTTCATTTATGTAACTATGTCTTATTTATTTTTTAAAATTAAGGTAACTCTAGTTAAACCTAAATTTCACATTATTTATGGGGTACATGTATTGCATGTTCATGTAAAAGCAATTTCCCATCACCCATGCACACTTGCCACACCTAGGGTTAGATTGTGCTCCCATTGTGATATATCTAGTTTTTCTAGGGTTTGTTTTATTAGTTAGCAGTCCTTACTCAGAACCTTTGTTTGTTAACTTAAAATGTGAGTTTATTGTGATTATGATTTGAAATTTGAATTATATTCACTATTATGTTGTGGAAATTATTTATAAAACTAACTATTATATAAAAAAAATTGGCTAAAATACACCCCCAAAAGTTTATTAAAGTCTATGACATAAATAAAACACATGGCAATAATCCCAACATCACTAATTCATGCAGACACAAAGTGTCTCTTTTTTTTCAATGTAACCTCAATCATACATCAATACATTCAAAATTTAAATTTAATTTATATTTTCGTTTGTCCACGAATACGACATAAATTTATTTGCAAACTTGGAAATCTTCAAGATTTTATCACTACAAAAAAATAAGAAATTGTCATGCAATCATTTTGAGTGAATAGGGTAAAGGTGAAAGATAATAACTAATCAAGGTCACACTGCACATATTTCTTCATGTGGCCATAACACATGTAAATATGGGAAACATTCAAACTTGACAAGATATGAAGAAAAATTTGATATAAAACACTTCTTTGGAATTTATAAAGAAGACATAAACTCTACTGAAAAATGACACAAATTAAAAATAAATATAAAAGTTATTTCAAAATATAATGAATCTACAGACTTAAAAAATAGACATTTCAAAATTTAGACACACACTGTGATTATAAGGTAGCTAGAAACTCCCATATGCTTCACTTCAAAAAAATATATGAGATATTGAAATAATATATTAAAGTTCACTAGAATAACTAAAAATATACCCATGCACTAGAGGTGTTTTTTTTGTTGGTTTTTTAATCAATACAAGATAAGAATCATATATTCAATTATTATTATTGAGCTTGGGATCAACTTATGTTTTTGGATAGACCTTAATTTCTAGCATTCAACCCTCTCGCTGAAATGTTCAATCCATGGCTGATTTGGGTTAGAGTTCCACACTTACCATTTTAGTTTTGGGATAACCACATTTTTAGGTTATAGGAAGTTTTGTGGGTGAGTTCATGCAGGTGGATGCATAGCAAAAATATTGTGCCATTATACCTATGCCTAAATTATTTTTAGTAATGACATCACTAAGGAGCTTCATACACATGTCAATCTAGAAGTTAGGGATTGGAAGTGTGTGCAACCTCTCAATTAGGAAAGGATCCCTTTTAGATGTTGTAGATGTTTTAGCACAAGCAATTTGGTCATATATTTTTATAATATTAAACACACATGGAAAATCATGGTTGACATATGTTATCCAAAACCATTTAATAGTCCAATTTATGAGTGTAGATTTTAGTGAAAGTTTTGAGTCTAGCACTGAAGTGAGTGACAATGAAAGAAAAGCTTTTGAGTCAATCTCAACATATTTGGAGGAGAATATTATAGATAATGAATGAAGGAAGGTGGAATCCAAGATCATGGAGGTTATGGAAGAAAAAAATCTAGAGGAGGGAGAACATGTAGTGAATGTTAGGTTTATGGCTTGGGCCCCATTGATGAGCACCCAGACACCCAAATCAATTAAAATCTCTCTTTGCACATTTCCTAATTAAGGGGAGGGAAGAGATTGAATGGTTTTTAGCATCAAGAGGAAAAGTCTATACTTGAATGAGATTGACAAAATTAATATGCTATTCCAATCCAAGGAAGAGAATGACCAAGGAAGAAATAGTTTCTCATGAGTTTCATTTAGTTCTGTTGTTGGTCTATAGCTAGCTTACAACATATCTGTACCCTGTTTTGGTCATCGCTGGAATATGTGGATCTATTGGAATTTCAATAACTTATCTTCTTATCAACTCTAAAATGGAAAGGGCCCTTTCAAATCCCACTTTTACTAATTATATATATATATATATATATATATATATATATATATATATATATATATATATATATATATATATATTCAAGTCAAATTAATTTATATAACTAAAAATAACAATATTTTAAAATTAGGATTATTCATTGTCATTTTTAATTGCAAAGAGGATAGGGATGTGATTTTCATTAATTGGGTGTAGAATTGGAATAAACATTTGCTACTTGTCAAGCCATGGTTTACGTCATTTAATACATTGACATAATCATTCAATGTTCATTTTGATTGGATAAGGTTACCTCATTTACCATTTCATTTTTGGTTTGAATGTATCTTCAAAGTTATAGAAAAATCCTTGGTTGAATTTTTATTAATGGATTCTTCATCGAAGAAATTGGGTCATTTAACCTTTTCTTGAATCTTGATTAATGTTGATATTTCAATAGATTTTCTGTCTCAAATTGATTCTAAAGTTAGGGGCATTTTGTGGACACAATCCATCAACTATGAGGATGTTTCCTTTAGATGTTTTATGTGTTTTGGAGTATGGCATTCAGTTTCATATTACCATTTTACTAATTGAAAACAAAGGAAGACTTACTGAAGGGATGCTTAAAGGAACATTTAATAGTCATAATGTTTAGTGACAAAGAGGGTGAGGAAGCTAAATCAAATACAAATGCTATTATGTTTAAATAACATTAAATAGCCAAAGAATTAGATGAAAATACATCTAAAATGGTGAAGTTCATTGAATAAATGAATCCTTGATTTGAAGGAATGGTTTTAGATTCATTAGCTGCACTTAATATATGTGTAGTGGCTCATGTTCCTTTAATGAGCTCTCATCTCATTAGTTCAATTTAAATTTCCATTCTTATCCATCCAGAGTTTGCAGAGGGTGTTGAATGAAGGATTGTTAATAAGAAAAATAATAAAGGTTTTGTTAAGAAGAGTTTATATCCATTGAGCATGACCTTCCGCTCTTATAGACATTATGTTCTTAAAGGGCAGTAATTTATGTTTTTTTGTCCTTGTTTACTATTGATTTGTCATTTATCTATACCTTTTTATGATAGTTTTTATTTTCCATTGACATAGATGTTTTATTTGTATATTTATTGCTAAATCCTTTTTTCAATTATTATAAAATGGGGCCACTTTTGAAACCTCATTTTTACTCTTAAAAAAAAATAATATTTAAAAATCCAGTTTTAAAATTTAATAAATATTGCTTATATTAATGTCAAAGCTATTTCATATTTATATATACCTTAAATTAAGTAAACCTCTCTATAAGGAAGAGTGAAAAATTATCTAAAAGTAAAACAATTTTAGATGTGTTTGCGGTGTGTGGAATAGAAACAACACATCCGTTTGAAAATAAATTTATTTATAGTTTCAACAAATCCATGAATTTATTAAATAATCTCTAAGAATAAACAATATTAAATGAGTTCCACCAACCTATGACCACAAAGTACTAACATATTTTGATGTGTTTTCTTTATATCACAATGTACCTTTAAATGTTATATGTGTGCTTTTTTAATGTGTTCTGAATATATGTGTGACATGTTCATTTACTATGTAGGAAAAGGTGTGGACACAAAGAAATATAAAGTGAAAATAAAAATTTAATGAATCTATATATATATTTTTTTAAAGTATTTGATAACTTAAGATGATTCATTATTTTGTTATTGTCATTCGACGAGAGAATACCATGACTTTATTTTATATTAAACACATTAAAATTAAAAATTTATAAATAATTTGAGTTTTTTGAGGACACATAACATGTGATTTCACCATGTGGTCACAACAAATGTAAATTTAGAATGCAATACACAAACCTAAAAAAATATAAAAACAATTTAAGGATCCAACATGTCCATGAAATACAAAGTGAATATCAAAAATGAATGAGGCACTATGTGACCTTGAGTCTATGGAATTATGACACATAGAAGGTTAATCTTTTTGGATGTAGATAATTCCATGAACTCATGACTCAATAATGCTATATTATTCAAACTTTGAAGGGTGATTAATAGGAATATTCAACATCACTTGCGTTTAATTCACTATGTTGAGAGGTGAGTCATATATAACACATAATGTGCATTTTGAAGTCCAAGAGAATAGAAAAGGTTAAATTTATAAGTAGTGATCATAAATTATGTGAATAAGCAATAAAATTGTCACATGTTTTATAAACAAAATAACAACTTAATAATGTGGATTAAGTTGTAAATATTTTAAATATCATAGTTTCAATTAGTTACAGTTTTTTATCCTTACCATCCATGTGTCTCAATCTTGTAGTCTCGAGTCAGTGGCATCACGAAGTAGAAAGTTAAATAGTTTCAAAATAATTCATTTTTTGTGAAATTCATTTATATGTTTGGATATTTTAATTTTCCTTTACATCTACTTAAGTTGGAATGTTTTATATATTTACTTCTTATGTGGCCACATGGTGAAATCATGCATAGTATGTCCTTGCTCAGCTCTGATTCTTCATTCTCTTTTACCTTTATGATGTCCACCAAAACCAATACACTGGAAACATTTCATTACTTTGTAGTCGTGGAGTGATAGGGACACCAAGATATATTTAAAAATATAAAAATATCACATTAAATAGTTTAATAAAGTCTGCAACATAATGAAAACACATGGCAATCATCGTGACATCCCTAGGTCATGCAAACATGGAGTATCTGGAATTTTCAATGTGGAATTCATACACTCCTTCAATACATTCAAACTTTAAATATAATTTATATTTTTATGCATCCATAGATTTGACATAAAGTCATTTGTAAACATGGAGATACTCTATGACCCCATCACTATGAAACAATAATAAGTTGTTATGTGTATCACTTTGAGTGAATATGGTAAAATTTAAAGAGAATGAAGACTTGGAACCTATCAAGGTCACACTACACATGTTTCATCATGTCACCCTAATAGATATAAAGACGAAAAACATCCAAACTAATATGAAAGAAAATATAATATCCAACACATCCTCAAACTCTATAAAGAAGACATGGACTCCAAAAAAAATTGATAGAGATGGAAAAAATATATTAAAATGATTTAAAAATATAATATATCTATATACTTTAAAAATATATATTTCAAAATTGAGAGATACTCTATAACTGTGAAACAACAAGAAACTTCTAAATATTTCATTTAAAAAAATGAAAAAATATTAAAATTAAAAAAACTAAAATAAAATAAAGATAATTATAATAATATACCTTTAAAAAAAATTGAAATCAAATTAAATTTTATAACCAAATAAAAATAATATTTTAAAACTTTAAAATATAATTTAAAAGTAAAATGACAAAACAATCCCATCATACAATTTAATAAATATTCCTTATATTAATATCAACAGAAGTTCATATTTATAAATACCTTAAAAGATGTAAACCTACCCATAAGGAAGCGAAGAAAATCATCTCTAAGTAAAACAATTTTGTTTGCTTGCTAAAAGTCGTGAGGATACACGTGCTCTTTACGGTGGTAGTTTTTAATAAAATATTAAATAAATGTAGAATCTTCCGTGTAGCAAATGAAAACAAATATTTTATTTGGAAAATGAAAACGTTTTGGCAAAGGATACGAATGGACATCCACTACTGTAAATATATTTTTTCTTTCCATGTACGAATTAGTTTAAAAAAATCATAGAATATTACAGTTTCTAGGAACAAATTATATAGTCTTAGTAGTGTCAGGATAAAACTATATGGTTCTCATCATCCATAAAATGTTCACCTTACCATCTACACATGTTTCCCATAGTTAAAATTTTTCAATGTTCTTTACATTTGTAAAAAATAAAAATTATAAACCCTTTTTTACATATTTTAATTAATATAAAATATTTTTTTATATGATTAGTTATTATTTGTTTTGTTATACTATGGTAAATCTAATTAGAACTATATTGCACATTATTTGTCAAGAACATGTATTACATTTTCATGTAAAAATAATTTCCCATTATCTATGCACTCTTACCTTCCCTAGGGTTACATTGTGCTTCCATTATGATAAATCTAATTTTTATAAGGTTTATTTCATTACTTTATAGTCCTTAATCATAATCCTTGTGTATTAGCTCAAAATCTTAGTTTGTTGTGCTTATGATTTGAACCTTAGAACATCTTCACTATTATCTTGTTCTCTCTTCCTAGAGCTAGATATTATTTTATTCATAGCACTGAATTTATTTAGGCTTATGTTATACCATGTTAGTTTTCATTACTCCTAATCGCTCTTTCTTTTTTTCCTTCCTAAGGTATTTCTTAGTCACACATATCATTAGCCTTAGTCCTTCAATTCACTATAAATATTTTGTATCTATATGTATTTTAAAATTTATTATGGATAAGAATTTTCCTCTATGTGATTCAAATATGCCATGCTATTTAAGTTTGTTATTTACATGGCATATTCCTAGCTTGTATGTATTATTTGTTGAGTGTGATGGCAATGAAGGCACTTAGTTATTAATAGTAGAATTATTTTATTTGGTGTTTTATTATTTTAAGAAGGTTTTTTAGTTCATTCATATCTTAAATCAATTGTATGGTGAATTTAGGATAGTTTTCAAGAATGTCTTAAAACATATCAGTTAGAGTCTAGTTCACTGAATGTTTAGTAAACTGAATTTATATTTATTTTAGTCAAGTTTGTTTTTTTAGAATTTCACTTCTTTAATATGAATGTGATTTTTCATGTTTTCTTAATTGATTAAGATGTTTATAGCTTAATATCTATATCTTATAAATGAGTTAAAATTGTTATATTAGAATCTATTTTTAAGATTCAATTTTTAGTTTAGTAAATTTCTAAGCAAACATATTAATTTAACACTAAATTGTCATGTAAGTTTCTTGTAATTAGTTACTTTTAACCTTTATTATTAATAAATTATTATACACAATTGTGGTACAATAATTTATTTTATAAGTTTATATTGAATATTGTTATCTCTGATTTTTTTTATAGGTATTCACAAAGGAAAAGTAACAATCATATGTTTTTTATTTTGAATTTATTCTATACAGTTTTTTGTCAATAAACTCATTTACAATATTTCTATATTAACAGCTACTAATTACGAAATAAATTGGTTGATACGTAACTTCAATTTTAAATTAAATAAAATCTAATTTTCACATAATTCATACATTCAAAACCTTCACTTTGTATTACAGCATCATTCAAGAAAGATTCAAAATGGTTTTAGACATTATAAGAAGAATTGAAAGCTTCAGTGAATTTTGATTCCATAAACATTCTTGTTTCTAAAGGTGACAATTATAAATGTTAGAGGGATCAGTTAAAGATAATTATTGTATATAAATGATTTTGGGAGAACATTTCTCGTAGGTACACACCACTTCAAGATTCAAACACCTAAAATAAGATTTTAAAAGAATAAAAAAGCATGAAGAAAAGGTAGATGGTCAAGTTGTATTCTATCTTTAGATTTCCATAGACCCAAGAATTTATCCAATAATTTTAGGATGCAATAAGTCCCATGATACACATAATACATCATAAAATTCATATTAAGAATCTACTAAGGTAATAGAAATAAAAAGATAAACTCTTAAAATGAAGTTTAATAATTTAAGAATGTCAAATAACGAAGGAGTTGGAGAATATTACATAAGAGCAAATGATTTGGTGCATATTTTATAGAGAAACTATACAAGATAGTGTTATAGTAAGATTTTTTTTTTTAAAAAAAAAAAAAATCTTGAAGTCAATTATGGTTGGATTTGTGATCATTAATAAAGAGTATTAGAACATTAACACTATAAGTGTTGATATTTGGTTGGTTATCTCTTTTAGCTTGAGGATAAGATGAGACTATACATATGATAACAAGAATAAGCACTTGAAAGTAATGAAAAAGTTTCAAAGGCCAAAGAGAAAAATAAAAATTAGAGTAAAGGGAATTTATAAAAAAATCAAATTTAAATGGAAAATTTAAAGATAACTTCATAGTTAATAAAAATACATACTTTACTTTTCATTACTCCAAAAAACTAGGACACATGATAAAGGAATTCAAGATGTCTCAAATTATTATCTCATTTGCAATGTGGGAATATAGGAAGAAAATAATTTGTCATTTCTTGATACAGGTTACTCAAATCACATGACAAGTCAAAAAGTTGGATTCATCAACTTAAATGATCTCTTCAAAATCCAAGTGAAATATAGAGGTGGAATGTCCATCCAAATTGAAGGAAATGGAAGCATGCAAATCACCACAAGTCAAGATAAAGGTGAAATTAAGAAATTTTATTTTTCTCCAAATCTAAGTCATAATACTATTAGTGTTAGTCTATTAGTAGTAAATGGTTTCAAACTACATTTCGAAGATGTTTTTTTTTCTATTTTTTATAAGTGATTTAGAAATAAATTGATTGGAAAATCCTATATGGCAAAGAACATGATGTTTCCATTAAGGTTCGGTATGATGAAGGGAGGTACTTGTTTCTCCACCATTGAGGATGTTAACATATTTTGTCATTTAATATATCATCATATATGTTTAAACAAATTACATAATATTAACACAAAAGGTATGGTAAGATATCTTCTCAATCTAGATTTAAAAAAATATGATTCATTTAAGTCACATAATGTTGTGAAAAATCATTGAGAGTATTTACCTGCCAACAAATGAAGAGCAAGCACAACTTTTAAGTTATTTCATTCAGAATTATGTGGACCAATGTCTTACAAAAGTATTGATAATAATTTATATTTCATTTCCTTCATAGATGATGTTTCAAGGTTTTTGTGGGTTTAATTATTGAAAGAAAAGATTGGAGATTTTATATCTTTTAAACATTTCAAATATTTGGCTGAAAAAGAATATGTAAATTTCATCAAGTACCTAAGAACATATAGATGATGTGAATTTTTTCTAACAAATTTAATGAGTTTTATGCTTCATATGGAATCAAAATGTAGCTAATAGTTCCGTACACACCAAAACATAATAAATATTTAAAAAGAAAGAATAGATTCATCCTAGAGTTAACAAGGACTATGTTGGATAATAAACATAGGGAAAGGTGTTTTTAGGCTAAAGCAATAAAAAAACCATATAGATCATTAATAGGATTCCTAATAGGCAATTAAAGACAAGACACCTTGTGAAGCTTAGTATGGTAGAAAACTAGTTGTTCATCTAAATATATTTGGTTGTTTATATTTTGTACATGTTCAAATTAAGAAGATAAATAAATTAGATCAAGAGAGTGATCCTAATATTTTAACAGGTTCTATTGATGAAATAAAATCATTCAAGGTTTTTAATCATGTTATTAAATTCATAATTATTTCTAAGGTTTGTATTTTTTTTGAAAATGAGGTGTATGATGATTCTAATAATGTAGGTACAAAAGGCATAGGTAAAGTATGGTAACCTGTTTAAGATTGTTTTTAGGGCTTAAAAAGTCCTATACATGTTTCTAGCTCAACAAGAAACATAACTAGCTCTTTAAAAGAGACTATTCATCCATCTACATCAACTCCAAGAAAGAACAAATGATTATTAAATCCACATCCATCCAATCAAATGTTAGACCATAATTATGAGAGGAAGATCAAAAAGAATAAAAATTAATAATTAATTTTTTTTTATGATGGTTTTGAAGAAAATACTCTATTTTCATTGGCATTTATGGCTAATGAACAAGAATTTATACATAAGCTTGTCAAAAGAAAGAATACGTTAATGTTATGAAATTTGATATGTATTAAATTAAGAGGAATGATACATATGATTTATTTCAACCTAAATGAAATAAATATTTCATAGTAACCAAGTGGGTCTAAAATACCAAAGTCAAGAGTGATTAAACATTTGACACATTAAAATCTAGTCTTATTGCAATCTGATTTGAACAAATATATGGGGTTGATTGTGAAAAATGTTATGCACTTGTGGCACATCAAAATACTTTAATAATAATGTTTGTTTTAACTATAATAAAGGATTGAAAATCCCTCAAATGGATGTCAATATTGCATTTTTAAATGGAATCATTAAAAATTAAGTATATGTGGGGTAACCACAATGTTTTGAAGTGAATTGTAAAGAATATTGGATATATAAGTTGAATAAAGATATTTATGGGTTGGATAAATATCCAAGAGATTGCTATTTAACAATTTATATATTTTTATTGTATCAAGAATATTTATTTAGTCAAAATTAACTAACTCTTCATATAAAAGTATTGGGCTGTAACATTTTATATGTTTGTCTCTATGTAGATGATTTGATATATACAAGTACCCCTATGGAGATGTCATATAGCTTAAAGGAAGCTATGAAATAAAAATTTGAGATGAATGATATTATAATTATTAATTTATTTATTGGCATGAAAATCCATTAATAGAAAGAGGAAGTATTCATTTCTCAAGCGAAGTATGCTTAAGACAAGATAAACAAGTACAATCTTCAAGATTCAAACCCCACAAAAACTCTAATTTCAAGTTGAGAAAATATAATGAGAGATGATTAAATAACTTTAGTTGAGGAAATTAACTTTAGAAGCATGGTTGGAGGTTTGATGTATCTCACTATTAGATGACCTAATATTAGTTTTGGGATTTCACTAGTTTCTATATTTATGGACAAATTATCACTCAAACATTTACAAGTAGTGAATTTTATTTTTACATAAGTAAGAAGTAATTATAATCAATTTATTAATTTTAGATAAAAAAATAAATTATTTCTAATTGGATACACATATTTAAATTGGGAAGGATCTCTTTATGATAGTTTTTATGTACACCAAGGGTTCTTACAGAAAGGTTCGTATTGTTTTAGGATCAATGAAAGATTCACTCCAATTAATGAGTTGTGGAGATTATTTTTTTAAATAACCATGTGTTAAAATCATAATTATTGGAAATGGTAATTATATTCAATGGTTTAGGTATGATAGATGTCTAACTCTTGATTTAAATTCTATTTGAGGCAGATGGGTGGGTTTAAGCTAAGGTGAACAAGTAAGAAAAGATTAAATAGGGATAAGGGTAAAGAATAAAATAAAGGGTCCTATGGTCCCAATAGAGATTAAACCCTTCCAATACAACTAAATTTACTAGGCCAATCATTTGTCACAACTGAATATATGGTGTGGATTAGTTGAAATCATAGAACACAAACAAACACAATAAAGAGTTTGAGGGAATAATTGTAACATGATTCACTTAATATAATTAGAGATGTTCTTATTACTATATTTCTATCCATATAAAATGTTTCCAGCAAGTTATAATATTTATACATAAAAATTTAATTGAAAAGACTAACAAAATGATCAATATTATCTTTGTATATAACATACATTTACCCTACTACATATTTATCAACTTAATGGAAATTATCCAATGAAATAAATAAAAATGGAATAGAAAGCACATTCACATAAACATACATAATAGTTGTAAATTTTTAATTTGCATTAATTAAAAAAATTATCCTCAAGTTACAATGGATACGATACATGCCTATATAGTTTTGGGATGGGATCAACTCATCCTCAAAGCTTGTCTAAATTTGTCAAATATAAAATAAGACCATCTCTTAATAAAATCTTGTAATATCTACTTGTTTTATAATGTATGTAAATAAGTGTATTATTTATGATATTCTAATTGGATAAAAATAGACAAATAACTCAAACAAAAAATAACTCCAGTAGTAATTTACTAAGTATGGGGGACACATCTAGTTGCAATTACACTAGAATTGGAGTGAACTGTAATAAACAAAATGGTCAAATAGAGATACTAGAAGTATTGGATGTTGGAATAGATAATACATGCATAGTTGTAGATTATGATGTTAGTATAGGAACTACTACATTTTTAACTAGATTTGGTCCTATCTGAGCATGCAAAGGAATGGTAATATAAGGTATACTCACCATCATCAGCCTTGTTGGAGTATATATTGTTTTATATCAATGAAAAGGAGACATGATCGTCAAAACTCAAGCATTTGGAAATGAATCTCATGCCTAAGAGATTGATAATCCATGTTGCTTTATTTTTTCATACACACTATAAAATTAATTAAATATATTCAAATTAAATGATAGGAAGCTTGAATAAAATTGGAATCTTGTCCATTTATTTTTGTGTAAAATCATTGAGGCTCTCAAAGAGGTACTCAAAACTTCTACTTTTGTAACCTTAAACTTGGAAAAAATGATTATATTAATTACATGGTCAATATTCCCAAAAATCATGCTCTCAACCTCTACTTTGAAACTATTGGCATCAGTCCTCAACAAGCTATAAAAAATGTTTTGGTGACTACTTATCCCAATGGTGTATATATGCCATTAAAGTGCACATCTCCTAAAGTTTAGGCTGGTATTTTTGTATTGGACTTTTAGTTTTTCAACTAGATGTTACATATGCTTGTGTCATTCAATAAGATTATTTATTTTACTAGTCACAAAATTCTAAGCCAAAGCAATATCTAAAATTTTTAGCAAATGAAGTGGTGATACTTCTTTTGCCTTGTTTTTTTTTTAAAAATAAAATGTAACATAGCATGTAATCTCTTTACATATTCATAAAAAAAATACCATATTATTCCATTGTGGTTTTGATACTCCTTTAGATAGCCATATGAAGCATTATATGTCATAGTGGGTTTTTTTGAGCTATGTAAATTGTCTATTATATCCTTTAGAGGATTTATTCAACTTGTGCCTCTAGTTTTTTGTTTATTTGTTGAAAATCATGAAACATATTTTTCAAAAATTCTCCATTATCATATAACATGGATATGGGGTGTTCCTAAATGTCATCCTCATCCCTCAGTCTACTTTTATTCTTCTTTGTCAATGAGAAGATTTCTTTTTATGTAAAAATTTATGTGGTTTTATGACAAATTATAATATCCCTTTGCCTCTCACTTTTAATTTTATTTGATGTTTCATAAAAATCTATAGTTCATCTTAGATCCTCAATGATCACTAAATATTACATACCTGACTACTTTGATTGCATTTTTAATAATCATGCATAAGCTACTAGAAAGTCTTGGCAATAAGTTTGAGAGGTAGTGGGTAGAGTGATATGTGGTGGAGGCATGAGAGTGGATGAAGATGGAAACTTATCACAGTGGAACAATGATGTAAGGATATGGAGGAATATAATAGGGATGTGTAGGTAGTGAATAAAAATATGGAATGAACAACCTATCCTCGGAGATATTTGTCTCAAGAGGTATCTTATTGACATATTTAGTGAGGTTGAGAGACTCTTGGACTAAGACAATTGTTGAATCTATCGAGAGACTTTTATGTAATGGAGCCACCCATTTAGTTGATGATATGATCTTTTAAGGGTTATGTGGAGAAAAATGTTTGTGACACAAGATACTCACAATGTGGACTACTGAATACAATGCCTAGGTTATCTAAGGGAAGAGTTAGTTGTGTAATAGCAATTGGGGTTAGATTCTTCATGAATTTATCAATGGAAGTATATAGGAAAAAATTAAAATCAATGGTAGGGGCAATTTTATCCAAAGAATCAATAGTTGTAGATTGTACCATAATAATTTAATCCTAAGGAGTTATAGTAGTTAGAAAATTATTATAGAATTAGGGGAAATAGTGACTTATGTCAAACCTTGTGGATAACACGTTGATGTTATTATAGGTGGGACCACTAAAGTATTTGATATACCCTACATAATACCAATTTTCATCGTTAATTTTTATAATTATTTACCTTATTATATTTTAATGTCTTGAATGTGGGGAGGATTTGAACTTGTAATCCTAAAAGTGATATACAAGGGCACATTATAAAATATGTATGATGGTGCTCTTACCTTTGTGTTTCTTCCATAGCTTATCTTGAAATATCCCTCTTTTTCTTTTTCATATGAAAGTTCTTATGTGTCATTTTGTTGTGTGATAAAATGGGTTTTTTTAGTATTGTTTTCCTTTAAATGGTCATGAATTTCCCTAGGCACATACCTAAGTGAATAAGATTCCAATGTACTAATGTGCTGACATTTCATGCCAGAGAAAGTTCTCGTATGCTCACTACAAGCATGTATCTTGGGACTAGTTCTCATTAGTTTTATCATGTGAGGGTGTGTTTATCCAAATTCATTAATAAGGATGATCAAGCATGTACCTATTAGTAGACTCATTCTTTAGTATATATCTATAATATCTCACCTGATCATTACTCAATGATCAAAAAGAAAATGATAACATCAATGCCATAGATAATTGAAAAAAAATATTATGTAAAAATAAACTTGTTTCATCCTATTCTAAGTGATATCAAAGAATACAATTATTCAACATTATAATGTTAATCAATTCATATAAACTCATCAATAACATCCAACATAGCAACAACATTACAAAGTACATCATGGGGGTATTTATAATTGGTTTCCCCTTACATTAAGTTTCTATGGACCTAGGCCTTTATGCCCCTATATTAGATTTCAATGTTGGATCCTTATCATCCATAACCTATCTTCTCATGATTTGGAGATAGATTCACACTTGACTTAGTCTTTTCTTCTATCCCTATGAACTGCTCCATAACCATCTCCACTTTTCATGCACTCCCTAAGTCCTATTCTATGTTATGATTCATTTTTTTATTGAGTTTTCCATTTAACATGCACATTTAATCCACAAGAATTATTCCTTCTATGCCATATACTCCCATGCAATGGTATCCTACATTGTTTCTCTCCACACTGATTATTCGCAAAAAGTACTTAGCCAAAATTAGAGGCCCAACATCACCCATACTAAGCTAAGTGTTTTCCTTGACTATGAATTATTATTAGGTTCCTATAAAAACATAGGTCTTGTCTACTCAATTTTAATTTCGATGCCCTCCTAATGGTTTAAGGCATTCTACAACTTGTAATGAACCAAATTTACAATCAAGACCATAAAAATTGCAATAGCCAAGATCTGAAATAATAACTAAAAATTGATTCATATTTATTTCCCTAAATAATTACAAGATCATTCATAAATAATCCTCAACTCAAAATTATATTTGGATGCAAAAATTTAAAAAAAAAACTAAAATCTAAAAAAACCTTTTATTTTTAGCAGTTGTTATTTTTAGTAAGTCTTGCATGCAAACATGTGCATCTCTAAAAATCTCCCAAAATATTCTAAATATCCAAATTATCCTATCGGATTACTGAAGTTCACTTTCATCTATAAAAATATGCAATTTCTAAAAAGAGAAAAAAACTTGGGAAAACATCTTTAAACTATAATTTTGGACTCTCAGATGGTCTCATTTCGCCTCTAGAAATTTTCAAAGAAATGCCTCTAAGTAGAAAGAGTGGATTAGGGAAGCAATGAAATTTTTCATATGGCTATTTTGGCATGTGGAAGAGCTCAAACAAAGCTACAGATCAAAATTTATGGCCTCTAGAAGTTGGCCTATTTTTCATACATCATTCTACTTTGGTTAAAAATAACTCAACTCCTATGAGTTGCCCTGATTGTACTACTGAATTTTTTCTTTGTTAATATTATTTAACTCCCATTATATAATCCAATTGTTTTCTTCTTTCTACAATCCTTCCCACTAAACCAAATACCTATTATAATTCCCTTATCTTGTGCTCATTGTCATCATATCCAAAACCTACACTATATTTTCCTTCTTCTTTCGAACCTATTGTTGCTAATTTACTTTTTCACCTTCATCACCTTCACCATTATCTCTATGGAATTCATATAATTATGAAGCATTAAATACTAGAGAGATATAAAAATTCTATGGTAAAATCACCTCATAAACATTTTCATTGATTTTCATCACAATTATGCATTGACCAATTTTATTGTACTTTAACTTGTTATACATGCCTTTTCAAAATGTTTCTTCCTCAAGTAAACCATTACCAACTATCCTTCTTTAAATACCTTTGGTATTTTTTTAACATCTTTTGATGCTTTATATCTCTCATTACTTTCCTACAACATTATTTTCACTCCTTGCAATAGTTGCATATGCTCTACAAAAGCTTCTACATCATCACTAATTCGATCTACAATTAGCAATTGTACCGAATCTAAAATACCCATAAGATTTATTTCATAAACAGTTTGAAATGGTTATTTTGCTATTGATATTTTCATTGAACTATTATATTCAAACTCAAATTTTGGTAAAGCCAAGTCTCATTGCTTGTGCTTCTTTCCCACGATGCATCTCAACAAATTTCTTAAGATCCTATTCACAACTTTTGTCTATCCATCTATTTTTGGATGATATGCACTACTAAATTTTAACTTAGTACCCATATTTTCCCTCAAAATCCTTCAAAAATGACATAGAAATTTTATGTCCCTATTATAATTAATAAATTCTGAAACACCATTCAATCTCATAATATCCTTAAAAAATAATTATGCAACTCTAGTGGTACCATTGGTTTTCTTACATGGAATGAATGAACCATTTTAGAAATTTTGTCTACAACAAAAAAAATTGAATCATTACTTCTCTGTGTGTTTGGTAATCCCAACAAAAAATCCATACTCAAATCTGTCCATGGTCCTCTTAGAACTGGTAATGGCATGTATAGTCCAATATTTTGTACGTCCTTTAGCCACCTGACATATCCTGCACCTAGAAACATACCATGTCACATCTCTCTTAATCTTTGGCAAAAATAATTTTCATCCACCAAATCTATTGTCTCTGTCTTAACAAAATGTCTAGCCAAACCTCTACTATGTAATTATCTTATTATATTGTCTCATAGAGACTCAACTAGATTTCATAATTATTTCCCTTTAAAGAGATAACCTTCTTGTATAAGATACTCACAATGAATAGTATCTATCCTACCTATTAATAGATTCCTCTACTACTCAAATACATTCCATAAATATGGATCAATATCATATAATTCATTAATATCTTCAAATACAACTACTTCACTCACCATAGTAGTTAACAATGTTTCTCTCCTACTTAATGCATAAAATACCTAATTCTATTTTCTTGATTTATGTTTTAGCACAAAATTATACCACTATAAGAGAGATACCCACTTTACATGCCTACTATTCAAATTATTTTTTGTATTCACATACTTCAAAGCCTCATGATCTATTAATAAGATAAACTCCTCAAGCACCAAGTAATGCCTTCCAATGTATTAATGATTTTACAGTTGCATAATGTTCAACATCATAGGTAAAATACTTTATTCTTACCTCATTAAATTTCTCACTAAAATATGCTATCTTTCCTTCTTGACTCACTAGGGCACCAATTCCTACAAATAAATCATCATATTTAACCTCAAACACTTTGTTAAAATCAATCTTTCAGTAATCTTCTTCAAAAATTCAAAGCTTTTTGTGGCTGCTCTAGTCAATGTAAATCCCTTCCCTCTCATGCTATCTATTATTGGTGCCACAATACTACTAAATTTTTTAATAAATATTCTATAGAAAGTTGATAAACCATGGAAACTTCTTACCTCAATAATGATATTTGGAATAGGCCACTCAACAATTGCCTTTATCTTTTCTTCATCCATTCTCACACCATATATTGAATATACAAATCCCAAAAATAACAAATTATTTTGCATAAACGTTCACTTCTTCAAATTTTGATACTTATCCTTTATTAAAAATTCTAGTGCCATTCTCAAATGTTGTAAGTGTTCTTATTTAGTCTTACTGAATATCAAAATATCATCAAAATAAACAACCATAGAATTACAAATATATATTCATATAATGGTATTCATCATCTTCATAAATGTGATAGGTGCATCCTAACGACATCACCATCCACTCATGTAATCCATCCCTAGTCTTTAAGGTAGTTTTCGACTCATCTCCTTCATGAATTTGAATTTGATAATAACCACTCCTTAATTCAATATTGGTAAAATATTTTTCTCCTACAAGCACATCTATCATATCATCTAAACGAGGTATAGGAAATCTATAGTTGATTTTTATTTTATTAATTATTTTACTATCCACACACATTCTCTATCCTCCATATTTCTTTGGAGTTAGTAACGTTGGTGTTGCAAATGGATTCATACTCTCCCTTATTAGCTTCTTTCTTAACAATTCAGTAACCTATTTATTTAATATTGCATATTCTATTCGACTCATCCTATAAACTACTTGATTGGGTAGAGCTAATCCTAGAATCAAATAAATGTGACGTTCAATATCTCTCTTGTTGGAAATATTGTAATTGATGTCAAATTAGCATTTAATGTATAAAGGTGTTTTTAATGTTTCTATCTTGGATAAAAGTGTGTTAATATTAATTAAATATTAACGAATATTTTTTTGGTTGCATAAAGATAAAGAGTGCCCATGAAGAAGTCAAAGAGTCATCACTAAAAAGAAGAAAAAGATGCATTTCTCCATGAAGGGTCACCTTGAGGAATCTGAAGAGTCATCACTAAATACAAAAGAGGGAAAGGACACATTTTCCCATGAAGGGTCACCTTGATGAATTCAAAGAGTCACTTGTTAAAGATAAAGAAAAAATTCAAAGGGTCATTCAAGGGTGAATGACAAAGGTCATTTCGAAAGATATAAAAGGAGGCTTGGGAAGCCATATAGATATATGAAATAAAATGATTTTATCTAGCTAAGAAGAGTAGAAGAAAGTAGAGAATAGAGAAGAGATGTAGTAGTGTGCTCGCATTTGTTTAAAAAACAACATTGAAAAGGGGTTAGTGCTCCTATGGGTAGGTGTTCACAAATCATTGTTGTGTTAGTGCTCAGTAAAGAGGTTGGTTCTCTTGCAAGTTAGTGCTTGTAAACTTTTTAACTTGAGTTAGTGCTCATTTATATACTTAAGATTATTCTCCATGGTTTTTCCCACATTGGGTTTCCACGCAAAATCTGGTGTCTCTCTTTATCTCTTATGTGGTTAATGTTATTGCTTTCATTTAAATTTATTGCATATCTTGAATGTATGATTAAGTGGTTAAAGAAAAAGGATTTTGATTAAGAAAAATATATATCCCATTCTTAACAATTGGTATCAGAGTAGATTCCTTTGAAAAGAGTTTAATAGTTTGAAGGTATATCAAGGAAAGCACAATGGCGAAGTAGCTAAAGAAGGAGAATCAAGAGTTTAAATCTATGGTTGAGGCTTTTAAGGAATAGGTTTGTATCTTGGATTCTAAGTTGGATAAAGAATGAAAATAAGATAAGATGTTTATTTAGGATCTTAAGAATCAACTAGAGGTTATAAATTCAAGTTTGAAATCAAGATATGAAGAGTCTAATCAGTTGAAGGCTTAGTTAGGTTCTTTAAAGGATAAAAATGAGAAGCTCGTAATCAAGGTTGAGAAAGATCATGAAATATTAGTCCAAGGTAAGAAGGATGCATGTTTTAAAGGCAAATTAAAGAAGCCAATTAGGTAGCCTAATGCTTTCAGATTTTCAAATTCTTTTCATGGCCATTGTTTTGTTTGTCATCATGTTGGTCATAGGATAAGAGACTATGTGAGGAGAAGAAATTAGTTAAAGGGATATCTCAGTCACATTTAGGAAAAAGGTATGAGAAATGTTGTTTTATTTTGTTATCATAAAGTTGGCCATATTGCTAAATTATGTCTTAATAGAGTAAACAGATATTCAAGGTACGTCAAAGGATATAGAGCCCCTATAAGGTATGATAAGAGCCAAATTCAAGATTAGAGACCTAAGATAGTAAAGGTTGATCAGGTTGAGTTTAAGAGTGAGAATAAATTACTTGTGACACTGGATAAAGAATCAGATAGGAAGGACTATGAAGAACCTCTTGTTACATTTGAGCATGAGCCTTGTGAAGATAAGACAATTATAAGAGTTGAGAGGATAAACAACATCATGAATGTTGAGGTTAGTAAGTCAAATAAGATAGACATGATTAAATAGATTATAAGAGAAAGACATAGGAAGATTAAGGAAGTAACAAAGGAGTTGTGGGAATATCCTGAATTTTTGTTCTAGGACCATTTGTGTGGGGTGTCTCTTCTAGGCTTCAAGGAGACACTTTTAAGAAAAATTAAAGCTTGGTGGATATTGTTGGGTCTTGGATATGTTGCATGATAAGAAGGTGAATTGATAAATTAATTTTTATACCAGTTGAGGGGGAGGTAAGTATAAGCTCTATGACAAACTCTTTGCCATTCATGTCAAAAGGGAGAAGTAAAGGAACACGTTTAGGAAATAGGATGCTACCATAAGGGGGAGTTATTAAAAACACTTACAACACTTTGATGATATTTTTATATTTAGTAATACTAAATAAGAACACTTACAACACTTGAGAATTGTAATAGATTTATTAAGGAGAAGTCATATGCAAATTTGAAGAAGTGAAGTTTTATGCAAAATAGTTTGGTATTTTAGGATTTGTAGTTTCAGAAGATGGTGTGAAAATGGATGAAGAAAAGATAAAATAAATTGTTGAGTGGCATATTATAAGAAGCATTACAAAGGTAAGATGTTTCCATGGTTGAGCAACTTTTAAAAGATTTTTTTTTAAAATTTAGTAGTATTGTGGTACCAAAAATAGATTGCATGAGAGGGAAATAATTTGCATGGACTAGAGAATCCACATAAAATTTTGAAATTTTTAAGAACAAGATTACATAAAGACAAATTTTAGAATTACCAATTTTTAACAAAGTATTTGAGGATGATTATGATGATTCATTTGGATGAATTAGTGTTGTGATAAGTCAAGAAGGAAAGTCAATAACATATTTTGATGAAACATTGAATGAGGTAAGAATGAAGTATTCTACCTATGATGTTGAACTATGTAACTATACAAGAATTAAGACATTGGAGGCATTAATTGGTGCCTAAGGAGTTTATACTCTTTCCAGATCATGAGGCTTTGAAGTATGTGAATACAGAAAAGAAGTTAACTAGTACACATGCAAAGTGGGTGTCTTTCTTACAAGGGTATACTTTTGTGTTGAAACATAAATCAAGAAAATAGAATCAAGTAGATGATGCATTGAGTAGGAGGGTAGCATTATTAAATACTATGGTAAGTAAAGTAGTTGGATTTGAATCTATTAAATAATTATATGATACTGATCAATATTTTAGCAAGGTAGTTGTGAAGTACAAGAATCCATTGATAGGTGGGAAAAATATTATTCATGATGAATATCTTATGTAAAAAGTTTCTCTTAAAAGGGAAATAAATTTTCATTCAAGTTGGGTCTCTATGAGATAATATAATAAGAGAATTACATAGTGGTGGTTTGGTTGGACATTTTAGTAAGATGAAGACATTAGCTTTGGTGGAGTAAAACTATTTTTGGCCAAAGATGAAGAGAGATGTGGCAAGGTATTTTTAAAGGTATATAATATGTCAAGTGGTTAAAGTAAATGCATAAAATATTAGAATTTACATGCCATTACTAGTTCCAAGAGGGCCATGGACAGATTTAAGTATCGATTTTATATTGGGATTGAAAAACACACATAGAGGTAATGATTCAATTTTTTTTGTTGTAGACTAATTTTCTAAAATGGTTTATTTAATTTCATGTAAGAAAACCAATGATGCTACTAGGATTGCAGAATTGTTTTTTATGGATGTTGTGAGATTACATGGTGTTCCAAAAACTATTAGTTCATATAGGGACATGAAATTTCTAAGTCATTTTTGGAGGAATTTGTGGAAGAAGATGGTTATTAAACTACAATTCAGTAGTGCATATCACCCACAAACAGATGGATGGATAAATTTTTTGAATAGGAGCTTGAGAAATTTATTTAGATGCATAGTGGGAGAGAAGCCAAAGCAATGGGACTTGGCTTTACCACAAGCCAAGTTTGCATATATTAGTTTAGTGAATAGATCAGTAGGAAAATCACCATTTCAAATTTTTTATGTAATAAATCCTATGGGTATTTTATATTTGATACAATTGTCAATTGGAGATCAAATTAGTGATGATGCTGAAGTGTTTGTAGAGCATATGCAGCAGTTGCAAGGAGTAAGAAGAAAGCTGAAGGAAAGTAGTGAGAAATATAAAGCATTAGCAGATGTTAGAAGAAGATCAAATGTATTTGAAGAAGGAGATTTAGTAATGGTTTACTTGAGGAAAGAAATATTTTTAAAAGGCACATACAACAAGTTGAAGTACAAAAAAATTAGACCATGCAGAATTGTGAATAAAATCAATGATAATGCATATAAGGTGAGTTTACCATAGAATTTTTATATATATCTATTATTTAATGTTTTAAATTTATATGAATTACATGAAGAGGATGGTGAATATGACAAAGATGAAGTAAATTGGGAGTATCAAGTTCCAAATAAGAAGAAAGAAAACATAGTGCAGGTTTTGGATATGAAGACAATGAGTACAAAGCAAGGGAATTATAACAGGTATTTGGTGCAGTGGGAAGGCTTGAAATAATAAGACAACACTTGGATTATAGAATGGGAGCTAAACAATATTGACATAAAAAATGGCATCAATATAATCATGAAAAATTAGAGGACCTAAGTTGTTTTCAACCAGAGGAGAGTGATGTAGAAAAAATAGGCCAACTTCCGGAGGCCATAACTTTTGACCCATGGATCCGCTTGAGTTCTTCGACATACAAAAATGACTGTATCTAAAACGTTATTTATTTTAGGCAATTCTAATGGCCTAGTAATGTTTTTATATTTTTTAGAGGTCATACATGATAATCTGAGTGTTCAAATTTATGATTTAATGATTTTTGGGGTTTTTTCTATTTTTAAAACCAAACACCAAATTCAGTTGAATTTCATCCTATAGTCTAATTATAGTGTTCATGATATTTTGGGAGCTTTTTGGGTTATTTTGGAATTTTTAAAAACATGTGTTTTTTTTAGATTTTAGCTTTTTTTAATTTTGCATATAAACTCTAATTTATAAGTTAAGGCTTATTTAAGCATGGTTTGGGTTTGTAATTATTTCAATCAATCAATATGAATCAATTTTGAGAATTGTTCCAAGATCTTGCCCTGTTGGTAATTTTCTTTTTCTTGTTAGTTTTTAGTTTCATTATCTCTTCAGAATCTACATACCTGGATTATAGATAACTAGCAACCACATATATATGGGAAAATTACCATTTTCCCCTATGAAAAAGGTATTTTAATTTTTATTTTTCAATCTAAAATTGAAAAAGATTTTATTTTCAATTTTTCATGGGATTGGGAGAAATATTTGCTGGTATACAAACTTTGGTATTCTATTTTCAACCCTCATACTGAAATATTTAATGAAATAAATGTATGGATTTGCTTGTCTAACCTTCCCCTACCATTTTATAATGTGTAGGGTTTTAGTATTATTGGTAATGTTGTTGTGAAGTTTTGGTGTCCTAGTTCCTTGATTACTGAACAAGAGTGTTCCACCTATGCCATATTACTTATCTATGTTGATCTCTCTAAAGAACTTCTAGATCAAGTGGAGTTGGTGGTGAGGAACAAAACTTGGGTATAGCTGATAGACTATGAGGGCCTCCCTTTTAGATACCATGGATGTTTCCTTATAGGACATACAATAAATGATTTCCCTAGATTGAAACATAAAAGAGGTAATTAATTTGTGGGTAGATGGAAAGTTAAAACATTCGATAGTAGAAGGAAATATAGATTCTAAGGAAGATGAATTAGAAATGATTCTACAAACTCTGGTTGAGATTTTGGTCAAGGATGGAAAGTCTATGGTCATGGATCTTGATGGAAAAGGGACACCAGATGCAGAATCACATAAGAAGGAGCATGTGTTAGCTTATGAAACTCATATAGTGAAAAGTGTCAAAACCACAAAAGTATTTAGCAATCCTTCAAGAGTAGGTTTAATAGAAGTTCTTACAAACCAAAGATTAAATGTAGATTTGGACTTATCCATTCCCATAATACTAAATTTAGAGGAGGGGAATGGGTGGAAGATAGTGAAAGGGAAGAAAGGAAGAGGTAAAAATGAAATGGTTTCATCTAATATTTCTCTTAGATCTCAATCAAAAATTTGAGAAAGAAAGACTCTCTTCTTCCTATAGGTGTTACAGTAGTTATTATATGATTTGGCTTCACGGCCACTATTGTTTTGTTATATTTTCAATTTCATGGGTAAGTTCCTTAAAACCCGTATATTGGTTGTCCTTGGGATGATTTTAGACTATATGGAGCCCTTAGTATGACTTGATATTTTTTTTCTTATTTTTCTTGGTTTTTGGGCATCGTGTTGCCCTCTTTTGTTTAGATTGTCTTCTAAGGTATGGGGTCCTTAGTTTAAAACTCCTCCCCTTTAACCTTAATAAAAAAAATGAAAAATTAGTATTCTTTATTGTCACTTTTTATTGTAAAGAGGATAGCGATGTGATTTTGAAAATTTGGGTCTAGAGTTGGAATGAACATTTGTTACTTGTCAAGCCATGGTTTACATCATTTAATACATTGATAGAATCATTCAATGTTCAATCTATTTGGGTAAGGTTACCTCATTTACCATTTCATTTTCATTTTGAATGTATCTTCAAATTTACAGGTGAATCCTTAAGTGAATTTTTATCAGTGGATTCATCATCAAAGAAACTGGGTCATTTAACCTTTTATTCAATCTTGGTTAATGTTGATATTTGTTATTTTTAGGTAATAAGAGACTACGATATGTGTCTTTCATTTCATATATAATAAAGCTAAAAAATTAGTTCATTGAAGAACATGATACACGATTTTACCACAAGGCCATGATAACTGAAAAATTAGAAGGAACACAAATCTAAGAAAATATAAAATCAATTTAATGATCCAACACATCCATAGAGTATAAAGTGAAGATCAAAATTGAATGAGGCACTTTTTGACCTGAGTCTATGGGATTATGACAAATCAAACATTCAATTTTTTGGATGTGAATAATGTTGTGAACTCATAACTCACTAATGCTATATTATCCAAACTCTGAACGGTGATGAATAGGAGTATTCAACACCACTTGACTTTAATTAACTATGTTGAGATGTGAATCATATGTAACACAATGTGCATTTTCAATTATGAGAGAGAAAAGAAAGCAAAATTTATAGGAGACAATCCTAAATTTAATGAAGAAGTATTAAAATTGTCACAAGTTGTATATAAAAATAACAACTTAATAATTGTGGATTAATCACAAATATTGTTAATACCATAGTCTTAATTAGTTGCATCTTTTGATCATTACCATTCTTGTGTCTCAATCTTGTAGTCTCAAGCTAATGGCATCATGAAGTAGAAAGTTAAATGTTTTATATGCAATTCATTTTGTATGGAATCCATGGGTACATTGGATATTTTAATTCATCTTTATTTCTACTCAACTTGAAATTTTTTAAACCTTTACTTCTTATGTGGCCACTGGGTGAAATATTTCATCGTGTGTCCTTACTCAGCTTTGAGTCCTCACTCTCTTTTACCTTTATGATTCCACATAAAATGATAGATTGGAAATATTTCATTACATTGAAATCATGGAGTCATAAAACATAGAGTTATATTAAAAAATAATAACAAATTACATAAAATACTTTAATAAAATATGTGACTTAAATAAAATGCATGGAAATCATCCTGACATCCCTAGGTGATCGAAACATGGATTATCTATAATTTTTAGTGTGGAAATGATGAAGTCCTTTGATAAACTCAAAATTTATATCCAATTCATAATTAAATGAATCCATGGATTTGAAATAAATCTATTTAAAAACTTGGAGATACTCTTTGACCACATATTTATGAAACAATAACAAGTTCTCATGTCGATCACTTTGAGTGAATAAGGTAAAGCTTATAGAGAATGAAGGCTTGGAACCCATCAAGTTCACACTACACATATTTTATCATGTCGGCTTGACACATGTAAATATGGAAGGCATCCAGAATTGAGTAGATATGAAGGAAAATTTAATATCTAAAACATCTACAAAATTTATAAAGAAGACATGGGCTCTAAGAAAATTGATGCAGATGCCAAAAACAAAAGATTTAAAAATTTAATAAATTTATGTGCTTTAAAAATATATATTTCAATGTTGAGAGACAGTTCATTTATTTTCGAAGCATGTGTGATGTCTTTTTTTATGAAATGATGCATGTTTTCAGGGATTTACTTTTCCATAAAATATTAAATAAATGATTAATCTTCCATGTAAGATAGGAAAAATATGTTTTATTACAAAAAACATTGTAAATGTGAATATAGAAAAAATATAAAAACCATCAGACACATAATAATATTCTTTTGGTTTGGTATGTGAATTTGAGACATAATAATATTGTTTTGGCTTTTGACAATTTTCTTTTTAAATTAAGGTTATTAATTTAATATTTCTCATCAAATGTTTACTTAATTTACAGTAAATGAAGAAAATATGGGACATTAATTATATATATATATATATATATATATATATATATATATATATATATATATATATATTATTCTTCTTAGTTTTTGATCTCTCTATTTTACTTCTTTCCTCCCCTCATGTTTTATATTGTTGTTGGGTTACTCTTTTAATTTAAAGAAAGAGTATATAATATTTACTAATTATTATATTGATTGGAAGGATAATTACATTATACATATCCCTTAAGTGAGCTAAATCACACTTGAGGTTTGTTTGACAAAATTTCAAATTCCTAATGAGATAATACACATAGGGTGATAATACATGCCCCTAATTCATCCATCAAAAATATTAAATGAGTCAACTTATATTGGTGAACTTTTTTCCCCACACCAAAGGACAAAACAACTACATTATAGATATCCTTAAATTTTTTGACAAAATATCTCATTTTCAAAGATAAAAATATATTTTAAAAAAATCACACATTTTAATTTTATTTTTTTAAATAATAATATATTTTAACTTTCAAGACCGATTTTAAATTTTTTGATTAATCAAATTTTTACTTAATACTATATGGTGAGGGGTATCCAACGGGTGAACTTTGCACCTAATTTAATCTACTATTAATAATAATTTAATTGACCTGTGATAGAACAATAACTTTTTTATTATTTGAAAAAATAATATATTTTAGTTTTTTGATTATATATATATATATATATATATATATATATATTTATAAATTGTAGATTTAATATCAGTGACTAAAAGGTATTCAATAAACCAAATTTATCTAGAATGAAACAAAGTTCATAAAAGAAACAATGTACCAAAATTACTTTTTAAGAATATATTCATTATCTCAAGATCTCAGGATTAGAAATTTGTTTTTGTGTGTTTTCAAAAAATTTGAGATTTTTAGATGCCTCAAAAAAATTTGAAACATATTAGTGTCCTAAACTAAAAATGCACAAACCATCATATCTAGTCATTTACATGAGATGTTTGTTAGTGCCTCAAATATATAGAGCTAATCTTTCTTGGCGGATTGGTCACTGAGGGACTTGTGAATGTGAGGGTTGACACCTCCACCAGCAATTTAAACCTTCATCAAATAGTTAAGCTCTTCACCTCCACTTATAGAAAGTTACATATGTTTCATCTTTACATCTTTACTTGCATTTCCAGCCAATTCACCCATCTAGTATTTTTAGCCTAGACAATAGCCTGAGTAAAATTTGTAAGATACACGTGCTCTTAATTTATTTTTAAACCATTTGGGATGCCTTTTTTCAAGAATGGGTTGTATTTTTCCAACAAAATATTATATAAATGTATAATATTCTATGTAAGAAAGGAAAAATGTGTTTTCTATGCTTATTTATGGTAGAATTTTATTTTGTAAATGAAAAGGGTTTAGTAAACAAGGGCACATAGCACCAAGTCCCTACAGGAAGGGTTGCATTAGCTCTGAATTTGTAAACTACATTTTTTTAACAATGTGGAAATAACAATGGAATAAAAGCCAAACAAATGATCTAGGAGCTAATCCGATCCTCATTCAAATAGTTACATGACTGGATTGCAAGCAAATAGTAGTTCTAAAACTTAACCCCAATGTTTTGACTCATACCTATTATCATGTTAAGTCATAATTACATATTATTTAGACTCTGATTTGTAATAACACAAATAAATATGCAAATATTGGACTTACCAAATGATAATAATCATTTTTTTGAGTTATAACAATTAGACAATGACATTAGATAGTTGTAACCTACACAACTTTGAGAGGCTAGACATAAATAAAGAGATCACTAAATTACAACAGTTGTTGTAAACATACACTTTTAGCAACTACACAAAGTATGATCCATGGATATTGAATAATAATAGGTACAATTTACAACTATCTACATCTACTATTACATTAGACACAAAAAACAATACTAAATGGATGAATAGAGGAACAATGTTTGTTTGTTGCACTGTTAGACACAACTATTAAAAGATACATACATAATATGTATAGTATTCTCTTCATTATTTAAGATTCATCAATCTATGATGACGGGTAAGTAGTAAATCAAGGAACTGAAGTACAAAATCCCAAATTCTCAACAAAAATCATTGGTCAAGAGCGTATTCACAAGTATTTCAAAATTAGCTCAAATTCAAATCCTCAACTGGATATTCTGCCAAAAGTAAATGATTAGAATTATAGAACACTATGGGGCTGACCCCAATAACTTGAGGTGGCACCCTAGATTAACATTATAGATTAATCAGTATCTATGGGAAAAGCATAAGATTCTAAGGACATCCTTAAAATAAACATGCAGAGATGTGACATCACTGGCCATTTCTGAATGAAACTAGTTATTAAATTTGAATGAATGCATCATAGAATATAAGTGAACAACCTATGCTAGGAATATATATACAGTGTGAATCGTAGAAATCTATAGAAATAATTAATCTAACAAATCCATGTACCCTAACATTGATAAAATGTGTGCATGTTCTTTAACCGATGCATATAGTAATAGTCAAATCTCAACAAAATATGTGCATTTCTATAATAATACATTTATTTCTAAGGACATACAAAATTTAAAGGCATGCCTAAGATATAGTTCAAGAAGACATCCATATAATCTACTAAAGAATTATAGCAAAAAATGCCACATAATAGCCAAGACTAAATTTTAAAAAACTACTACAGATTCTTGCATGAATTTAGAAAATGGTCTTACAAGTGCCTTGGAAATGAGAATAATATCTGAAAGATACTTTCCTTGAATGATAGTTCCTTAATAGTTAGATTGGTGTATTGACACTTAAGATTATGTTTATAGGTAAGCCAAAGGTTGACTGACCATGTATAATAATGGTATAAATATACATAATTTTGGTTTAGGTAGGAAAGGATTGAGCAACAAAAAATTATCTCCAAATTTGTTTAGAGGATGAAAAAGATGAGAAATAGATTAAAATAGATGCTATGTTCAACTTTATTCCTTTACTTTCAAAGCATCTATATGTTCAGCTCATTTTACACATGATTTCCACCATAATCTACAATTTTATTTTATTTTTCTCTTATGTTTAAATAAACAAGTCATAAAATCCTTCAATTAATTTCTTTATGCAACATTCTATCAACCTATATTTTTAAGATCAAAGACATGATAAATGAAACATTTGTGTCAACCTTGATTCATGTAATAAAAATAAAACTAGGTACATCTGCAATAGTAAATCCATTTGTCTAATTGATTAGTATTCCTGAGAAAATAGATAACTACCTCATTGGAAATAAAAAATTAAAACTAAAATCTTTTTTGCTTCCCAAAAAAGGCTAGAAAACATCACCTTCACTCTTCACAAAGGCCTCTAGTTCCTTCATAATGTAATCAAAAAGATCCTGCACAAAATTGATTTTTCAATAATTTTAAATGGCTTACTAAAATGCAAAGTTCTCCAAAATATATAACTATGAATTCAGCTGAATTGGGAAGATAAAATATGTAGGATGGTTAGGAAATGAATCCAGACAAGCTGTTAGGCATATTTGTAGACATTATAAAATAGAATATTTTTTAGTATGTTCCCATGGACCAAAATTATTAAGCTATTTTATCAACTAAATAATTATAAATATCATAAATTATGTGCATAAGAGTGTTCCCCTAGTTAATAAAGCTATCGATGACTACTTATCAATTTTCCTCTTCTAGTTGGCTTTCAGTTGAGTTTCATATGTTGCATTGTTCTACCAAGCTTTTATTATTATAGAATAATTTCAATTCTCTACACTTCATTATGTTAGAATTCATTTCTGATCATAAAATATTTTAATTTCCTTTAAACATGCCTTTTTCCACATGTGGTGTGTTGACATTATCAATGCAAACATGTTTGGTGCCTATCTAGAGGCTCAACCCATCAATTAAAATGTGGGGAAAAAATGTTGCAATCTTAAACTTGTATAATCCATCCTTTGATATTATGACATCATAAGTAAATTTATTTTCTAGAATTATACCAAGATTTTAATCCCAGAACAAAGACAACATGAAAAATAAAAATAAAAATCTCCCTAAAAAGGAAGGCAAATTAATACCTTAATCATTCCAACAATTAGATGATTGGGAACAAGAATATTTGTAAATTCATGTTTCATGATTCTTCCTTCTTTCCCCCCCCAAGTTGAACTTGGGATACATTGAAATATGTCCCACCTAAGTCCATTTCTAATATACTCCTCCCTCATCCCTATAGAAAATCATGGAAAGAAAGAAAGTTGTATAAATAGAGAGCACCTAATTAATTCTACCAATCACCATAAAAAGGCTATGATAAAATCTCATTCCGTGTTGTGATATTTTAATACCAAATTTTACCTATTGCATAGACCAAATGACATCTATCATAATGTGAAAATGTACTTTCTTTTCATCACCATTCCATTGTAGCACCATTTCTAGATTGTTTAAGAGTTTGATATTTTTGTTGAATTCCTTGGATTTACAAGGTTTGATATTATTCGACAGATTACAATGAAACTTTACATTATTATTTTCATAGATGTGGGTAGAAATCAATTCTAAGTAATCAACATCAAGTCATAAATCTATTCCTAATTTTGAATTGACTATTTATGACAATAAAAATAAGGTCCTAGAATGCTCAAGTTCCTATAAGCTACATCTGAATTTCCCCAGAACTCATTGTGTATAAGAGCTATAAAGCATGAACTCATTACATGTATATGTTTCAGCTAGTTTTTGGGTACTAGTGTGGAAAATCACAATTAGCTTGGAATATAAGGTGCTTTAAAAATAAGACTAAATACCTTGTGATAAAAGAGATTTAGAGGCATTACCATCAGTAGCCACCTTACACAAAAACATAGGAAACCATAAATAATTAGGTAGTCATATCCTGTGTGCCACACAAATAGCATGGATATCCCTTGCAATTTTTGAACAAAATGAACTATTTGAAGGAAGCCAAAATACATGCCATGAGAAAAATTTAGGGTTTGTTTTAGTCTTTAAAGTTACCATTTGATGCAAAAATCAGACACCATTCAAGCAAGAAGGCAAATGCAGGGTGCAAATCAACCCATCTTTGAGATTCTTTTCATTTGATGCAAGATAAATATGCATTTCATTTTTTGAATGTGTCATTTATGTGTTTTATTATAGATAAGTGTGTTATTCTACCAAAACCATGGCTCGGTCATCAAGTGTTACTACTCAACAAAAGGGGGAAAATGTTCATGTTGGTGTTCCTCTTTCCTCTCCACATCCAAGTGCTACTGCTACTGCTATTAGTTCTATATCTACTTTATGTGGACATACCATTGGTATAAATAAATCCCTAACAAGAAGATAAGTTATTCAAGATAGAAAACACCCTTTGAAAATATAAAACCAAAATAGTAATGCCTGGGAATAAGGGTGGCAGAAATTGCTATTATACATCTTCATTTTGCAAGGCTAAATATAAGATTACCTACTACTACATCAAGGAACATTTTTTTGGATTAAAGAGAGGGATTAATGAATTTTTTGACATTAGTATGATCCAAATAAAAATCATGTCTAAGGAGGAGGATGAGGAAGGAGAGCAGAAAGGAAAATAAATCCCACTGTGTAATCTACACTTGTATTTTTCCATGGCTTGCAACAAATAATTTTTGGTCTATTTTATGCCATAAATTGTGGGCTAAGGAGCTAGTTAATGACAGCTCAAAGGATTAAATTGAACTAGTATCTATGTCTATGTGCAATTATGTAGGCATTAAAAACCATCCAAACCATCCATTATTGATATTTCCCTGTTCTGCACTAAGGCCTTGATAGAAGTGAAAATTTTTCATAACGTCTAATATTTTTTGACCAATCATAACTTCTCAAATAATATATATTATTCATTTTGTTAAAGAACAAATTATTTTTTTACCCAGAGCTTAGACATATTTTTTTATGCACAAATTGATGCAATTTTATTGGATAAAGAAGCAAGTATTAATAATAGGTTAATGTAAAATGAAGGAAATAGTCTGTCCCTTCAAGACTAAAATGAAAATCTTCATGTAAAACTCACAATTTTGATGAACATCATATCACAGTGTAAAACTCAACAAATTTATATGTAAATACATTGTTTAGCATGTGGCTAAACTAAAAATACATTGATGTTAATCCAATCCAATGAAGACTCATGATCACTTCTATGGATTTCATGCACTCTTTTAAATGTCAAGGATATGAATAGACATCCACTACCATAAAAATTGAATAAAATAAATGATGTAGAAAAAATTTGCCAACCTTTTAGAGGCTATAACTTTTGACCCATATCTTTTAACTCTTACACATGCCAAAATGATTGTCTCAAAAAAATTGATATTTTAAGTTGTTCTTCCTTCTTAGGGTTGTTTTTGATACTTTTTAGAGGCCATCCATGATCATCTAAGGGTCTAAAATTGCAATTTAACTTTTTTGGGGATTTTTTCTAGTTTTAGAAATTGTATATTTTTAGGAATGGACTTTATCTTCATTTGAATTATTTCCCATAGGCTAATTTTAACATTTAAAATATTTTTAGATATTTTTATATTTGCACGTGCTTGCATGTGAAACTTACTATAAATAGTAGCTAATAAAAATAGATGTATTTTTTTAGATTTTAATTTTTTCAAATTTTTACAAGTCAAATATAAATATTGAGTGGAGGATTATTTAAACATGGTTTGTATTTGTAATTATTTTTAGTCATTCAATATGAATCAATACAAGTTATTGTTCAGAATCATGGCCTATTGGTAATTTTATTTGTCATGATAGTTTAGGGATTCATTGTCTAATATCAAAGCAAGTTCCAATCTTAGAGGAGCAAAACATGGTGAGAGGATTAGGATGTATTGCACAGATGAACTAGACTATACAAGAGCTACAAAGGCAAGTGTAACAATTAACTAAGGTTATCATTAATCAAAAGAGAAGACAAGGTGGTGATGAGGAAGACATAGATTGTGATAAAAAAATTTATTAAGAAGAAGAACAATAAAAACATGTACCATTGATGGAAAAGTGGATGGTTCAGGATTTTGAAGGAATAAATAAAGGAATTAAGGTTAATATTCTAGATTATGGAGGTGGTTTAAAACTAGAGGAGCTGATAGATTGGATAAAAATCATGGATAAATTCTGCAATTGGAAGACTATGAGAGAAGACAAGAAAGTAAAGTTTGCATGCATGAAGTTGGAAGTTCATGCAATGATTTGGTGAGGTCACATACAGAAGGAGAGACAAAGAAAAGGTAAAGAGATGATTAATTCATGGAAAAAGAGGGGGAAAAAGCTGAGGAATAACTTTTTTCATGTGGATTATGAACAAACCCTATACAAAAAAATTCAAAATTTGAAGTAAAAATATCATAGTATACAAGAGTATACAAATGAATTTTATAAGCTTTCCAAATGAGTGGAAAATGATGAAATAGAAGAGTAGATGGCTTCAAGGTATGTAAATGGTTCAAATTTTTTATTTAAGATGAATTAAGCATGCATATAATACTTGGCATGGAGGAGGCTTATCAATTAGCTTTAAAGGCAAAAAAACAAAATAGATAGAGTTTTAGAAGAACATCTCTTGCTCCAAGAAGAGGTGGATCCCCTCTAAATAAGGGATGATGTGGGTTTAATACCATAAGATTTGGGTTTAATACAAATAAATGTGAATCATCACATGGTGTAGAAAGGCAAGATGACAATAGATAAGGGTTTAAATTCCAATAAAGAGGAAGAGGGTTTCATAGAGGAAGAGGTTAGGGTGGTGCTAGAGGATGGTTTCTGAATTAGCATATATAATATGTTTGTTATAGATGTGGAGAATAAGAGTACATAGAATGTGATTTTTCACATTATCAAGATCAAGAAAGGAGGCAAGAATATCACCCAAGAGTGACTCTAATTGAGACTGAGATACAAGAAAAACATATTGAAGTTGCACCACAGATCTTGGACAGAATCTCATGATGAGAATAACCATGATCACTCTAAAGAAGGAACAAGTACAGAATAAAAAAGGTGGTGATTCATAGTTGATATCAAATATTTTGTGAACAATATGTACTTTTGGTGGAAATCTATGCAAAGTAATTATAGATGGTGGTAGTTCTGAAAATATGGTTTCTAAAGAAATGATAGAGAAAATAAATATGCAATGTGAAATGCATCCTAATTCTAATTAGATTGCATGGTTTAAGAAAGGGAATGAAGTTACAGTGGATAAAAGGTGCTTGATCAAGTTTTCTATAGAAAAAAATTATAATTATGAAATATGGCGTGATATTATTCTGATGGATGCATGCCATGTGTTATTGGGAAGACTATGACAATTTGATAGAAAAGAAATTCAAGATGGATCAAAGAACATGTACACTATTTGGAAAAGTGGTACAGAGGTAGTTTTGTTACCTTTGAAAGAGGAAGAGAAGATAGAAAGCATGCTCTCTACTAAAAAAATTATCGAAGATATGAAGGTGCTAGGTTATTTTTTGTGTAATAGTAGCAAAGAATAAAGAGATAGAAATGATGCAAATAGAAACAAAAGAAGAAAGTGTGTTGAAATAATATGTAGATGTTATTCCTAATGAGTTACTAGATGGTTTACCACTAAAGAGAGATATTCAGTATCACATTTATTTAATTATAGGTTTAGCTCTACCAAGTCAAGCAACTTATAGGATCAGTCCAACAGAACATGCAAAATTAAATAAATAAGTTACTAAATTTCTAAGAAATAAGGTGATAAGGTAGAGTATGAGTCCATGTGCAACACCAACATTGTTATCTCCAAAGAAAGACGGAGGATGGAGAATGTTTGTAGATAGTAGAGAAATTAATAAAATTATAATCAAGTATAAGTTCCCTATACCTCGCTTAGATGATATGGTTTATGTGCTTACAGGAGTAAAATATTTTACAAATATTGATCTAAGGATTGGTTATTATCAGATTCAAATTCATGAAAGAGATGAATGGAAAACTATATTCAAGACTAAGGATGGCTTATATGAGTGGATGGTGATGTCATTCAAATTATCTAATGCACCTAGCACATTTATGAGAGAGATGAATGTAGTGGTACAAGAATATATTATTATGCTTTTGGTTGTTTATTTTGATGATATTTTGATATTTAGTAAGACTAAAGAAGAACACTTACAACATTATAGAATGGTGCTAGATTTTTGAAGAAAGGAGAATGTGTATGCAAATTTGAAGAAGTGCAGGATTATGTAGAATAGTTTAGTATTTTTAGGATTTGTAGTTTTAGAAGATGGTGTGAGAATGGATGAAGAAAAGATAAATATAATTGCTGAGTGCCATATTCCAAAAATCATCACAAAGATAAGAAGATTCCATGGTTTTACAACTTTTTATATAAAATTTATTAAAAAATTTAGTAATGTTGTCGCACCAATAATGGATTGCATAAGAGGGGAGGAATTTACATGGACGACACTAGCCACACAAAGCTTATAAATTTTGAGGAAGAAGATTATAGAATAATTTTATCATTATCAAGTTTTAACAAAGTGTTTAAGGTTGATTTTGATGCTTCATTTATGGGGATTGGTGTTGTGTTGAATCAAGAAAGAAAGCTAATAGCATATTTTAGTGAGAAATTGAGTGAGGTAAAAACAAAGTATTCTACTTACAATGTTGAAATTTGTGAAATTATACAAGCATTAAAACATTGAAGGCACTATTTGGTGCCTAAGGAGTTTATACTATTTACATATCATGAGAATTTGAAGTATGTGAATACATAAAAGAAATTGAATAGTAGACATGCAAAGTGGTTTTCTTTATTGTAGGGGTATACTTTTGTGTTGAATCATAAATCAAGAAAATAGAATCAAGTAGCTGATGCATTGAGTAGGAATGTAGTGTTATTAACTAATATGGTGAGTGAAGTAGTTAGATTTGAAGCTATAAAAGAATTATATGATACTGATCCATATATTGACAAGGTGGTTGAATAGTGAAAGAGTCTCTTAATAGGTGGGATAGATGTTATTCATGATGAATATATTATACATAAAGGTTATTTCTTCAAAGGGAAACAATTATGCATTTCAGTTGGGTCTCTACGAGAGGATATAATAAGAGAATTACATAGTGGTGGTTTGGATGGACATTTTGGTAATACAAAGACAGTAGCTTTGGTGGAGAAAATTTCTTTTTGGCTAAAAATGAAGATAGATGTGACAAGGTATGTTTCAAGGTGAAGAATATGTCAGGTGCCTAAACAACATGCATAAAATACTTGATTATACATGGCATTACCAGTTCCAAGAGGACTGTAGATAGATTTGAGTATGGATTTTCTGTTGGGATTGCCAAGCACGTAGAGAGTTAGTGATTAAATATTTGTTTTTGTAGATATATTTTTTAAAATGGTTCATTTCATTACATGTAAGAAAATAAATAATGCCACTAGAGTTATAGAATTATTTTGTAAGCATATTCTAAGATCGCATGGTTTTCCAAAAACTATTATTTCAGATAGAACTACAAAATCTCTAAGTCATTTTTTGTGGAAGAATATGAGTACTAGGCTACAATTCAATAATGCATATCACCCACAAATAGATGGACAAATAGAAATTAGAATATAAGCTTGGGAAATTTATTAAGATGCATAGTGGGAGAGAAGCCCAAGCAATGAGACTTGGCTTTACCACAAACTGAGTTTGCATATAATAGTTAAGTGAATAGATAAAAAAAAAATCACCATTTGAAAGTATATATGGGATAAATCCTATGGGTATTTTAGATTTAGTACAATTTATAATTGCAAATCGAATCAGTGATGATGTAGAAGCATTTACAAAGCATATGAAACAGTTGCAAGGAGTAAGAAGAAAGTTGTAGGAGAGTAATGATAAATATAAAGCAGCTAAAGATTTCAAAATAATATCCAAGCTAGTTGAATAAGGAGAGTTGGTAATGTGTTGCTTGATGAAATAAATATTTTTAAAAGGCACATACAACAAGTTAAAGTACAATAAAATCAGACCATGTAGAATTTTGAAGAATATCAATGATAATGCTTATGAGGAGTTTACCATAAAGAATGAAATCTCTCTAGTATTTAATGTTTTAGATTTATATGAATTATATGGAAAATATGGTGAAGATGATGAAGTAAATTGGGAGCAACAGGTTCCAAAGAAGAAGAAAAAAATAGTGCAAGTTTTAGATATGAAGAAAGTGAGCATGAGGAAATGGAATTATAACAAGTATTTGGTGTAGTAGGATGGATTTTGGAAAGATGACAACACTTAGATAACAAAATAGGAGCTGAATAAGATTGAAAAACAAAAATAGAAGCAATACAATCAGGGCAACCCACAGGAGCTGAGTTGTTTCCAACCAAAGGAGAATGATGAAGAAAAAATAGGTCAACCTTATGGAGGTCATAAATTTTGACCTATGTCTTTATTTGAGATCTTTCATGCACTAAAATGGCCTCTCAAAAGTTTCATTATTGTCATATGTTATTTTTACCTACTTAGGGTTGTTTTTTCTATTTTTTGGAGGCCATACGTGATCTTTTAATGGTCTGAAATTGTGATTTAATTATTTTTTTAGGATTTTTTTTATTTTTATAAACTATATATTTTTAGGACCAGATGTTAATTTTAGTTGAATTCCATCCCATAAGATAATTTTAAAATTTAAAATATTTCCAAATATTTTTAGAGATATTCACACTTGCATGTGAAAATTATTGTAGATAGTAGCTACTAAAAATAACCTTTTTTTTTAGATTTTAGTTTTTTTCAAATTTTTGTATGTCAACTCTAAATTCTGAGTTGAGGATTATTTAATTATGGTTTGTGTTTTAATTTATTTCAAGTCGCTCAATATGAATCAATACAAGTTATTGTTCATAATCTTGGCCTATTCGTAATTGTTTTTATCTTGATAGTTTTCGGGCTCATTAAAAAAATGTTGAATCTTTGTGTGATTAGGAACATACAACATTCATGGTCCTCTTCTTTTTCTCTTTTGATTCTTTTTTTGAGTTCATATAGGTTTTTATCTCTTTCTATTAGCTTTTATTTTATATCCAGTGTTAACTTACACATTTATAGGGTATTAAAAGCTTTGGTGGTTTAAAACTAAGTAAGTTTTAGGGTTTGTGATGATAGCAATTTAGCCTAATAAATAGAACATCTTAAGGAGGTTTTTGAGTCAAATGAATATAAAACTAAACAACGTTAAATATCATTTAATTAATTTAAGGAAGGTCATATTAAGCTACTTAAAATTGACATTAAGATTACATATCTAGTAGTCTTCTTATTTCTTGAGGAAGGAGTTTTTAATAATATTGTTAAGATTTTGAATCACCAAAAAAACATCTCCACTATCTTTTTATTAGTAAACAAACTTATAAAATTTGTAAAATCAGTTACGTACCTTGTTTAACCTTCGTTAAAGAATAGGATTTGTAAAATAGAGTGCTCATGTTGCATTCTCTACATTGGGAAACATGTTGATCCTTCTTGAGAAGGATTAGGGAGCATTCTATTGATAATAGACTTGAAAAGATAGAAAAATAAGCCCTTGATATAAACTCCTAGAATGCCAAACATTCCATTTACATTGATAAGGTGAAGGTTCTTGTTGTAGAGTACCACTATAAAAAATGCAATTTAGAGAAGTCATAAAATAGATGGCATACCTAAAATTTAAATAAGACCAAATGATTAAAGATTAAATAAGCATGAAAATCCTTAATTAATAAAATAAAATACACCAAAGCATAATTTTATTTACTCAATAATATTACATTTTCTTATTTATCTGAACTCTTAAAACTATTAACTTACAAACATTATAATAAGCTATTAAATTAAAAACAAGAATAGAAATAAAGATACAAATAAAATTAGAATTATAAATTCAATCATAGTCATAACGTTAAATAGATTTATATATACTTTTTCCCATCCACATAAGTATTATTTTTGGATAATAATTAAAACTTTCATGTCATTTAGCTAAATGTATCAACCACCTTAGAAACTACATTGAATGATGCTCATCCTCTAATGACTACATTACAATGGTCAAGTAAAATTAATATCAAGTTAGCTATTTAACATTTTTGGATTCATGGATTAATTTTTATAAGGAGGTTAATTATTCATGTATTTTTTCTATGATGAATCATGGGTGGTGATTTGAAATGGGTCAATTTGAAAAAATCTGCACAAAGTTTCATCTAAAAATTTACTACTAACTCTTATGAATTTTGAAAACATCAAAGCTCATATCCTATTGAGATTATAATTATTGAATGATAAAAGATACCCATAAATGACCATCTAATTTTAATAAATTTATTAAGATATTGTGATTTTAATAAGATTTCAAGAAGAATATCAATTTCTCAAAGATCTGTGCAATATGTAAAACAATGAATAATATTTTTTAACCCTAATAATATAAGAATAAAGTAGTTAAACTTATTTCGTAGAATATTACAGTTTCCAAGAATAAACTGTATGGTCTTTATAGTTTTAGGATATGACTATATGATTCTTACCATATGGCCTAGACATGTTTCACACTCTTCACACCATATGGATAAATTTAGTTATACCTAACTTTCACATTATTTATAGGGTACATGTATTATATTCTCTTGTAGAAATAATTTCCCATTACCCATGCACTCTTACCACCCCTAAGGTTAGATTATTTTTCTATTATGGTAGATGTGATTTTTCTAAGATTTGTTTTTTTATCTTGCAGTCCTTAATCCTAATCTTTGTGTGTTAGTTTAAAACCTTAGTTTGTTGTGATTATGATTTGAACCTTAAAATATATTCACTATTGTGGTTTTTTCTCTTATAAATATTATTTTCCATATAACAATGTATTTATTTAGGGTTACTTTATACCATGTAAGATTTCATTACCTTTAATATCTCTATTTCTTTTTATTTCTTACGATATTTCTTGCTTACACATATACTTTGCCTTAGTGTTTAATTTTATTCTAAATTTTGAGTATTCACGTATATCTTAGAATTTCTTATAAATTTATTGTTTTCTCAATGTGATTCAATTATAACATGTTTTTTAAAAAAATATATATATTAATAAGCTGATTTGAAGGGGAAAAACCCAAGTATAAAAGCCACAGGGCCAGCGAACCAAGCCAAAGGCCACAAAAAACCAAAAAACAAAAAAAAAACTACACACTAACAACCAAACATAGAAACTAACACCCAAACACTAAAAAAATGTAAAAAGTAATTGAACATATCTTCCTAATCTTCCATGAGGAAGGTAATAATTTCCTTTTTAGTGACAACCTTTCCTTTTATGACCATATATTCACTCGAATTAGATTGTAGGATAGATAGGGTTGTAGTAGCTCTATGAACAACTTTAATTCTTAAAGTGGTTTACAATTTCATTTTATTCTTAAGAAAATGAAGACACTTCTTGACCTCTTCCAACTCCTCTCTAGTCTAAGAAAAATTATGACATAGTTTAACATTGGTGGCTTCTTCAGTAGGATCATCCATGTATTTAATAACCTCCTTACTAGAGTCATAGAAAGAGTTGTTTAACTCCTCAAAGAAACTAGTACCCTCCTTTTTTCCCTGATGAACAAGGGTAGAATCAATCTTTAATATTTCAACACCTTCCTCAAGGTCTGAAGCTAAGGAGTAGTCGATAATTTTCAAAATAAGGGTCTTACCTCTAGCTAATCTGCTCAATCTTCTAATGCTTTGCCTTTTACTAGTGCTTTCCTTGTTCTCAAAACTTGATTATAAATGGACATTATCTTCCTTTTGCTCCCAGTGGTATGATTTTTCCTTTTCCACATTCAATTTGCCTTTCTTCCCTTCCTTAGAAGTGTTTTTAGATTTTTTCAAGCCCACCTTTTTAGGAAAAGATTGATCCTTAATGTCACCCTTCCTCTTTTTCCCAGCTGAGATTGACAACCTAACTCTTATTTCACATAGCCCCTTGGTCATTTTATGATTGGGAGACCAAATCATAGAATCCTTCATAGATAAAGAAGTTGTTCTCTACAAAAGAGGGGATCTAAAATCCAAAAAAATGTAGGGTTGTAGACTGGGGAATTTGTTACCAGATCATTGGGTTTTTAGGGAAGACTAATGAGGCCTAAATAATATTTTGAGGTGGGGCTAGAGGCTTTATTTTTGAGATGGGAATAAAATTTTACACTTAAGGGAATATTATCCTTCTAGTCACTATCATAGGCCTCATCAACCAAGAGAGAAGTTATGGGTTTAGGCAAGCACATTTCTAGGCAGAAATGATAGAGATGGAAAATTAAGCCTTGATGGAGAGGGATGAATGTGACTATAGGGTTACTCTCAGAAGAAGTCTTAACCACATTAATATAGGACTCAAGAGAAGATAATAGATAGTATGGAAAATTCACAAGCAGCTTATGGAAAAAATGATTAAACCAAACAAAGTGATAGTGATAATAAAATTTAAAACTACCTTCCAAAGTAATATATTTAATGATCAAAAAATGAGCCTTATCCCAAGGATAGACAAGGCTTTCCCCGTCTAAACCACCTTGCAACTAAATCATTGTCTCTCCTTCCTTGAAGAATTTTCAAATTCCCTTTGGGTCCTGTACTTTGGTTAGCTTCTTTAGTCTTCAGCCATCACAACACAGACTCATGGATTTAGCTATCATAGCTTCACTGACTTTGAATTGGATGCATCCCAATTGAACCATGTAATTTCCATCCTAAAAAGTTGCAAACTCGGCTGAAATGTTTTCATCAAATCCATTTAGGAATTACATAAAGGGAAAAGTACTTCCTTCATAATAGATTCTACATAGCATGGTGTTTTCTTTGAACTCCACATAGGACTATGGCTCTATTCTAACCTTATCCCATCCCAT